>JARWKJ010000016.1:41067296-41274796 GCA_029959095.1 Rhinichthys osculus | reverse complement strand
GTCCGAATCTTGTGGAAATCCTAAAATATATGCGATTTGATCAAGGCAGGATTAAAAGAGCCATTGTGCTTGTCAATAAGGTACGTGACAGCTCTGCGGTATCATATTGACTGTTGCGTATTAATACCCCGTGTGCTATTGGTCCATCAGCTGATTGTTTGGAATGTAAATGATGTGGCTGATGCTTTGGTGACTGATGGATTAAATTCCAATTAATCAGTTGCTCCATCAGTTTCCCTCATTCCGATCAAATATCTCTCGAGTGCTAACTCTTCTTTCAGGGGTATTAGGAGAAATAAACACTTTCGAAGTCATTTTCATCAATCTATACCAAATGCCAGTGACTAGATCTCTCTCTCTGTGTGTGTGTGTGTGTGTGTGTGTGTGTGTGTGTGTGTGTGTGTGTGTGTGTGTGTGTGTGTGTGTGTGTGTGTGTGTGTGTGTGTGTGTGTGTGTGTGTGTGTGTGAAAGATGAGGTATGATTTATAATGTGCTATGGGTTTAAAATCACCATAAAAGTGGACGTATTTTTCTACTACCTTTTGTGCACTTCATTTTGAAAGGCAATTTAAATTATTGCATGAAAGAAAACATGACAACTTTGTTACATTCAATATTAGATTCTGATTCTAGAATTATCAATAGGTTTAATGTTTATTTACGTTCCAAGCAGTGAAATATACTTATATACATGCAGTATACATGAATATTAATACTAATTTTTATTATTTATTCTTTGGAGTGAAACATTCCACTAAAGGCTGTTCGATTTCAACATATGAAGCTTTAGATGCATAGCTAAAAAAAGAACTGAAAAAGGCCTCGACTCGATTTCATACATCCACAAAAAATACTGAAAGACAGATCAAACCCTGTCTGACAAACAAGCCTGGTCAATTATACAAAAGAAAATCAAGTATTCATAAGTAGAATGTAATGGGATATTCACTGACAGATTGAATAATTCAGTTTGCTTAGGTGTCTCTGGCATTAGTTTGTAGCTAATGGTTGCCTTGCTAAAAGATTCATGTGAAACAATGCTTGAGTGGAAGATAGGCATAATTATGCCTACTTAATTTACCTCGCTCTGGTGCAAATTAAATGCTCACTTCTAAAGAATGCTTGTTCCATTTAAGCAGGTGTAATGTAAATGTATTGTCATTTGATTTATGAATTTGATCTCCGGCCCACTCGACGCCTCTTCCCAATTTCATTCATAAATCTTTCATTGAGAACAATTACGCATTCAGCTTCTCTTCATAGCTGCATTATCTGACCTGAATACCCTTGTCACGGGTATGTAATGGACACTAAATATTCTGAAATGACCTAGTTAAAGTTATTCATCTAGTCAGACTGGAACATTTGTTTTTTTTCGATGCCATTGCGCTACAACTGAAGATTGCGCTCGTTCAGGCAGGATATCTGTATTTTACAGACGGCTAAAAGAAGCCTCTGTGTACTAAACATATTCACATCGTGATGGACATCATTTCATTTAATTATGTAATTTTCATTATCAGGATAAAAAACTGGAATTACACCTATAATTATCAAGTATTGTCTTTATTATGCATTATGTAATGCAAATCATATGCTTGAGTACGAACATACTGCAGTGTCATGTATAATTAGATGTAAATCAGCTGCGATGAGTGTGTGACAGCTTAACACACACACACACACACACGGCTTCCTATTAGCCCTAATAGTGCTGAGCGCTGGTGATCGCATCGATCTGGGGAATAATTCTCTATGAAACTGATGGATGGGGACAGCCATTGACAGAAAAGCTAAAGAGCACTTTGAGACGTCCCCTGTGAATAGCTATGATGGAAAATAGATTGTTGAAAAAAGATTTATGTTTGTATTCCCCAGCCACACACACACACACACACACACACACACACACAGAGAGAGAGACACACAGCTGTCCTCTGTCAGTTATTGTTTTTGTGTGGACACATCAATTGGGATTTCCTGAGTTAATGATCACGGTAGGATTTTGCTGTCAGATTTGCAATTGTCTGCAAAAATATGTATGTTTGCAACATGATCTCATGAGTATTCATTTGGGTTTTATGTAAAGTGTGGCTCTAGCACATACATTTACTTACATTTGCATAGACACTGAAACATGCAATACTGACAGCATCTAAAAAATTTAAAAAATATACAAATTAACACATTTATTCTATTGTATTTATAATCAGTTGAATTAATTATGTTTTCAATGCAATAACATTTATTTAACACAGTCAACACATTTGAAAATATAACATTTCATTGTATTCTGTGTGACTTCTGGTGCAATTACAAACTCGTTTTAGAGGATTCCATAATATAAAATAAATAAATAAACGTCTACATTTTACAATGAAAATAATTTCTGTCTTTGCTTATCATGTGATTTTTATTTAGATTGACACATTTGTTTAAAACACTTAATTTGCTGCCTCAAGCATCCCATATTTCAGATGATTCAAGTAATGGATCAAGATAAGATTTTCATGTATTAACAGCTTAAACTCCACTCTGTACCTCACAGAACACAATTTCATATGTTATAGAGAGAATATTGAATGCTATTGAATACATCATGATTTGAACTACTTTTGTTCTGCTTTTGCCATTTTTGGAATACATTATTGTGATTTGTCTGCCTGTCATGTAAATTAAGAAATGGTAAGGAAACCCTGTTGTGTACGGTAGAAATTAAATCTTTATAATTAAATATACAATTATGTATTCCTTATAATTTGTTCAGGTTCTGCATTTACTGGATATTTTTTCTTTCAATTTCCATGTTCTCTAATCAGCTATTTTATAAAGAGTTATCTTATTTGAAGTTGTGAATAACTGTCCTGACATAATTCAAAGTTTCTCTGCAAAATAAAAAATAAGGATTTATTATCATTTAGATTTTAGTTTTTTTTTTATTAGAAGATAAAAACTTTATATTTATAATAAAAAATATAAATATATATGTTATACAATGCATATTTGTTAAATGAAAATAATGAAGGGTACAGAATTACATTTAAACCGGGCTTCTCATATAATTTTGACACATTTTTTATTTAAGTCACTCCCGTTTCTGGTTTTATGAAAATACATATAAAATAATTTTGAGATTGCTACAGATACAAATATTGGATATGGGAGGGAGGGAGGAAGGGAGGGAGGAAGGAATGATGGAAGGAGGAATGGAGGGAGGAAAGGAGGGAGGAAAGGAGGGAGGGAATGGAGGGAGGGAGGGAATGGAGGGAATGGAGGGAGGGAGGGAGGGAGGGAGGGAATGAAGAGATAGAGGGAAGGAAGGAAGGAAGGAAGGAAGGAAGGAAGGAAGGAAGGAAGGAAGGAAGGAAGGAAGGAAGGAAGGAAGGAAGGAAGGAAGGAAGGAAGGGAAAGGGCGGGCTTAGGGGCTCTGGAAGAGAATGAGGAACAGGCAGAGGAAGACATCAAGGAGACAATGACCAGGGAGGAGATAAAGGTGGGAGGAACCAGAGCAGAGACAGGAGGAGCAGGAGGATGACCCAGAGCCATGACGGGATGAAGGTCCACAGTGGAGCCGATGGAGGGAGGAACCATGGTGAAGAGGCCAGGGGGAACAATGGAGATGACTGACTGAGATGGAGTTGGTGTAGGTAGAGACCAAGGTGGAGCCGAAGACCCAGGGTGACGCCAAGGGCCTGGAGGGCATGTTGGAGCTGCAGGCAGGAGTGAACGAGGTGGAGGCGTGGAATTGGCAGACCAGGGCGGAGATGGTGGGAGAAAGGACAATAGTGGAACCGGAGGAAAGGAGCCCAGCATAGCCAGAGGGGTGAAGGGATGAGGAGAAGCTGCTGATTTGGATTTTGGATGTCCGAGGTGGAGCCCAGAGCAATAATGGACCAAGTTGGAGCAAGAGGGCCCTCCAGAGCCTGAGGGATGGCCGTCCATGGTGGAGCCAAGGGAGTGTTGAGCCAATGTGGAGCCAATGGGTCACAGGGTCGAGGTGGAGTCCAAGGCTTAGAGGCTTGTGGTGGAGCTGAGGGATCCATGAGCCAAGGCTAAGCTAATGACTGGGAAGCACCAGGTAGATCCATACAGCAGAGCGGAACCACGTTGAGGAGCCAAGGGTTTGAAGGGAGACAGCGGAGATAAGGCTTAGGCAGTGAAGGAGGGAGAGGGAGGCTGGACGGTACTTCCACAACGGAGGAGACTTGGAGATGGGCAATGAAAACTTGGTGCTGGGCTTAAACAATGACGACTTGGTGCTGGGCTTAACCAGTGATGACTTGGAGCCGGGCTTAACCAGCGTCGACTTGGACGACTTGGGACTGGGCTTATTCAATGATGACTGAGGTGACATGGAATCTTATTGATTGAGTCAGGGAACGCGGGGAACTGGAGGAATTCGGGAATAACCTCCTCTGTCATTTCAGGCAGCACTGAAAATGCAGAGACAGCCTTCCTAGCTGAAATGGGGAATTTAGGAATGAAACCTCTTGCCATGACGAGACGTGTGTGTGCAGCTAACAAGATGGCAGAAGACACCACAGGGTGCATCATTGACAGGGGAAGAGCCTTTGCTGGGTCAGGAACCTCCAGGACCACTGGACTTGGGAGTGCAGGGACCACTGGACTTGGGAGTGCAGGGACCACTGGAGCAGAATAAGTGTTGGGTCAGGTCTTCTGTGACAGTGCAAATACTAGAAACAAGTGAGTAGGATCCAATTGCAGGTCTTTAATAATAATAACAATAAACAAGGCAACTAGAAAACCACATCACCCTGTAGCCGAAGACTGGTTTCCCACTGAAGCTAAGCAGTGTTGAGCTTGGCCATTACCTGAATGGGAGGTGTCCTGGGAAAACTAGGTTGCTGCTGAAGGAGGTATTAGTGAGGCCAGTAGGGGGTGTTCACCCTCTGGTCTGCGTTGGTCCTAAAGGCTCAGTTACTATTCACTTTTCAAACCAATTCTTGATTAACCTAGGCATTATGCTGAATGCATAGATTCCAAATATGATTGCGTAATGTTAAAACTTCACCCATGCATTCATATATACCTTAATAGATATGTCTGTATACATTGTTGTGTCATAAACAGCACTCATTAAGCATATATAGATATTAAAATAGACATGGAGAGGATTAGTTCTATTATGTGAAGATCTGTCCTGACAAAAGTTTTTTTTCCTTGGAGATCATTCACACTTGTGTATAAGAATGAGGTAGAACAAAGCAGTTCCTGTGATTGGGCTGTATGTTAATGTTACCCCTCATACCTGTTTGTTCTTCACAATAGATGGTGTTGTCTTATTTGAGGCAAAAGACATCATCTGTGGTCAACAGAATTCTGAACACATTGAAGTGAAACTTTTCCACATGTGGTGTGGAAAGGGGTTGGCATCCTGTTTGCTTTGCTGGTCACTACATTGTGAATGACATCTGATTCAAACAGTTGTCTGTGACTCCAGAGAAGATTGAAGTTCAGTCCTCTCACGTTGCAGTTTTTTTTTTTTTTTTTACAGCCATGTATTAAGACCAAGCGACCGTAAAATCCCTCTTTAGAAGTTCTGACTGCTATTACTGAATATCACTCTTTTCCACATGAAAAATAACAAAATTTGTATTCTTATGCTTCATGGGAATGCTCAGAAGTTCCCCGTTTACACCAGAAACTGCTGTTTGAGGAAAGTAGCATGTAGTTGTAGTCCTGCTATGAATAGTTCTGACTATGACGCTATCAGAGTGCTGGGATCTGCTACACTCTGAGCTGAATATTGCTGTGTGCTCAACCTTGAGTGCCTGCTAGCTGCAATCCTAACTGCTGGCTGATGTGATCTATGTCCGATCGAGTTTGGAGATTCTGATTCCGATCGAGTTTGGGGATCTGCTCATAGCCATATCTGGGGTACAGTTTGCTAATACCTCTCTAATGAACCTCAAATGGAAGACAGAATAGTTTTGAAGTTGTCAAGTTCAGTCCTCTCAGGAATTAGGATATGCCCTATTTTTAAAATGGTAATGTAAATTCAGCACTAAGAAAATGTTTTGCACAGAACAACTAGTAATTAAAAAAGTAGTATAATAGTAAATACCTAATCTTATTTTAATTATGCATTTTGATGATGTTTCATTGCTAGTACTGAGAGTGTCTAGTAAAACATGAAGTTTGGTGGTGTTTAAATTCACCTGATAAATTGATTTATCAACCTTCATCATCTAAATGTGCTGGGTGATACAAGACACCAGAATAACACAGACTTTACAGGGCCACTGCCTATCTCTCTCCAGAAAAAAAGATGACACTGCCAAGATCTTCTGTTTAGATTTTGTCTTCTTAGAGCACTTAATGTGATCAGAGAATTAAATTTTCAACACATCATTTAGTGACAACCTGGGTCTCGGGATGCAAGGCGCAGGTTTTGAGTTACTGTGGCCATGTACTCACAAAATACAGTAGCACAGCTATGATTGTCTTAATGCTTTTATAAAACAGTTACTACTTATTAAACATTGAGGTGGAAAATAAGCCAACAAATGTTCAGCATACATGGGAACTCCTTCAACCCAGTTTAAAAATATCAAATAAAACAGAAATGGGCACACATTGTATCTTAAGGGGTATTACAGCTTACTCTGAGCAGGACCCTTAAAGGGACAACTTTGCACCTTATTTACCCCTAAAAGGTTCATGGTAGTACATTAATGGCAGATATTACTACCATGCACCATAAAATTGTACAGAACTATATTGTTTCCCCAAAGGATTCTTCTTTTTCTATTTATTTTTTGGATTGTGGGGGGAAACCGGAGCCCAGCTAACAATTTGTTGTTCTAAGAACGTTTTCCAAACGTTTAGGTTTGGTTATGGGAATGTTAAAATGTCCAGTTTTCTTAATTTTAGTGGAACATTTTTTAAAAGGTTAGCATGATGTTCCTGAAACATCTTTCTACTTAATTTTGATTAACAACTAAATATTGTCACATCCTCAGTCACCAGTCTATCACCTCTGTGCACTACATCTCCCACAATCCTCCTTGGTCATCACCTGCACTCACTTCTCAATCACCACTCAATCTCGTCGTTCTATACTGAACCACTACCTGGCCACTTATCTTCGGATACTTACCTGTGCATTGAATTGTTCTTCTTTTTCTTCTTCTTCTTCACACAAGATAAGACTATTCATTCATATGCCAGTATCACCAGAATCACCTGCTGTTAACCTGTGTGTCATTCAATAAACTCCATTCAGATTTTACCTGTGTTTGCAATCTTCTGTTCCGTGACAATAGAAACGTTGATTTGTAACATTCAAAGAACATAAAAATGTCCAGTTTCCTTATCGTTTATAAAATGTAATTTAAAGGTTAGGATGATGTTCATGAAACATTCTTTAAAACATTTGAACACCTGCTGTTAACAAGCAGAATCACTGAAGGAAACCGAAACAAGAACAGAAAAAAGAGAAGAGCGGAAACACAAGAAGTACAACTCACTTTGCTGCCTTTGCTGAGATCTTGAAAGATTGAATGTCTTTTATCTTCAGTTGATTTCATCTGAGGATGATTAAACAACTCCAAAAACCACATTACCAGCTTCACTTATTACTAACCAGTTTGACTTTATTTCTGTCACAAATTCTTATTGAGAATAACAGAGGTTTAGATGTTGATGTTTGGTAGAAAAAAGTTTTGTTTGAAGTCACCATTGTGGTGATCAGTGTTTGGTTTTGTTGGGCTCATGATCCTTGACTTGTGTTAGTTTATTTCTCTTTAAATTTCAGGTGTTTTCAGGGAACATGTCTGCATTGATTCAGAGAGCGATCGATATAGCATATCAACACAACATGACAGTCATATGACTGCATCAAAGTGATTTAAACAACTGCTTTTACTGTAATTTCATGACTGACGTAATTATGAAATTGATGTCAGGATATAGCAGACTCGAGAGAGAGAGAGAGAGAGAGATGGATAAGTGATAACGCAGTGCTTCATTTGAGCAAATTTAAAACACAGGTGAGTCATGACAACACAGCAATATCAAGGCAATTATTAAACTTCAGTTTTTAGGTTTTCAAAGAACCAATGAGGTTCATTCTCATGTTACGCAGCACGTTTGAGCTTCTGCAAGAACCATTGAGGTTCATTCTCGTTTTATGCAGCACGTTTGAGCTTCAACAACAACCAATGAGGTTCATTCTCGTGCTTCAAGCAAGCACATAGCCATTAGTTTTACGATCTCTTAACGCACTTTTTGAATCAACAAAGTAGTAGTTGTGTGGACTGTCAATGGAGGGACCGAAAGTCTTATGGGTTTCGAACGACATGAGGGTGAGTAAATGATGAAAAAAAAAATTGGATGAACTATCCCTTTCAGTTGGTGCATTTTCTTTTTGTTACCTAAGACTGACCTGAATTAAATAGAATCATACTTGAATCAAATCATAGACATTTGAATCCGAGTCAAATCGATTTTACTGTCTACCCAAAGATGCAAACCCCTACTATCACATCCCCTGTCACATTCTTATTTGATATCTTTTCTGGGACTCGCATAAAGTTTGAATATTTTGTTATTATTAATATATTTTAAAAGAATATATACAAAAAACAACAACAAGAAAACCAGATGGAACAAGACCACCTGCAGCTGCTAATGAACCTCAACCTCCTTCTAATGAGCTTGAGCCATCGCCATCAATAAAACACAGGAAATCTGCTAATGAACAAACAGCATCAACATCAAATGACTCTGGAACCCTGCCACTGGACCTGCCTGTTCAGGTCAAGACCATGCAAAACTGGCCGTTACGGGCGAAGTCATCAGCCCAATGGCAGAGGTACAGTGTTTGATCATTATGCTTCTGTCCTATGTGTGTGAGACCAGCCTGGATAGTCTAGGTCTATATTAGGTGATGATAAGGTGGTAATGGTGGAGGTGTGTGCTTTGTATGTTCATGTCTGGGTGATGAACGGAACTCATTATACAACAATCAGTGTTGCAAGATTTAATTCTACCAGAAATACTCGGGATGCAAAATGACGTAACAAAGCATAAATGTATTAACAGCCCAGCAAGCAAGTATTATGATATAAAGTTCTTTGGCGTAGGCCCCGTCCGTAACTCGCAATCCGAGGGTAACGGATTCTGCATTTTCTGCCTGAAGACGTAGGCAGGGGTGCAGCCGACCCCCGGGAGGTACGGGTTAGGGTTAGAGTGAGAGACCCCCCGGGAGGTACGGGTTGGGGTTTGAGTGAGAGACCCCCCAGGAGGTACGGGTTAGGGTTAGAGTGAGAGACCCCCCCGGGAGGTACGGGTTAGAGTTAGAGTGAGAGACCCCCCCGGGAGGTACGGGTTAGGGTTTGAGTGAGAGAGCCCCCGGGAGGTACGGGTTGGTGTTTGAGTGAGAGACCCCCCGGGAGGTACGGGTTAGGGTTTGAGTGAGAGACCCCCCGGGAGGTACGGGTTAGGGTTTGAGTGAGAGACCCCCCGGGAAGTACGGGTTAGGGTTTGAGTGAGAGACCCCCCGGGAGGTACGGGTTAGGGTGGGTTAGAGTTTGAGTGAGAGACCCCCCGGGAGGTACGGGTTAGGGTGGGTTAGAGTTTGAGTGAGAGACCCCCCGGGAGGTACGGGTTGGGGTTTGAGTGAGAGACCCCCCGGGAGGTACGGGTTAGGGTTTGAGTGAGAGACCCCCCGGGAGGTAAGGGTTGGGGTTTGAGTGAGAGACCCCCCGGGAGGTACGGGTTAGGGTTAGAGTGAGAGACCCCCCGGGAGGTACGAGTTAGGGTTAGAGTTAGAGTGAGAGAGCCCCCGGGAGGTACGGGTTAGGGTTTGAGTGAGAGACCCCCCGGGAGGTACGGGTTAGGGTTTGAGTGAGAGACCCCCCGGGAGGTACGGGTTAGGGTGGGTTAGGGTTTGAGTGAGAGACCCCCCGGGAGGTATGGGTTGGGGTTTGAGTGAGAGACCCCCCGGGAGGTACGGGTTGGGGTTTGAGTGAGAGACCCCCCCGGGAGGTACGGGTTAGGGTTTGAGTGAGAGACCCCCCCGGGAAGTACGGGTTAGGGTTTGAGTAAGAGACCCCCCGGGCGGTACGGGTTAGGGTTAGAGTGAGAGACCCCCCGGGAGGTACGGGTTAGGGTTTGAGTGAGAGACCCCCCGGGAGGTACGGGTTAGGGTTTGAGTGAGAGACCCCCCGGGAAGTACGGGTTAGAGTTTGAGTGAGAGACCCCCCGGGAGGTACGGGTTAGGGTTTGAGTGAGAGACCCCCCGGGAGGTACGGGTTAGGGTTTGAGTGAGAGACCCCCCGGGAGGTACGGGTTAGGGTTTGAGTGAGAGACCCCCCGGGAGGTACGGGTTAGGGTTAGAGTGAGAGACCCCCCGGGAGGTACGGGTTAGGGTTTGAGTGAGAGACCCTCCGGGAAGTACGGGTTAGGGTTTGAGTGAGAGACCCCCCCGGGAGGTACGGGTTAGGGTTAGAGTGAGAGACCCCCCGGGAGGTACGGGTTAGGGTTAGAGTGAGAGACCCCCGGGAGGTACGGGTTAGGGTTAGAGTGAGAGACCCCCCGGGAGGTACGGGTTAGGGTTTGAGTGAGAGACCCCCCGGGAGGTACGGGTTAGGGTTTGAGTGAGAGACCCCCCCGGGAGGTACGGGTTAGGGTTAGAGTGAGAGACCCCCCGGGAGGTACGGGTTAGGGTTAGAGTGAGAGACCCCCCGGGAGGTACGGGTTAGGGTTAGAGTGAGAGACCCCCCGGGAGGTACGGGTTAGGGTTTGAGTGACAGACTCCCCCTGGGAGGTACGGGTTAGGGTTTGAGTGAGAGACCCCCCGGGCGGTATGGGAAGGGACCATCTTGGTGGTGGTGGGGAGGATGGAGGTGAATGTTGGCATCAGCATCTGCGAACTCAGGCATGTGTCAGACAAGTACCGATCTTTTATTATACGAGTATTAGAACACGATTGGTTAGATGAGAAAGTAATAAATGACGTAACAATTGAGTCTTTCCGGCAGAACTCTTTCCATTTCCGGTGCTATACGGGGAGGCAATATGTGCATTATTTTCTACCGTGAGATGTGAATCAAGTGTTTCAGAGCAACACAAAGCAGTTGTATTTATGCATGAATTAATCATTGTTTTTAATTAATTGGTTTAGTAAATGATTAAAAAATAAAACTTTAAATCAGTGCTGTCGGCCCCACGGCGAAATCCTCCCCCTCCCCAAATACCCCCAACCGCCATGATCAAATGCTTTTGAAGTGCTTCTGAAATATGACCAATTGAATGGCCAGCATACACTTCAATACATGTGTATATGCATATCCTGATATCAAGTGGCCACTCGTTATATCTTCCCACTCTGTCTCTGCTTGCATCGGACTTGTGTTTGTGTTTTCACGCAGTATACTGATCCCTCTCTGTCTTTCGGCTGAAAGATATGGGTCTGTCCACAGGGGCCCTGTGAGGTATAATATTCCCTTGTTTTGCTATCAAAGCATTTCTAATGTAACCAAAGAAACTCTCTAAAACTGTAAGAACCTGCCTAAATAATGTAACACTTACAATCAATTTTAACCCACACTCCCAGCCGACACTCATGGGAATATTGACAGCAGTAGGGATCGCTGCAGTAGACGTGATTTCAACTTGCAACTGAAAATCAGCAAAAAATCAATTTCTAATGAGTTTGTCTCATGTGTTCGTGTTTATACACTTTTTTTTTTAACCTCATTTTCAGGTAGAATATATGTTTGCAAATGTGTTTTGAAATGTGACAGCGAGAAGCCTTATTCCTGTATAGTATAATTCAGTAGTGAATCCTCTGGGCAGGTGAAGCGATACTGGACACCTCCTCTCACAGGGAGCACCATTAATTATTTGTGCCAGTCTCAGCCTGTGTGGTGAGAGGTTTGGCTCGATTCTGCAACTGCCTGTGTGGATTTATACTGAGAAATCCCATTTTCTATCACTGATACTCTACAAACTTTTTACATATCACAACTATGATGCTAGTTAATTCAGTTAGTATGAACGCTTGGTCAGGACACCTTGGAATCACTTTTTAAGGCACCCTTTGACGTGCAGTTGTTTGCCTTATGCGTCAGATCAAGACACATTTAATTATTTTCATACATATATAAAAGTAGCAATGTTTTTATAAATATTTATACTTTTATAGATATTTTGGAGCACTTAACCCCACCACAACCTTAAACCTGCCCACTTCTCAGCTATATAAAACATGTGACAGGCATATAAACCTACAGTCACAAGTATTTATTGCAAAAACTGACCCGAAAAAAACTGCATAAATGTATGACAAACAACTTGTGTTGCATTCCAAGTCTTCTGAAGGCACAGAAAAGTTCTCTCCGATTGGTAATCCCCTTTGTACTACCATTGGTCCATGGTGATTACGTAATAGGTAAGTGTGCTCTGGGGCTCCGTCTTCTTTCACATGGAAATCTTCTCTGGTTAATTTCTTCTGTTCAGTCCGTCAAGGTCAGACATCCGCGAGTGAAAACATGAACACAATGGAAAGCCGCTTTATAGTAGAAAATGAGGTTGTTATTCTGAAGAAATGAGACTCTGGCGCTGGTTTTCATGTTTCATACTTTTTTTTTCAAGATTATTTCAGGAATACAAGGCCTCTCTGCCCATAGTTCCACAGAATCACAGTAGCAATTCAGATGCTCTTTTGTTCATTTCATGGTATATATACAGTGGCAATCTCCATGCATACTCCGAATCACAAACATGTGACACATCAATAAAAACATCTCCAACAAGAGCAAGATCACCCAAATATTTCTTAGGCTGAACCACATACAAAGAATAATCATACAAGAAATGCTTCTCATCTTCTATCACAGAGGTAATGAAAGTTAACTTACAATAGTTACAGATTCTCTCTGCCACTGGTGTCATCTACACATCTAAACAAGAAAAAAGATTGCACTGTAGGTTATATTCAGACACAATGTAGCTCTCTTGTACCATCAAGGACTTGCATTGTGAATATATAATATATTTATTGACTGATGTCTACCATGCATCGTGTTTATTCTCTCAATCGCTGATTCAGAATAGATGTAAACCTTCTTATATCCCCTACACTTTGGGCCTCCTTGACACTAGAAAAAAACATAAAAATACAACAGAACAAATGCAGGAAACCCATGTTTTTGAAAAGCAAATGGAAAGTCGAGGCTATTTCACTTGCATATGAGGTTGTGGGCCAGCCTTCACCTTTGGCCACTAGAGCCCATTCTGCTAGGGGTATGGCGGCCTCCAAGGCCCTAATTTCTGGGCTGTCCCTTCAAGAAGTTTGTGATGCAGCGGGCTGGTCTTCGCCGCTCACGTTTGTCAGATTTTACGATTTAGACATGGATACCCCTGGGTCTAGAGTTCTCATGTCGTGACAGTTTTAACACGACAGATTCTTGGCCGTATGGCGTTCGGGCATTCTCGTTCCCAAAGCATCATCGACACAGCGCGAGTTCCCTCGAAAGGGAACGTCTCATGTTAGGACTGTAACCCTAGTTGCCTGAGTAGGGAACGAGACGCTGCGTCACTTTGCCATACCTCCTGCATCCCTGTGATCGACTTGCTTCGGCTAATTTGAAGCTAACGCCGGTCAGACCGGATGTGCTTTTATCCTTTCCTGGTCGTGACGTCACCCGCCGTGACGCTCACTCTCGCCGTTGGACTAGTTGACACGTGTGCTTCAGACGCAATCACGCAGGGGCGTTCCCAAAGCTTCATCGGCGCAGCGTCTCGTTCCCTACTCAGGGAACTAGGGTTACCGTCGTAACCTGAGAGATTTTTTTACAGAAAGATAACTGAACATTTTCAATACACTCCACTTGCTCAAAGCCCCATATTTCAGATCCATAATACAATCTGGGTGCAACCATGTGGTCTAACAAATACAAAGCTTGGTTACAGCTAATTTTATGCTTACGAACAAACCTAAGTAAAGAAAGCATTGCTTTTTTACCGTGGCTTTGCTAAATGTTCTCGTGCTTTCCAGCAATGACAATTGTGGTGTAAACCACATTCCCAGAGATTTATAACAATTAACTACTTCAATCTGCTCCCCAGCAAAGTACCGTTTTTTCTGTTTTATTTAAAGAGCCACCTCTTCTAAAAACCATAACTTTTGTTTTTTACTCAAATTCACTTTAATACTGTCAAGGCTTCAGAATTCTGTCTAAAATGGTAAAGCTGCTTGCTTTTAAGCAATCTATTGTATAAAGTGCTATATAAATAAACGTGACGTGACTTAACTATAGTGCCGAATAGCAGAGCTCGTGCAAACATATCCGTGATCAGATTCTTATACTTTATTTTAAAAAATGCTTTATTTTGTTATTGAGAGGAAAGCGTGCGGCACATATCTACATATTCATCCATCAGTCGCTCTCAGTGTGGGCGGCGGCAGAAAGTTCACTAACAGTTTATCTCTCACAGACTGAAGATGAGATATAAAAATATAAACTGGATTTATTAAACAGAGAAGGTAGGGAGCGCAACAGTGTGTATAACACATACAACAGCCGACAGTGAACTGAGAAGAAAACAGACCTTAAGTGGAGAGCGGGACACAACTAACGATTTCAGACTTTCCCAGTTTGTGTAAACCTTCTTAGGGTTCACAGTATTTATTCCCTCATTTCATCCCTAATTTTCCCTCATTAATTTCACACGTCTACTACAATTATGTGGTTTTGTTTCAGTATACTTTTTTCTTGATTTCCCCCTGAAAGAATGGAAGTGAAATGTGACAACATGAAAATATACAAGACGACTTAAAATATTTTCTCAATAAAACACAATTATTAACTTTTTTATAAAAAATAATGGCATTTTTTAATAATTAAAAATTGAGTTTGACAACGAACACACTGGAAAACAGCTGTACAGCATAGTTCAAAATATAATAACAATTAATAATTTCTGAACATTGACTCTCGGTCTTTATTCACCTTTTTCTCATGGTTTCTCAATAGAATTCATAAAAGTATAGAATATAATAAAATAGTTCTAATAGGGGCTCATTGTAACGCAGTGTGACAACATGCCCCGCCTGAGCAATGGGGTTTAAACCCGGCGAGTGTTTTTGCTGTTAGATCAGCATTAAACAACTATCTCAACTGTTAAATGACAGATATATGATTAAAATAATATCAGATTTTTCTAATTTTAAATAAACACTATAAAACAGAAACGAAAAATTAAGAAATGTACTTTTGCTATGGATAAATACATGTTCAGTGATATCTTCCAGAGATCTCTGAATTTTACGCAATTTTTTCTCTATATAGTGTTGATATGGCAACCAGTAAATACACTAAGATTCGTCATGCTAGCCAGTGTGGAAGTATTGATAACAAGTGTGTTACTAGCCCCGCGTTAGGTTTGTGCCCCAATCACCCCCTGCTGATTCCAACAAGATAATTAATCAAACACAGCTGAACTCAACAAACGTACTCGGTTACTAACGTAACCTCTGTTCTCTCTAGAGAGGGAACGAGTACTGCGTAATAGCTTTACGCTAGGGGAAAAACTCTTTTCCGCGAGATATTGAAGCCAAAAATTATCCTTAATTTTTTAATAATGTAAAACGCTTTGCAGCAGCAAGCAGACATAGGCGAAACAGCTCGCGCGCCTATTGGCTGCTCTGCAGCAAATGCAGCAGCCTATCGAGAGAGACTCTGCGTGACGTAATAACCAATGGGGGCCATTCGCGCCCTTATCGTCACGTCCCGCCAGAAGGGGCGTGGTCTCACCCTATAAATATGCTCGTTAGGCTGATACAAACTGGTTTTTACCGCTGAAGCGAACCAGAGCGTATTCCAAGCACGGCAAGATACGCAGTACTCGTTCCCTCTCTAGAGAGAACAGAGGTTACGTTAGTAACCGAGTACGTTCTCTTACGAGAGTATCTCTCGTACTGCGTAATAGCTTTACGCTAGGGGAACACAATGCAACACGCCGTGCGTACAGGGATCCAACACCAAAGACCCGGGGCCGAAGCCCAGGGCACATGTAGTGCATAATCACCATAAACTCACATAGAGTGGAGGAAGAGAGGCTGGAAGCGTCATTCCTTATAAAAAAGCACCCAGCGGGGCTATTATATGACAACAAAACGCGCAGCCAGGGTGAAAGCTTTCAGCCTGATCTGGGTAGCCATACGTGTGTCAACACTCATGGGGCTGCAGTAAACTCAGCATCTGGGCCGCAAAGCGGGGCAGATAGCACTGAATTTTAAACCGCCAAAAGCTTAGCTTGTAAGGCGGGTACCTCCAGGTTATAGTATTTTATAAATGTAGACGGCGAGGCCCAGCCCGCGGCCGTACAGATATCTTGCAGGGAAACCCCGCTTGACCACGCCCACGAAGAGGCCACGCCTCTCGTGGAGTGCGCCCTGACACCCAAAGGGCACTGTAGGCCCTTCGCAGAGTAAGCGAGCGCAATGGCGTCCACTATCCATCTGGATAGGCTCTGTTTTGAGGCGGCGAGTCCCTTGGAACGCCCGCCAAACAAAACAAAAAGCTGCTCCGTCTGTCTGAAAACAGACGAGCGTGACACATAAGCTCTCAATGCCCTGACGGGGCAAAGGAGACTCGCATCATCCTCCTCACTGAGAACCGGAAGGGCGGACAGGGAAATTACCTGGGCCCTGAACGGTGTATTGAGGGATTTCGGGACATACCCGTGCTTTGGTTTGAGAATGACCTTCGAGTCATTAGGCCCAAACTCCACACACGACGCGCTTACTGAAAGCGCCTGTAAGTCCCCTATGCGCTTCACTGAAGCGGGAGCCATGAGAAACACTGTTTTGAACGACAGGTGTTTCATGTCCACCAGCTGGATTGGCTCGAACGGGGCGCCTTTCATGGCCTCCAGGACCGTGGAAAGGTCCCACGTCGGGACTGAAGGGGGCCTGGGAGGGTTCAGCCTCCGAGCCCCCCTAAGGAAACGCACGACTAAGTCGTTTTTCCCCAGCGACTGGCCAGACACCGGTTTTGCAAACGTTGCTATGGCCGCCACATACACTTTGAGCGTGGATGGGGTCCTGCCCTTATCCAGTAGCTCTTGAAGGAAGGAAAGCACTTCCGAAACCCCGCACTCCACAGGTGAAAAGCTCTGGGCTTGACACCATGCAGAGAAAACAGACCATTTCGAGGAGTAGAGCCGCCTGGTAGACGGAGCTCTAGCCTGCGCGATCGTGTTTAACACTCCTTCTGGGAGGCTAGCGGGTACCCGTTGATGGCCCATGCGTGCAGGGACCACAACTGCGGGCGAGGGTGCCAAATCGAGCCCTCCGCCTGAGAGAGGAGGTCTCTCCTCAATGGTACAGGCCATGGGGCAGTGCTGGTCAGCTGCATCAGGGCAGGGAACCCCGTCTGGTTTGTCCAGAGCGGAGCTACGAGCAGCACTGGGCATCCGTTCTCCCTGATTCGTTCCAACACCTGAGGCAGGAGCGAGACGGGAGGAAAAGCATATAGGGGGCAGCGGGGCCAAACATGAGCCAGCGCGTCCTTGCTTTTCGAGAAAAACTCCGGGCAATGAGCGTTTTCGTGGGACGCGAACAGGTCCACTTGTGCTCTGCCGAACGTTTTCCACAGCAGCTGGACCGTCTGCGGGTGCAGCGACCATTCCCCTGCCGGGACCTTGTTCCTGGACAGTCTGTCTGGTCCCACATTCAGGTGACCAGGCACGTGCGCCGCTCTCAGTGAGAGCAGGCTGTGCTGAGCCCAGACCAGAAGGCGTTCCGTCAGCCTGAGAAGGCTTCGTGACCTGACGCCGCCCTGGCGATTTATGTATGCCACCACTGACATGTTGTCCGACCGGACTAAGACGTGGTGGCCTGTTATCTGGGGACAAAAAAGCCGTAGCGCTTTGTCGACTGCTATCATCTCCAAGCAGTTTATGTGAAGGAGCTTTTCCCGTTCTGACCACAGGCCAGCTAGCGGTCTGCCCTCGAGCAGCGCTCCCCACCCCGAGGTGGAGGCGTCCGTAGACACCACCTTCACACTCGAAGCGGTCCCCAGACTCACACCTGACTGATACCAGTCGGTCACTTTCCAAGGTTCCAGAGCTGAAACGCACTGAAGGTCGACCCTGAGGCGAAACAGACCCGCTGTCCATGCCCTGGGTGGAACCCGCGCTTTCAGCCACATCTGCAGTGGGCGCATGCGGAGCAAGCCCAACTGGAGTACAGAGGCTGCTGAGGCCATCAGCCCCAGCACTTTCTGAAACCTTTTGAGCGGAACTATCGTGCCGTGGCGGAAGGATTTCACGCCGCGCTGAATACTCAGTACGCGCTCTGGTGACAGGCGTGCTGTCATGGACAGCGAGTCCAACACGGTTCCCAGAAAGGAAATTTTCCGACTGGGAGACAGTGAGCTCTTCGCCCAATTGACTGTGAGGCCCAGCTCCTCGAGGTGCTCGAGTAATGCGGCCCTGTGTTCTATGAGCTCCGATCGTGATCGAGCTAGAATCAGCCAATCGTCCAAGTAGTTCAGGACTCGCATGCCCTGAAGTCTCAGGGGTGCGAGCGCCGCGTCCATGCACTTCGTAAATGTACGAGGTGCTAGGGACAGGCCGAACGGCAGGACTGTGTATTGATATGCCTGGCCCTCGAAGGCGAATCTCAAAAATCGCCTGTGATGGGACGCTATTTGTATCTGGAAATAGGCGTCTTTCAGATCTATTGACATAAACCAGTCCCCGTGGCGCACTTGCGCGAGGATTTTCCTGGTCGTAAGCATTCTGAACTGGCGTTTGACAAGCGCTCTGTTCAGCTGTCGCAGATCTAAAATGGGTCTGAGACCCCCATCCTTTTTCGGTACCAGAAAATATCTGCTGTATAGGCCCCCTTCGCTCAGAGCCTGAGATAAAGGTTCTATAGCCCCTTTGCTCAGTAGTTTCGCTATCTCGGCACGAAGTAGATGAGACACTTCGTTTTTCACCGTAGTTTCGACGCGCGCCGTATGGCGGCGTGGGCGTCGAGCGAATTGTAGCGAATAGCCTCTCTTTATAGTGTTCAGCACCCATTCTGATACCCCGGGAAGCTTTGACCACGCATCTGCATGAATAGCTAGGGGCAGAATGAAATCCGGGCTCTGGTCGCGGCAAAACGGCAACTCGAGAGCCCGGGCATACTGGGAACACAACACTGTGTTTACAGCGTTCGAGGCGGGGGGCGCGCTGATCACAGCGGGCGGCCTGACCGCGCTCAGCTTTTTTATGGCAGATAGTGCAGAAAAAGCGAGCGGGGGAGATCCCGTAGGAATCGGCGTGTCTGTGACAAAATGTGGGCGCGGGGCTGCGGGCACATTTATTACACTGAAAACACCGTCGTTCATGGCCGACTGAATGTGTGTTGGTTTCGTTTTTACAGAAACCAAGGGACACTCAGCATGTAGTGTGAGCGGGCATGGTGACATGGGCGCGTTTACTACATTGTTTGCACAATCGACCTGAGTCGAGTTTATTTGTGCTAGCCCTGCACCGTGGCGGGCTGTGTCTGGGTGTGGGAATGGGCACTGGGTGGGCATTCTTACAACACTCATAACACCATCGGCCGTGGCCGGATTGTTTGTGCGAGCCCTACATTTTTGCGGGCTGTGTTTGTGTGTAGAAATGTAGAAATTTCAATACACTCATAACACCATCGGCTGTGGCCGGAATATCAGAAATACACCATTTATGTGATTTATCTGGGTCGCCGTGGGAACAACATTAGTGTGCAGGCAAGCGGGCATGGTACTGGCTTGCTTACTGCAAAATACACTGGAACAGTCACATTTTCTGGAACTGAACGAGCGAAAATTTCAGTGGAAGTCTGGCCACGGCGAGACTGAAACACCGTCAATTTCCTAGGAGGCTAGGAAGAATTGTGTTGGTTTCGTTTTACAGAAACCGTGGTAGTGTATGTGGGCACTGGGTTGTGGGCACATTCACTACATTTAATGCACAATTGTGCGAGCCCTGTACCGTGGCGGGCTGTGTTTGTGTGTAGAAATGAACACTGGGCTGTGAGCATTTTATTACACTTATAACACCATCGGCTGTGGCCGGAAAACCAGAAATACAATGATTTTTCTGGGTCGCCATGGAAACGGCCTTTATGTGCAGGCAAGCGGGCCGTGGTACCAGCTTGTTTACTGCAAAATACACTGGAACAGTCGCATTATCTGGAACTGAACGAGCGAAAAGTTTCGTTGGAAGTCTGGCCGCGGCGAGACTAAATTTTTATCTGCTGCGAGAGCCGGGATCGAACACGGGTCTCCCGCGTGAAAGCTTCAGGTTCCGCCACTGGGCCACAGGGAGAACTACACTAGCGCAAGCAGATAAGAGAGTGTCATCACAGTTTTGTGTGTGTCGGCGTTTGTATGCAGGTGTGCGTGTTATACAACAGGCTCATTGCTGCAATAATGACAATTTTCAGCCGCTCAAACTAGGAGCTGAGAAATGGAGATTAATCCGGCCTCGGCGGGGACTAAAACACACTCTTTTCTCATTTGCCGGTGACGCACGCCCATGGGGGGCGGGGTAGAATGCTGGCCCGTTTCCTTGACGACTCGCGGACAGAAGGCGGAGGTCCACAGAGCTCGCCTGTTGCGCGGCGGTTGCGCGGGCGCTTCCCAATCGAGGCCGATGCTATCCACGGCCTGAGAGAGCAGACGCATCAGCTCAGTCTCAATGCCGGCTCTCTTACCAGTGGTCTGGCGGGAAACGCTAGCGGAGGGGAGGTCCACGGAGCTCGCCCAATCCTCGCTATCGGATGCCAGAAGAGAACACGCCTCGGT
Organism: Rhinichthys osculus; assembly: GCA_029959095.1. Classification (NCBI taxonomy): domain Eukaryota; kingdom Metazoa; phylum Chordata; class Actinopteri; order Cypriniformes; family Leuciscidae; genus Rhinichthys; species Rhinichthys osculus. Next base: position 41,253,977 of record JARWKJ010000016.1, on the reverse strand, counting down.
GGGTTCGTCAAACTCGTGGATGGACGCGGCGGCAGGCGGCGGCCGTTGTCCGTCAATGAGCGACTCGAGCGAAACCGGCGAAGCTGGCGGGCGAACCGGCGAGCTTTGGCGGGCTGGAGAGAGCTCGGGAGCGCGCTGGGCGCGGCGCTTCTTTCGGCGCGGCACCACGGCGGGCTGCGGTGAAGGCTCGGAGAATGATGCCAGGCGAGTCCTCAGAGTCACCATGGGCAAAAGCTCGCAATGAGGGCATCCGCCTTTAGCGAGCGCGAGAGCCGCGTGATCCTCACCCAGGCAGGAAACACAGATGACGTGCCGGTCTCCATCGCTGAGTGGGGCGCGGCACGAGCCACAGGAAGGCATCTTTAAAAAGACGCAGCTCTTTTGTGAGAGAAGTGTGAGTCGCGAAGTAAGCTGACAAACACTCTCAACAGAGTAAATACACACAGAGTATGAAAAGGATATATAACGCCGGAAAGCGCAGCAGGTACGGCAGTTGAAGGCGGCGAGGCCAGCGACTCCAGAGCTCGTCCCGCTGAAAGGCTTGCTTCGACGGCGCGGCTTCTCACTCCGGATCCAGCGATGCGTGTGCTTCGCTGAAGAGGTAAAAATCAGTTTGTATCAGCCTAACGAGCATATTTATAGGGTGAGACCACGCCCCTTCTGGCGGGACGTGACGATAAGGGCGCGAATGGCCCCCATTGGTTATTACGTCACGCAGAGTCTCTCTCGATAGGCTGCTGCATTTGCTGCAGAGCAGCCAATAGGCGCGCGAGCTGTTTCGCCTATGTCTGCTTGCTGCTGCAAAGCGTTTTACATTATTAAAAAATTAAGGATAATTTTTGGCTTCAATATCTCGCGGAAAAGAGTTTTTCCCCTAGCGTAAAGCTATTACGCAGTACGAGAGATACTCTCGTAAGAGAACTCATAATGACGGTGACCATGGAATACAAACAAACTGAGGAAATGCAAAATAAAAGTCCCTGAACTGAGCTAAACTGAACATAATGGTGACAATATCGCTGGTCACGTATTTCAAGTTTTACCCCTAAGCGAAGAACGAAAAAGAACTTTAATTGTGGTGAGTATATAAAGTAAAATACAAGTGAAATATTATGTCAGTAGATTATATAACAACTTAGAAAACAGACATAAAATAAGATGTGTTATTATAATAGGCGCAGACCTGTAGCAGAACTAGCTTTGCTCTGCGCTAATATAATTTCCGATTCATGTGAAAAAGGCCTATTGCGTAACCGCAGATTGGTCTCAGTTTCGCCCCGCCTCACGCTCCACACGTCCATGGCTCGACACATGCTCGAAGAAATGCCTTTTAGTTTCCCAGTTATGTGTTTACAGTGTGCCCTTTTGCCTGACTCCTGAATGGCTTCGTAATATTATTGTTTGGAAGATGATTTCACAAGGCAAAAGGTCACACAGGCTACATCTACATTACACCAGATGCATTTCCAAACGTTGCTCATCCACTCTGAAACTGCTTAAATCACTGTACTGCGCATAAAACATACTGAAAGCTCAAGATATGATAGAGAGAGAGCAGACATAATAAAGTGCTGACGCTAATCTTCTGGCGTGATCCTTTTATTAGCTAAATAAAGCACTCACCACTCAGTGTTGCGTCCAGCACGCAAAATCACAGGGTCTAAAACTCAATTGTCAGCATGTTTTGCATTTGCGAGTACATTTTCTTTCATCTTTGCAGGAATGCAATATGAAAATTCTACAAAGGAAAATGTGTCTTTAGTGACACTCTGAAAGTATAGCAGGAACAGCAATCCGGCATAACCATAGATGTCAGTGTGCATGGTTAAATGCCAGGGTGGATGATGGGAAATGCTTTCCACTGAACCACTGCTTTCTCTGGTCTACTTGGGCTGGGTTAAAGCTTTAAAAACTTAATGTTACTTGAAATTAGAAGAGGCTGTAAGTATGCTCAGAATATTTCTTCTTCTTGTCACTGAAAAAATGCTCAGATTTTAAAATCCTCTTGTGTGAGCACTCGTTTTGAAGTGGTGTTCTTTAAAAATATACATTACCAAACACTAGCGAATCACTTTCTTCAAACTGGAAGCCATGAAGCCGAGGCAAGAGTCCAGTGCTCATCTGTGTTTGACCAACGCTGCCTCGTATTTGAGCTCTCCTTCTCTAAGTTTGAGCGCCGGCTGTGAGTGTAAGGTATCAACAGAGTGTCACTTCTAGATTTAATACCTACATTACTGTGGTTTCATTTTATTTATACCAAACAGAAAATGTAAATACATTCTAAACAGTGTTTGTTTATTAAGTTGTGATGATACCGAATTTTTCCAGGTTTCCAGTTTATTCGGCTCCTGAAACATTTTTGGACACGCACATATGAGAGCAGGATGTTTAGGAAATTCCTTGGTGGAAAAAAACCCCCAATAACAAAAAATAAATAAAAAAATACAAAGCAAACATTTGAAAAGTAATTGAAGAATTAGTGATTGCTTAAATGTGCTATGCTTGGCTCAAGCTCTGTGTGTGGTCCACTCGGATGAGCGCCAGAGCCGCTGTGTTGTTCTTTACCTTCATATTTCAACATGGGCCAGAGTTGCTTATAATAAAACCAAATTATGAAAACATTTGGGAGTCCTTACAAGCCATGATAGATGCAAATTTCAACATAGAGATATGATGGAGATGTGTCCAGGCTCGCTGCCAGCACGGGCATCGCCAGCTGTTCACTCTTTCCGTGTCTTGGCCATTACTCACGTTCCTTCCATCTGGACATCGGCATATTATTTATCTTATGGATTGCCTGTTGAAGAATATTACAACTTATATTACTGTAAAACTACAAGAACTGAGTGATTCCACACACCATAAAACAAATGATGACTGATTTAGTAGTATTACAATTTATTCGCAGTCCCATTTGTTTATTATTCTTAATTCATGTATTATTGGTCTCTCTTTTACACCAGCGGGATAGGGATAGTTTCATATTCCCAAATAAAAAGGAAATTCACCAACAGATAGTGGATTATCAAATATATAAATTAAGATTAAGATAGAATGAGATCAACAAGAAGATCTACAAAAATTCACAAATTTAGAAAGTTTACAAAAATATACAAATGATTAAAATGAGTTGGGGAAACATAATTTCAAAATGAGACTCATTATTATGTCAAAATGTCCATATTGGCAGTTATAGCTTAAGTGAACAAACAGTTCACTCACACAAGTTTGTCTTTTTTTATTCCTGACTGTTTACTTGATTACTAAATTACTTGAGAACTTTTTACTTATAGGCAAGTATTTTGCTGAGGTTTGCTTATTGCATATTGCCCACCCAAAGTGATCATGTTATTAAAGCTATAGTACACCAATAGACTAGCCTAGTATTATTACATTTATCATTATTATTTCAGATTTGTGAAGATTGGGTAAGGCTGTGCACCGCACTCAATGTCTCCCTCTCCACGTGTTGTCTTAGAAACTACAAACTTCACCTTTAACTTTGCCCTTAGTCAAAATGATTTACCTGGGAAGAAATAACATATTCATGAGGCCAAAGATTTCCTGTTAGACACCCCTAAGACAAATGATATCTGATGTTTAAGCACTACAGAGACATACAGCCGGCAGCTCTCGGCGCAGTGCCAGCGAGGGCCCAGACCTCACAAAACATCCGAGCAAAGGGTCAAATAAGCACTATCTTTCTACATAAACTGCAGATTTGAGGTTTAAACAACCACATTTTCCCTGAAAAACTCTTAAAACTACATTCCGTGATGCAATAATAGCAATATTTAGAAAAGTATTGTGGGTTTTCTCCTTCGCCATTGGTGCACTCTGGCAGAAATGCAGTCTAGAACCGGCAGAGACAAGCGGAGGGATACAAACGGTGAACAGTCCCGCTCTGATACTGGGGGAAGCTCGCATGGTGCTGATCGCCTCTCAGCCAATCAGATTCGAGGTTTCAACATTAATATATCTTTGAAAGATTGTATCACTGTATTGTGTTGTTGTGAAGTCCTGTCATCCTCATCGTGTCTTTATTTATTTATTTATTTTTGTCATCATGGCATGATATGTTGAGATATGATATTTGGTTTTGAACATATTTCTGACCTCCTAACCTAAACATTATAAATAATGTAACAGGCATATGTAATGTATAAAGATAAATGTAGTCACAACATTTGTTTAAAAATGACTAAAAAGCACTATAAAAGTACCTTAAAAAAGGTTTTATGATTTTAAATGAGAAACAGTGTGCATCCTGATCTATGAGGTTCTGTGAGAAAGAAAGAAAGAAAGAAAGAAAGAAAGAAAGAAAGAAAGAAAGAAAGAAAGAAAGAAAGAAAGAAAGAAAGAAAGAAAGAAAGAATCTTGTGTGTTTTAGGTGATGGGGATTGTTCACGTAGGCCCACATTTGGCCAGCCTTGCGGTCCTGCTCTCTCTACTCTGGCTTTGTTCTCGATTTTCTTTCTCTACATGGCGACTTCATGCAACTTGATTCGTTAGTTTCTCACCAAGGGATTATTGCAGAAAGCAAGGTTATCTTACCTTCAAACATACCCTAACTCTCGGTTGATTAACCCAAACCTTGCTTCCTCGAGGTATGCTGGTTCCCAAAACGAGTCCGGGAGTCAAGTCACATTTATATAGCGCTTTTTACAATATAGACTGTTTCAAAGCAGCTTTACCATGATAATAGAAAAATTAATGCAACAAAGATTGGTTTGGCTTTACAGCAGCTCTCGAAAAAAAGTCATTGTCCAGCTTAGGTAACTTTTTGATTGATTCATTTCCATTGTAAAAATCATTAATTATTAACTTAGGGGCCACTTACAAAAAACATTTTTCAACTGAAAACAGAAAACTTTCAATGCTTTATGGCCATTCATTTACATGACAACAGCATTTTGGTGGCCTGAGAATGCAAACTTTGAAGTAGGTTTCAAAGTACAAGTTTTTGAAAACGGGTTTTGAAAGCGATCATCTCCGTGTAAACTTCAAAAACTTGAATTTGTGAGAATGGTGAGGGCATGCACATGCGTATTACGTGTTTAGTCTATAGGCATGTGCGTTATCTGAACGGGCTCCTCCCCAACTTTGTTAATAAAACATCATTTGGCATGCTGTCCGAGGAGAGGGCTACGGGCTTGGTATTCGGCCTGAACCCAGAGCACTCCCCCTGTATTCCTGGCTGTGAAAGAACAAGCCAAGAGTGAGGAGTCGGGGAGGTGGAGGGATGCTGAAAATTGTCAAGGAATGTTAGGTGAGTTGACGGAGTGAATATATATATATCTATATGCTTCCTCTCTTGCTGATGGGGTCAACAATTATTTGAACTTACTTTTGTTAAAATTATTTCACGAGTTCACACTTGCAAATAAGTCAGATAGAATAAATGCGTATTTGGCGTGCTGTCTGGGGAGAGGGCTACGGGCTCGGTATTCCCAAACCCAGAGCACTCCCCCAGAAGCTGCAAATAATACAGCTCCTGCGGGAGCGGAGTAGATGACACTGCTACGGCAATGGACCAAACTTGCTTTTCAACTTGCATTAAAATATCCAAAACAATTTTGGACATAGAACTGAGCTCCTGCGGCAGTGGAGTAGATGACACTGCTGCGGCAGTGGAGTAAGTTTGGACGGAGTAACGGAGTAACGGAGCTCCTGCGGGAGCGGAGTAGATGACACTGCTACGGCAATGGACCAAACTTGCTTTTCAACTTGCATTAAAATATCCAAAACAATTTTGGACATAGAACTGAGCTCCTGCGGGAGCAGAGTAGATGACACTGCTGCGGCAGTGGAGTGAGTTTGGACGGAGTAACGGAGCTCCTGCGGGAGCAGAGTAGATTAAGCTGTAGTAGAAAGACTAGGTTTTGACTTGCTTTTAACTGTTCGATGAGCCAGTTGGGTGGAGAATGGGCTCCTGATGGAGGAAGAGATGATGCTGCTGTGGTGTTGGAAACAACTTGCTTTCGACTTGCTTCCAAACTGTGGTCCGAAAGGTGAGTGGGACGGAGATCTGAGCTCCTGCTGGAGCAGAAAATAGCCCTGCTGTGGCAGAAAAGCGAGTTAGGATGGGGAACGTGGCTCCTGCAGGAGTGGTGGCCTGTAGGGTTGGGTGTATGAGAAGTTGACAATAAGTATTTAGCTGATGAGGGTTCATTGGGCTTCTTTGATATGGACGCGAGTTGAGCGGATGTAACTCTTGAAGGCCTCCGATGACCAGCGGCCAAGTGCTTGGATCTGCTGCTGAGAGAGGCCTTTTTGGGCAGCTGTGGTTGCTGCACCTTTGCGAAATGAATGGCTGGAAAAGTGGTCTGCTGGGATGCCTGAATGGAGCACAACGGACTTAAGGTGTTTTTGAAACCAGAAACGTGTGTCGTCTGCGAAAAGTGGGTCAGAAGGGGATTTAGTCTGCGAGTTTCTGAAAAGTATGTAGGCTGAGAGAGTTTGGTACGGTTGGATTGGTGATGAGAGATTTAAAATGTATATGAAATGTGCTCCCCTAGCTCCCCCGTAGTTCGCACTCTGCTCCATCTGATCTGGATAAGGCCCGGATCTGGCTGACTACGGTAAACCTCAGGATAAACAGATACTAATATTAGCGTAGATGCCATTCTTCGGTAACACTTTATAATAACTACACGCTAATAATCATTAGTTAAGCATGAGTAAACAGTTAATTCATCATTTATAAAGAATTAATAGACATAAATAAGCAGTTTATAAATACAGCTATAAATGCTTTCTTCTTGATTTACAAGCATGTCTATAATTTATTTAATAATTGTATTTTCATCCTTTATTAATGATCCATTTATTATTTCTAAATGAATAATTGCATTTTTTATAAACCAGTTATTTAAGAGTTTTCAGTGGTTCATAAGATTACTTAGAAAGTGTAAGTAAATGATTAATAAACTATTTAAATGTACATTCATACATCTTATTATTCAGACATATAGTGATGGTTACTTAGTGTGTTAATAAATGCTTTATTAACATGTATTTATGCTGTAATTCAGGGTTAATTCGGGTAGTTATAAAGCATTTAGTAGTGGTCAGTTAGCTATGTTTGTGAGCTCATCTAAAGTGAGGACTATTCATGCCTTATAAAGCATTTATAAAGGAGATTTAAAGGCTGTTAAATATTTCTATGTTCTGTATCACTGTGTTGTGTTTGTTACATTTTACTGTTTAGAAGATTGATGCGCCTTCAAATCTCCTTTATAAATGCTTTACAAGGCATGAATAGTCCTCACTTTAGATTAGCTCACAAAATAGTTAACTGACCACTACTAAATGCTTTATAACTACCTGTATTTACTACATTTACTTACACTTTCTAAGTGATCTTATGAATGACTGACAACTCTTGTTTGTAAATAATGCTATACTTCATTTAGAAATTATTAATTGATCATTAATAAAGTATGAAAATACAATTATTAAACGCATTATAGATATGCTTATAAATCAAGAAAAAAAGCGTTTATAGCTGTATTTATAAACTGCTTATTAATGTCTATTAATGCTTTATAAATGATGAATTAACTGTTTACTCATGCTTAACAAATGATTAATAGCATGCAGTTATTATAAAGTGTTACCCATTCTTCTTATGATGTAACGAGTACATCAGGTGTTATAGGAAGTGTTCCTGGTTCCGGCTGACCTTATGCAGCCTAACAATCATTTAACTTATTTGAATAATAGAAATTGATAAAGGGATATGTGTATGTCAGGTTAAAGAGATGTGTTTTTAGTCTAGAACAGAGTCAAAAAATGCAAGCCTTTTCTTCAGCTTGTGCTGCGCCCATGCCCAGTTTGCTGGTGGTATCCCGGATCCTTCTACATAAAATGTTCTACATTTTGGGCCCCGAAATACTTCAAGCGAAACAAACTGGTGTGATTTTCGAATAAAATCAGACAAAGTTCGTTTGGAGTTTGATTTTGGAGTTCAAAACAGCTTGCCAAAGCGAAATTTCCGGAAAAGTTTGTAAACACTTCTGAATTACCATTGGTCCGTGGTGATGATGTAATAGGTGGGTGTGGCTCTGAGGCTCCGCCTTCTTTGAGGTGTAAATATTCTCCGGTTCATTTCTTCTGTTCAGTCCGTCAAGGTCAGACGCGAGTAAAAACATGAACACACTGGAGAGACGCTTTATAGCAGACACTGAAGCTGTGATTCTAATTGACACTGTTTTTCATGTTTAATACAGTAAAGCTATTGCTTTAAAGCGATCTATTGTATGAAGTGCTGTATTAATAAACATGACGTGACTGTAGATCTGAATCTCAGAGCTGCTGCAAACATCCACATCACTATGATCAGATGCTTTCTGAACTGCTGTTTCTCACAGCTGACATTTCTGTTGTGTGTTTATTTTGTTTTTGAGAGGAAAGCGCTCAGAACATATTTACGTAATCATCTTACCGTCGCACTTAGCAGTGTGGATGGTGTCAGGATGTTCACTAACAGCATATCGCTGCTCATGTATTTCAAACTTCTTTTACGCCTAAGTGAAGAATGAAAAAGAACTTCGTCATGAGTATATTAGGCCTTTATTGGTAGGCCTATCACTTGGCTAATCTGTAGGGATGGGGGAAGAAATCAATAAAGCATAGTATTGCAATATTTCGCATGAGGATATTGTATCGATACGTGGACGCCAAGTATACATTTTTTTCAGGGACTGAATTTTGGCTTGGGATTGCAAATATTGTGCAGAATTTTACCATTAGCTCTGTGCTTATAATGTTGGAAATAATAACAATAATTTTAAATCTTTCTTTTTGACTGTAATTTCACAAATCCCGTAGTAGCCTCCACCCCAGAGGCTCGTCCCATCATGGCCGCCACGCCTGAGTCTTCAGCCAAGATGGCCACCCTACCAGAGCCTGTTCATGACATGGTAATTCACACCAGAGCTTCTTCACAACATGGCCGCCACACCAGAGCCTCATTACAAAATGGCCGCCACGCCTGATTCTTTAGCCAAGATGGTCTTCAGCCGTCAGAGTTCCAGGTCATCATGAACGTCGCACATTAAGCCAATAAGATGGCCTCTATGTGAGTGAGACTGGCGTCCAGCTTGGAGGACACACCGCTGACGTCGGTGCGTGCAGCCGGCATCCCTAGACCAGCGCCATCGGGCCCACCAGCCTCAGCGCTCTCAAGCCTGCTGGTGTCTGCGCTGTCCGTCCCAGAGGTGGTCCCCACTGCGCTTCAGTTCAAGAGTCCTCTCCAGAGTTCGCTCCTGTCCCTGAGCCCAGCCTCGTGACCTATGAACTTCCTGTTTGCCTTGATATGCCGACGGAGGGCACTCTTGAACTCCCTATAGCGCTGTTATGGCCAAGAAGGCAGATTTTTAACCCCCTGCCTGTCTCTCTCTAGTCGCAGGTGCCATTGCTAACCTGTCTGTGTTCTCTGTTGTTGTTCCATCAGCCATCTCAGATCCACCACCTCTCTGGCTCTGTCTTCTCTACTCTGGGGGACTCCAGCTTCACTCCATCCACCCGAGTCTCCAGTTCCACCACACTGGCCTGGCCCTCCATCCCTCCATCCCTCCCCCTGTTCCACCACTCTCCTGTACTGTTGTTGTTCTGTCATGATCCCAGCCTGTGTTCCCCTGTCTTGTGTGAGGACTTTTGTTATTTCCTGTCTGGTGCCATGTTTTGTAGTTCATTGTAGTTTGTCATGTTGATTAGTCTCCCCAGGTGTTTCTTGTTAGTTCCCTTGGTTACCCTTGTGTGTTCCCAATTCAATTTACCACGCTCCCTCGTTACCTTGTTTAGCTTGTTATGCCCTGTGTATAAATACCCAGTGTTTCTCATGTTCTTTGTCTGGTGTTGTCCTACTCGGATGTGTCATATGGAGTACCTTGGTCATTGCCTAGACTCTTGTGTTCTCTGCCTGGATTTACCTATGTTGTTTTGTTTAAATAAACTAATAAATTGCTTCTGGATCCAACATGCTATTTTCTATAACAGCCACATCACAACAAAAAACAGCAGGGGTGTGTAGAGTTTTTATATCCACTGTAAGATGATGTTTCAGAGAAATGTATCAGAAGTGTATGAGATTTATGCTTAAAACAAACAAAACCATGGTTAAAAAAATAAGCTTTTTGCTTGGTTAAAGCATTAATCTCACAACATTTTTACAAATTTCTCAAAATTATTATATTTTTGAAATATTTATGAAATCTTAAAAGTTTGCCTCAGAAGTAAATATGTCCTCATATTTATATCTTCAAAGATAAATGTTTAGATAAGAAAAAGGCAAGAAAATGTGAGGTTGGTTTATTTTGAAGATCTGTGAGGGCCCCAAACATGCTCAAGCTGGCCCTCACCGGGAAGCTGATTGAGTTGCACCCTATAGACCTTATTCACAGCAGCTTGACTTGTCATGTTTTCAATGGCATCCTCTGTAAAAAGCTGTATAAAGCTTCTAGATCACTTATTATTTTCCACAGCTCATGTTTTCTGGAGTTTTCTGTCCACTTAAATGTCTTGGAAAATATTTTTGCAGTGTTTCATCAGAAGAAAAATGTAAAAACACATTGAACGCAAAGATGGTGCTGCTGTGAATCACACAGAAACACAATCAAAGACTGTGGCCATCTGCCGCTGAGCCAGTTCTGCCCCGGTTCTGCTCAGTGCGTGTCGCCTCTGTACAGTGTCTGGGTATGTAGGTGCTGCTGCCTTATATGCTTTGAACGATTTTTTTTTTAATACACTGAGAAAATGAAATGTTACGATACTTATCAGGACAGTCATGTTGTGGATTACAGCAAACAACAAATCATTACATTGAGCCATCAAATACAATAGCAGCAGTGATAAGTATTCATTATGGCACTATAGGAAAACATGAGGAGATATTAGCTTGAAATAAGATTGCCATTGATTCTTGTGGCGGGACAGCCCCACTTGATCCTTGATCATCTCCTCTGGGCTCAACAATATCCAGAACGTCTAACTGAGAACATAAATTTAGTTCCTTTAGCCCATAGACTCATGTGCACCTGTCATTATAGTGAGATTATATTAATGTATTTTCTGTTTATCCAGGTCGATCACAGCCGTAACCGTGCCTACTTGTCCTGGGGCCACAGACATCTATTCTCTAGATGGAGGTGTATTTCAAGTAGTTTACAAAATGAAAGCAGCTGTGTTTCCCTCCATACTGTGGCTTCCTGACACGGATCATTAAACCTTATTAGCCACTTCCTTTCCCAGAGATCTTCACTCCTATTTTCAAGCCTCATATTAACATTTTCAGGGATTTCAACTGGAAATTATTTGCCTTATTGTAGAGTGTCAACTGCCTTTAGTTTTCTGATGGGTAGTAATTTTCGCTTTAGAGTATAATCACACTGTTTCGCTCTCCTGCAGCACATCTCTCTCTTATTTTTGTCTTCCTCTCTTTCCCTCTCTCCCTGTCTTCAACATCTCAGTTGCTTAAAATACTGTTGAAATAGTAGTCTAATAAAATGACATTCATATGATGTTTCTTCTGAAGTGTATTATCTAACACTTGATTCTGATATATGCTGCATGAATGGAAGCATGTAATTATAAATAAAAGTTATCCAGAAATGACCAGTTTTCTTTTTAATTTAAATGTGCACGTATCTATGTAGAGTGTGTTGTTATAGGACATAAGTGAGTAAGAGGTGTTGGTATTAAATCTTACACATTATAATTCACATACTAACCAGTGGTTTGCACTTTTCAAGATTTAATTGTGAATTTTAAATTCCAGTGCAACTCTTGTTGTAGCCAAAAAGGAGAGAAAATAAAGAATTTGAAAATAAAGAGAAGTCGATCTAAAATGCAATGGGATTCATATAACGGCTTTATCTTCAGCTGAAAAGGGATGCACGGGACTCTTGGGAAAGAGTTTCTTTTAACGTGACCATATTAGACATAGTAATTCGTGCATCTCATGTATATCTTCTCTTCCTCATCCCAGCCATGGCCGGCCTTATTAATCCTCCATCACAGGCCCTATGACTGCAGAATAGGTCTTTTCATCAATACATATTTTGACATGCAAAGTCCATCACGGTGCTCTTTAATTTCGCCACACAGCACGACAAACAGTGTGTCCCCATAATTACACCAAAGCACTTCCACCCCTCTTCTGTTTGACAAGAAAAGCAATATGCTATAATTAGTTTGACAAGGGAACGTATTTCTGGTGTGATGTAGAGATGGACAATGTTTCCATAGCGACATGCGTCTGTAACCAGTGGTGTGTAAAATCTAAAGAAGGCGTTTGTCTGACAGCAGAAGGCATCTGTTAACCGCACACATGCCAAGGGTATTGAGTTGACACTGACACACAGAGAAGAGCCCGCTGCGATGAGCCGGCTAATGAGGCTTGTTGCTGATTTCTTCTCCACTCATTTCTTGCCAAAGACACACCACAATCATGAGAATATGATGTTTGGCAGAACGTTCAGGCTGCTCTTAGGACCGGGCTGTTAAGCTCGAAAAACCATGAAAGCGTAATAAATGCAGTCCATTATTAGACTATATATTCCTAGTTTTCTGAACCTATGCTTTGTCTGAGAGACAGATGACAACTTAAGACGTTATTTACTGAAAATCCTACCCTTTGCCATAGCTCTCAAATTTGTGTGTTTTACAACAACAGTGACATTTTAAAGGATACATAAATAATTATATTAATAGATGAAGTAATACTTACTTCAACATTAACCACTGAACTAGTGAAGGCATGAACCAGATATTTATGAAATAATAAAGAGCTAACCTTAAACTATGATTCATGCATGAATAATGGCCTAGATTAACATTTAGGGGTAAACACATGCAATTTAATATTGTCATATTTTAATCTGCGACTTGTGGCTTCATCATAAAAATCATTGGATGGCACAGGATTAGTTCGCTATTTGTTACATGGATTCTTGTGTAGAAAATACTAAATACACTAATAACTTATCGGAAACAATTTTTAATAAGGTCTTATTTTATGACACAACTAACAATAAGTAAAATATTCTTACAGTATTTATTCAATGAAATAATGGAACGGGAAACATACCCTGGGATCAAGGGAACGTTTGCTTGATATCTTTACAGTTCACTCTCTATCCAGACGCAGGCTGTTATGATACTGTTCCTCCACACTTAACTGGGCTCAATACTATGTGTACTAGTACATGTGTATGTGATAAGCACATTTTTAGTAAATCATAAGCTGAATTTACCAAGTAATTAACTGAGTTAATTATGATGTGTCCCCTCAAGTGAACTCATGACAAAATAATGTATTGAGTGGATGTAAGTGTATGAGTTAACAGGGCCCCCCAACCTACGGTTTCACCATTTCACCAAGTACAACATGTTCCTGGATAAACATCTTACTTGATCTTGGAACAACATTCCAATAAACCAATCAGATTTGAGGGACAAGTATACAGTTTATGTCAAGTTTAGGCTTACAACCAGGGTTAGGTGCTTCTACATCTGTGTTATTCACAATCCTTTCCCTCTGACTGTAGGGATTACTTGTCACGTGATTAACCCTCTGGGGTCGGCGGTCTCGCCGGCGATACCAGCTCACTTTTTTCCTTATCAGTGCAAAAGAGCCTCAAATTACTCTGCTGATTTTGATCTTACATATTAGTGTTGTACATCATTCGATCCTGTTAAGTTTGTATTTTTTGTGGAACCTCATAATAAAAACAAAGTGTTGTGCTTTTCGCCTAATAAAGAAAAATAAACATGATGCGCGTTCTGCGTTCTCTCTGTCAGTGAAGTCCATTCTGAAACGCGTCCAAAAATGAACTGTAACTCTGCAAATACTCACTCAAACAGGTATACAGGCACACAGGCATGAAGCCTGAATTATCTTCTTTTAAATGAAGTAATTTATATAAAAAACTAATTTTCTCATTTTATGTAATCTGTACGAAAAGAGAGAGATGATAGTCGTTCTCGTCTCAGGTCATTAAAGTTAATTTGACCACGCCCACGGAGTGCGCGCTCTATTCAAACACAAACGCTCTGAGGCGATCCACGCCCACATCGGCTGGATAACCCACCGAAAGAGACTCAGATTTACGACGCTGTGAGGAATAATACTATCTTAATAATAATCCTGGAAAAAATTACCTCAGAAGTGCAGGTAGTTTCATTTGGAGGAGCAACGGATCCAGCCGAGGAATAGGTACATTCTTTATTTTCAAGTGCTTTTTTTCTAATCGCGATATGAAATAGTGTGTGTGAATTTTGTGTGTGAATGAATGAACAGCTTTTACCTAACTATATTCCAATACTGAGATGAGTAAAAATCGACTGAAATATGTTGAAATAAAATATTTTTGTATAAGCAACTTATAAATGTTAATTTGCAGTTTAATATGTCCTAATCATAAAAACGATATGTTACATATGAAAGACAAGATGTCGTTTTTACTGTAAAATACTGCCACATCAAATAAGCTTGTTTGCTAAGATGTTATTATAGTGTTTGTTTGATTGTAGGCTATATTCAAACTAATTAATCCGCAACTGTGAAATTTGTATGATAAAATGTATACTTTAGTATATACAAAGAAAGTTAAAATTTTAATTGTTGTTGTAATTGTAACCTTTATATTAAAATAGCAAAAATATATGTAGGCTACATATAAATAAATTTGAGGTAAATCTTAAAAGCTCAATATAAGCCTCCTCTTTAAATTATTTGTATTGTGTTTTATTAGTGACACATTTGGGATATATTCCCAAACTTTCTGTATAAACAGTATGAGAATTAACTGCACAATTACTAGAAATGTTTACATTTGATATTATACAATTTGCAAGCACAATTTGAAAAATAAATAAATAATTGGAACTGTGAACCAATTTTGTATTATATAGGCCTATATATATATATATATATATATATATATATATATATATATATTGTCATTGCATTCTTGTGGCTCAGTGACACACCTGAATGAAAGGGTCATTAGTATGCAGCCCCATTATGCGCTCATTATGCGGGCCCATTGTCTTCTTAGGTGTGAATCGCAGCAGGTCACACCCCTGCGTATAGTGCCTTTCCAAACAAAAAGTGTAATTTTAAAATTTAAACCAATCTATTGTTTTATGTGAATGATAAGGCAGGATGATTTTCAGATCATTTTGAAGAAAAAACTCTAGGCGACAACATCCATTAGTCAAAAGTCTTGTGGACACATATTTAGTATGTGTTTTGTGGCCTTATTTCAGAAACTTTAAGTTTTAGTTTTTTCAATAACCACGCATAAACAATATTCTCTCAAAAATACAAACATGTACATACATGTTGATAACATATTATGGTAGCCCTGTTTGTGCTAAATAGAGTGTAATTACACCTTTGCCAGTAATGTGTTTATAAGCAACTGAAAAAAGCACAAATGTCAGAGTATGTCAAAACATCTCAAGGACCCCAAAAACACCTTAGACCCCAGAAAGTTAAGGACAGAAGTCTCTTCTGTCCTTAATCACGTGACAAGTAATCCCTACAATCCCCTTGCTGTCTCAATAGCAAGTAAAACTGGTTTATTGAGTCAATAAACTGAACAGACAAGTGGATGGTCACAGGAACAGTCTCAGTGGTGGAATGGATGAGACACTGGGAAGCCTCAGTGGTAGCGCAGACAGGCATGTGGACAACCCGATCCTCTGGAGAAGACTGAAGAGATGAACAGCAAACCAGGAACGTCGAGGAAAGAATGAGGAGGCTGGAACTCTCAGATGGTGACAGGAAGCAGAAACGGTGAGTAAATCCAACGAGAAACAGACAGGACCAAGGAAACACGAGGAGGATCAGACACCGCACAAGTGAACATCCAACAAAGATCTGACAAACACAAGACCCGAGAACAGAGAATAAATAGGTGCCGCTAATCAGAATCAGCTGATGCTGGGTTAGGGTCCCGGAGAATAATCAGTGACCACGCCCACACACACACAAAACAGCGCAAGGAAGAGTCAGCGAATTCAGCGAACCGTAACCCTCCTAGTACACCAGATACTGAAATCCGCGTCCCCTCCGTCTCGAGCCCAGAATGCGATTGACCGAATACGTGGGTTCCCCGTCTACGAGTCGCGGCGGGGGGGGGGGGGAGGTAACCGGGACTGGCGGATTAAGATGGGAACGAAAAACAGGCTTCAATTTGGAGACATGAAAGGCGGGATGAATTCTCCTGTACACCGGAGGAAGTTTGAGGCGGACTGTCACCGGACTAATGATCTTGGTGACAGCGAAGGGGCCAATGAATTTGGGAGCTAGTTTATTAGACACGGAGCGGAGTGGAATATTGGGACCTGGGTCTCAAGGGACAGACAGCGGTTGGAGTAACCCATCTGGAGGTCGATTGGAAGTCTTACCAGTGGCACAAACCGAGCCAGCCAAAACAAAATTCCGAATGCTGCGAGCCATTAATGGCCACCAGAATCGTTGCTTGATCAAAAAACTGGTGCGGTTTACTCCTGGATGACATGCCACGCTGGAACAATGACCCCATCGAATGACGTCGGACCGAAACCCCTCTGGCACAAACAATCGACTCGGTGGACAACGTGACGGAGGCGTTACCCCTTCTAAGGCCTTCCTGATCTTCGATTCGACCTCCCATGTGAGTGCGGAGATAAATAGTGTCTCGGGTAAAATACACTCGGGAGTAACCGGGCATTCGGATTGGTCAAAAATACGAGATAAAGAATCGGGTTTGATGTTCTTGGAACTCGGGCGGTACGAGAGGGAAAAATCAAAACGGCCGAAAAAAAGTGCCCACCGAGCCTGCCTGGAGTTGAGTCTTTTAGCAGATCTAATATATTCCAGGTTCTTATGATCGGTCCAAACAATAAAAGGTACCCCCGACCCTTCTAGCCAATGACGCCATTCTTCCAGCGCTAACATGACTGCCAACAACTCTGTTCCCAATGTCATAGTTGCATTCGGCAGGCGATAAACGGTGGGACAAAAACGCGCAAGGGTGCATCTTGTCGTCTGTGGAAGACCATTGGGATAGAACTGCACCTACCCCCACCCCTGACGCGTCGACCTCCACCACGAACTGACGTGAAGGATCAGGGGCAATCAGGATGGGAGCTGAACTGAAGCGGCTCTTGAGGTTAGCGAATACAGCCCAGGCTGTATCTGACCACCTGAACGTCATTCTGGGGGAGGTCAAGGCAGTCAGAGGAGCGGCTAGTTGGCTGATGTTGCGAATAAAATGCTGATAGAAGTTGGCAAACCCCAGAAACCTGTAGGGCCTTACGGGAATCTGGGCTTGGCCAATCGATCACAGCCTTAACCTTGTCAGGGTCCATACGCACTCCCTCAGATGAAATGATGTATCCTAGGAAAGGAACAGACTGCATGAAAAGCGCATTTCTCCTCCTTGACAAAAAGCCCATTCTCTAGCAACCTCTGATGCATTCGTCTGACATGCTGAACGTGTTCCTGGAGAGAAGAAGAAAAAATCAATATGTCATCCAGGTAGACATATATGAACTGGTCTACCATATCTCTCAGCACGTCATTGACGAGTGCCTGGAAGACCGCTGGGGAGTTGGACAGCCCGAATGGGATAACCAAATATTCAAAATGCCCCCTGGGGGTGTTAAACGCGGTTTTCTATTCATCCCCCTTCCTGATGGGAACCAAATGATAAGCATTGCGTAAATCCAATTTTGTGAAGACGGAGGCTCCCTGCAACCGCTCGAAAGCTGAAGACATCAACGGAAAAGGATAGGTATTCTTTACTGTGATGTTATTCAACCCTCGGTAATCAATACACGGTCGCAGAGATCCATCCTTCTTACCAACAAAAAAGAACCCTGCCCCCGCCGGAGAAGAGGAAGGACGAATGAACTCGGATGCTAGAGAATCAGAAATGTATTTCTCCATGGCCTCCCTCTCAGGAACTGAAAGTGAGTATAACTTGCCCTTAGGCGGAGACGTACCTGGCATAAGATCTATAGCACAGTCATAGGGACGATGCGGAGGAAGAGAAGCAGCCCGAGACTTACTGAACACTTCCTTCAGGTCGAGGTACTCCGCAGGCACGTTTGACAAATTCACCGACTCCTCCTGCAAAACAGAACTGGACACCGACGAACAAGCAGACACCAAACAAGACGCATTACATTGAGTACTCCAGGCAGAAACAGAATTATGTCCCCAGTCAATCCTGGGATTGTGCTGAACGAGCCAGGGATGATCGAGGACAATGGGGATATGAGGGGAGTCCAGAAGTAAAAAGGATAGTTCTTCGGAGTGATTGCCTGATGTAACAAGTGTCAACTGACTGGTAGTGAATGATATGGTGGGAAGTTCTTGATCATTCAGTGCATTGACAGAAATCTTGTTAGTGAGTGGTATGACGGGTATCTGAAACTTATGTGCCAAGGTCCAGTCAATAAAATTCCCCTCAGCTCCAGAGTCCAAAAGTGCCTGACAATGGTGAGACCGGGTTCCCCACTGCAATCTCACCGGTAGGAGAGTAGAAGAGGGTTTTTTAGTCGAGATCCCGCCTGACAGTATCCTCTTCTCTACTGCCGAGCCCGATCTTTTACTGGGCAGTTGTTGAGAAAATGGCCCGCTCCTCCGCAGTAGAGGCATAACCCCCGGGACCTCCTTCTCTCCCTCGCCTCCCGGGAGAGCCGAGCTCGACCCACCTGCATGGGCTCGTGATCGTCGACGGGGCTGACCGTATCACCACCACTGGCCTGGGGAAGTCCGAAAGTCCTAGGCACCAAGGCAGTACGGGTGCGTTGCTCCAGGAGATGTAGACGGGGCAATCAGGGGCAATCAGTTCAGCTCCCATCCTGATTGCCCCTGATCCTTCATGTCAGTTCGTGGTGGAGGTCGACGCGTCAGGGGTGGGGGTAGGTGCAGTTCTATCCCAATGGTCTTCCACAGACGACAAGATGCACCCTTGCGCACCAAGGCAGTACGGGTGTGTTGCTCCAGGAGATGTAGACGAGCGTCCACTCGCAGGGCCAGCTCAAT
This sequence comes from Rhinichthys osculus, assembly GCA_029959095.1. Lineage (NCBI taxonomy): Eukaryota > Metazoa > Chordata > Actinopteri > Cypriniformes > Leuciscidae > Rhinichthys > Rhinichthys osculus. The sequence continues at coordinate 41,234,929 of JARWKJ010000016.1, read as the reverse complement.
GAGTCCGTCTAGATCCGTTGGCAGGTCCAGGGTGTAGATCTTCCTCTGGATACGGTCAGCCAGCCCATGCAGGAACATGTCCCACTGCGCCTCCTCGTTCCAGTGGCACTCTACGGCGAGGGTGCGGAACTCGATGGAATAATCAGGTCGGTCTCCATGGCGAAGGTCCGCGAGTTGTCGCGCCGCCTCTCTTCCCGCGACCGCCCAATCGAACACCCTCCTCATCTCCTGTGAGAGTGCCTGGAACGAGGAACAGCATGGACATTGGTTCTCCCACACCGTCGTCCCCCAGAGAGCTGCCCGTCCTGATAATAACATGAGCACCAAAACCACCTTCGAATCTTCAGTACAGAAAGTCTGAGGCTGGAGAGCAAAAAACTTTGAGCATTTAGTCAGGAAAGCTCTACAAAAATTTGGCTCACCCGAATAGCACTCAGGGGTAGGTAGTCGTGGCTCAAGTTGACGACTGGGTGCGGGAGGAGTGGGGGGAACCGGCGGTGGGGGTGGCGCAGTGGGCGTTGCAAGGTGTTGAATCTGCTGGGTGAGCTCGGATACCCGCGCTACCAATGCTTGAACCACGTGGTCAGTCACGGCGAGATGCTCCTCCTTTTGATCCATCCGAGCTGCATTGTGAGCAAGGAATTCTGATAGCTCTGGTGTTCTCGCTGTCTCCATGATGGTCAGATCGTTCTGTCACGTGATTAAGGACAGAAGAGACAATAGCAAGTAAAACTGGTTTATTGAGTCAATAAACTGAATGGACAGGTGGATGGTCACAGGAACAGTCTCAGTGGTGGAATGGATGAGACACTGGGAAGCCTCAGTGGTAGCGCAGACAGGCATGTGGACAACCCGATCCTCTGGAGAAGACTGAAGAGATGAACAGCAAACCAGGAACGTCAAGGAAAGAATGAGGAGGCTGGAACTCTCAGATGGTGACAGGAAGCAGAAACGGTGAGTAAATCCAACGAGAAACAGACAGGACCAAGGAAACACGAGGAGGATCAGACACCGCACAAGTGAACATCCAACAACGATCTGACAAACACAAGATGCGAGAATAGAGAATAAATAGGCGCCGCTAATCAGAATCAAATCTTACCTGGAAAAATCCCGGTGACCATTGTAATACTCAGTATATTAACCTTTAAATATTTAAATTAAGATATGAAGATTTATTTACTTATTAAGATATTAAGATGTTATAAATATTATACTTTATTATACTTATAAATTATAAATGTAACCATTGCTTTTAGAGAAACGTATCAAAATTTTGTGAGATTAATGATTTATTGCAAAAACACCTGCCAATTGTCAGGATTCAGGCTCGGAGACAGAGGTAAGTGATAAACATAAATGTATCTTTATTTAACTCAAAGGTAAGTATGCAGGGTTTCGGGAGTTCAACGGTGATCTCGAAGAGGATATATGTGGCAGGAATGCATCCAGGTGAGTGAATCCTGTTCTTAAGGAATAACGTGGCGGGTAACACAGATCAATAACTTGAGTTTTTCTCTCTTTTCAGATCGTTCGTGGATAGGCGTGATTCAGGAAGGATTCCAGGTGAGTAGATCTTTTGAAGTGCACTTGACAATGAGCTCACCAGTTCAGTGATACTTTCACTTTCTCTTGCAGCTCATCCAGTGGGAAACGGGACTCGTGGCGGATTCCAGGAAACGGAGAACATGAGTCTTGGAGCGGATCCTGGGAACATTAGAACAAGGACAACAAGGTTAGTTTCTTTCAGGTAAGTATACTTTACGTCCGTTGCTGAAGGATGGCTCAGAGTGAGACAAGTGGTGACTGGTAAGGGTCGTTCCTGTTGGAGGCTTGACAATGACTGGGAGTGAATCGGGTGCTTTTGTGCTGGCTGGGAAGTGAGTGCTGAGTGGAAACAGGTGCAGGTGATCAGTAATCTGGGGACAGTGATCTTTGCGTGGTGACATGTGAGGGATCTGATTGGCTCCTGACACCAATGGGTTATGAAAATTACAAAAAATTTAAAAATTAAAAAATATTATAAAAAGAAATATTATAAAAATATTATAAAAAGAAAGCTCAAACATACCTGTGAAGATACACATAAGGCACGATTACACGTAAAATATGGAGTGTCCATAAGTCCATAAATCCATAAGCAAACCATATCCATTCAAACCACAAAAAATACTGTTTATTACTGTACTTAACTTTGTGAAAAATCCCAATACAACACACATGTAAAGGTGTGTTGGAGACAACATTTATTAGATTAAAAGGCCAGCATTACCAGGGCTGTGATAAAGTACTATTTACAGTTTTTTTCTTTATAAATTTGTTTTACACAACATTATGTTAGTTGAGATCAAATTTAGAGATCAATATTAGGGGCTGTTTACACGACACAGATTTATAACTAAAAACGTTAAAAAAATTGTCAGGTCTCGTCAATGTAAAGGGGGTGTTTTCTTGTCTCCATGTGTTTCTATGACCTATGATTTGTTGAATTTTTGGATTAAAGACTGTTTGTGTGATACTCCTGCGTTGTGCGCTTTGTACAGCCATCATTCTGTGAGAAGTGATAATTATTAGTCTGTTTTTCCATGTTAAATTAGACAGATCATTGTAAATAATGGCAAAACAATCATAGGCCTTTCCAATTATTTATGTCACAAAGCTGCAGATGGCAACAGTTTAAAATGATGTTACTAAATCATGTATAATTCAAAGTCAGAGTATTTCTTATTTATTCTTATAGAGCCTGATTGAATTAGTGTACCCCTAAAAGTTAATGTATTAGCTATCAAACTTGTAATAACATGTTGTCGTGATTTCCCCTTTGTTTTGTGTGTTCCTGAACTTTTATTTTGAAGTGTATTTCTGTTCCCCGTTGGTTTATTATCTTCTTTCCAGTTTGGATTTGTGTTTCTTGTTTGGATTATTAGCTTCTTCATCCCTGTTTGGATAATCTTTGTTTGTGTGTTTGTTTAATAAAATTGCTGCAATTAGATCCTCTCCTCTCCTCTACTGTAACAGAACGACGACCAATTTCAGGATTCCCTCATTCAAATACATTGGACTTGGTCTTGGATGCCCAAAATAGCTACCTGGAGGTTGCAAATATGGCCGTTAAGTGAACAGACTTTCCTTGAAAAGGACTTTAACGTGGATCCCACGACCACACCAGAAGGGTCACCACAAGCTCCGTGGTTCTGGAGTGTGCACCGCCGTTATATGCACATCCGAGGCGGTTGTTAGTGGTATCAAAGGTTGCTGATCCACCGATGATGACGTACGAGCAGCGCTCTTGAACCTGGCAGTCTCACTCTCAAGCCCAGCGGTCCCAAATCCGATGGTCTCAGCACTTCCAAGTCCAGTGGTCTCAGCACTTCCAAGTTCGGTGGTCTCAGCACTTCCAAGTCCGGTGGTCTCAGCACTTCCAAGTCCAGTGGTCTCAGCACTTCCAAGTCCAGCGGTCCCAAATCCAGTGGTCTCAGCACTTCCAAGTCCAGCGGTCCCAAGTCCAGTGATCTCAGCACTTCCAAGTCCGGTGGTCTCAGCACTTCCAAGTCTAGCGGTCCCAAGTCCAGTGGTCTCAGCACTACCAAGTCCCGCTGTCCCAAGTCCAGTGATCTCAGCACTTCCAAGTCCGGTGGTCTCAGCACTTCCAAGTCCAGCGGTCCCAAGTCCAGTGGTCTCAGCACTTCCAAGTCCAGCAGTCCCAAGTCCAGTGGTCTCAGCACTTCCAAGTCTAGCGGTCCCAAGTCCAGTGGTCTCAGCACTTCCAAGTCCAGCAGTCCCAAGTCCAGTGATCTCAGCACTTCCAAGTCCGGTGGTCTCAGCACTTCCAAGTCTAGCGGTCCCAAGTCCAGTGGTCTCAGCACTTCCAAGTCCAGCAGTCCCAAGTCCAGTGATCTCAGCACTTCCAAGTCCGGTGGTCTCAGCACTTCCAAGTCCAGCAGTCCCAAGTCCAGTGATCTCAGCACTTCCAAGTCCGGTGGTCTCAGCACTTCCAAGTCCAGCGGTCCCAAGTCCAGTGGTCTCAGCACTTCCAAGTCCAGCGGTCCCAAGTCCAATGGTCTCAGCACTTCCAAGTCCAGCAGTCCCAAGTCCAGTGATCTCAGCACTTCCAAGTCCGGTGGTCTCAGCACTTCCAAGTCTAGCGGTCCCAAGTCCAGTGGTCTCAGCACTTCCAAGTCCAGCGGTCCCAAGTCCAGTGGTCTCAGCACTTCCAAGTCTAGCGGTCCCAAGTCCAGTGGTCTCAGCACTTCCAAGTCCAGCGGTCCCAAGTCCAGTGGTCTCAGCACTTCCAAGCCCAGCGGTCCCAAGTCCAGTGGTCTCAGCACTTCCAAGTCCAGCGGTCCCAAGTCCAATGATCTCAGCACTTCCAAGTCCAGCGGTCCCAAGTCCAGTGGTCTCAACACTTCCAAGTCCAGCAGTCCCAAGTCCAGTGGTCTCAGCACTTCCAAAGTCCAGCAGTCCCATGTCCAGTGGTCTCAGCACTTCCAAGTCCAGCGGTCCCAAGTCCAATGGTCTCAACACTTCCAAGTCCAGCAGTCCCATGTCCAGTGGTCTCAGCACTTCCAAGCCCAGCGGTCCCAAGTCCAATGGTCTCAACACTTCCAAGTCCAGCGGTCCCAAGTCCAATGGTCTCAGCACTTCCAAGCCCAGCGGTCCCAAGTCCAGTGGTCTCAGCACTTCCAAGTCCAGCGGTCCCAAGTCCAGTGGTCTCAGCACTTCCAAGTCCAGAGGTCCCAAGTCCAGTGCTCTCAGCACTTCCAAGTCCAGCGGTCCCAAGTCCAGTGGTCTCAGCACTTCCAAGCCCAGCGGTCCCAAATCCGGGTGGTCTCAGCACTTCCAAGTCCGGTGGTCTCAGCACTTCCAAGTCCAGTGGTCTCAGCACTTCCAAGTCCAGTGGTCTCAGCACTTCCAAGTCCGGTGGTCCCAAGTCCAGTGGTCTCAGCACTTCCAAGTCTAGCGGTCCCAAGTCCAGTGGTCTCAGCACTTCCAAGTCCAGCGGTCCCAAGTCCAGTGGTCTCAGCACTTCCAAGTCTAGCGGTCCCAAGTCCAGTGGTCTCAGCACTTCCAAGTCCAGCAGTCCCAAGTCCAGTGATCTCAGCACTTCCAAGTCCGGTGGTCTCAGCGGTCCCAAGTCCAGTGGTCTCAGCACTTCCAAGTCTAGCGGTCCCAAGTCCAGTGGTCTCAGCACTTCCAAGTCCAGCAGTCCCAAGTCCAGTGATCTCAGCACTTCCAAGTCCGGTGGTCTCAGCACTTCCAAGTCTAGCGGTCCCAAGTCCAGTGGTCTCAGCACTTCCAAGCCCAGCGGTCCCAAGTCCAGTGGTCTCAGCACTTCCAAGTCCGGTGGTCTCAGCACTTCCAAGTCTAGCGGTCCCATGTCCAGTGGTCTCAGCACTTCCAAGTCTAGCGGTCCCATGTCCAGTGGTCTCAGCATTTCCAAGTCCAGTGGTCTCAGCACTTCCAAGTCCAGTGGTCTCAGCACTTCCAAGTCCGGTGGTCCCAAGTCCAGTGGTCTCAGCACTTCCAAGTCTAGCGGTCCCAAGTCCAGTGGTCTCAGCACTTCCAAGTCCAGCGGTCCCAAGTCCAGTGGTCTCAGCACTTCCAAGTCTAGCGGTCCCAAGTCCAGTGGTCTCAGCACTTCCAAGTCCAGCAGTCCCAAGTCCAGTGATCTCAGCACTTCCAAGTCCGGTGGTCTCAGCACTTCCAAGTCTAGCGGTCCCAAGTCCAGTGGTCTCAGTACTTCCAAGCCCAGCGGTCCCAAGTCCAGTGGTCTCAGCACTTCCAAGTCCAGTGGTCTCAGCACTTCCAAGTCTAGCGGTCCCATGTCCAGTGGTCTCAGCACTTCCAAGTCCAGCGGTCCCAAGTCCAATGGTCTCAACACTTCCAAGTCCAGCAGTCCCATGTCCAGTGGTCTCAGCACTTCCAAGCCCAGCGGTCCCAAGTCCAATGGTCTCAACACTTCCAAGTCCAGCGGTCCCAAGTCCAATGGTCTCAGCACTTCCAAGCCCAGCGGTCCCAAGTCCAGTGGTCTCAGCACTTCCAAGTCCAGCGGTCCCAAGTCCAGTGGTCTCAGCACTTCCAAGTCCAGCGGTCCCAAGTCCAGTGCTCTCAGCACTTCCAAGTCCAGCGGTCCCAAGTCCAGTGGTCTCAGCACTTCCAAGCCCAGCGGTCCCAAATCCGGGTGGTCTCAGCACTTCCAAGTCCGGTGGTCTCAGCACTTCCAAGTCCAGTGGTCTCAGCACTTCCAAGTCCAGTGGTCTCAGCACTTCCAAGTCCGGTGGTCCCAAGTCCAGTGGTCTCAGCACTTCCAAGCCTAGCGGTCCCAAGTCCAGTGGTCTCAGCACTTCCAAGTCCAGCGGTCCCAAGTCCAGTGGTCTCAGCACTTCCAAGTCTAGCGGTCCCAAGTCCAGTGGTGTCAGCACTTCCAAGTCCAGCAGTCCCAAGTCCAGTGATCTCAGCACTTCCAAGTCCGGTGGTCTCAGCACTTCCAAGTCTAGCGGTCCCAAGTCCAGTGGTCTCAGCACTTCCAAGCCCAGCGGTCCCAAGTCCAGTGGTCTCAGCACTTCCAAGTCCGGTGGTCTCAGCACTTCCAAGTCTAGCGGTCCCAAGTCCAGTGGTCTCAGCACTTCCAAGTCCAGCGGTCCCAAGTCCAGTGGTCTCAGCACTTCCAAGTCCAGCGGTCCCAAGTCCAGTGGTCTCAGCACTTCCAAGCCCAGCGGTCCCAAGTCCAGTGATCTCAGCACTTCCAAGTCCGGTGGTCTCAGCACTTCCAAGTCTAGCGGTCCCAAGTCCAGTGGTCTCAGCACTTCCAAGTCCAGCGGTCCCAAGTCCAGTGGTCTCAGCACTTCCAAGTCCAGCGGTCCCAAGTCCAGTGGTCTCAGCACTTCCAAGCCCAGCGGTCCCAAATCCTGGTGGTCTCAGCACTTCCAAGTCCGGTGGTCTCAGCACTTCCAAGTCCAGTGGTCTCAGCACTTCCAAGTCCGGTGGTCTCAAGTCCTGTGGTCCCGGATTTGACTTTCACCGTCGGCTGCTCTTCCTGTGATGGCAAACACCATCTTGCGTGTCTCTTATGCTCATCAAGGCTATATTTATTTGATCAAACATACAGTTAAAACAGTAATATTGTAAATTATTATTATAGAATAGCTGTTTTCTATGTGAATATATTGTAAAAGGTAATTTATTCCTGTGATCAAAGCTGAATTTTCAGCATCATTACTCCAGTCTTCAGTGTCACATGATCATTCAGAAATCTGATCATTTTAATTGAATATGTCGATTAGCATGTTTTTTTTTTAAAGAATATGTATATGTGGCAACATATATTTAAACGAATAGTATTTATTTGATAAATGTCTTTGCTGTCAATTTTGATTCATTTAATGCATCCTTGTTGAATAAAAGTATTAATTCCTTCCAAAAAGAAAACCCCTCACTGATCCCAAATAGTTTAGGACATTAGGTAATACAGCAAATATCCCTGGAAGTGAGTCAGGGGTGAGTCAGAGAGTAAGGTAACGTTATGTGGCATGGTCTGATGTGCCTTCAGTTTACAGCTTATTTTTGTGCTGCTTTTGTTGTTTTCCCTTGTAAACGTTTTGTCAGAGATTTACACAAATATTGGACATTCCAGTATTTGTTTAGTATTTGTTGAGATTGTTATTCCTGCCATAATAACAAACAATTATAACAAAGAATATCATTGTTAACATCATCATCGTATTCCTTTATTTTTACCTCAACGGGAAATTGTGAAAGCTCTGTTTAACTGTTAAAGAGGTTGCGTGTGTGGTGGATCTGTGGCTGCATGGAGATGAAGAGAACCAGCTGTGAATGACTCAAGAGACCGTTCTCCGTCAGTTTATGACCTCTCCCTCCCATTTCCCCATGTTCCACTGGCTGTAGAGAGGCTGAAGTTTATTTACAGCTGTTTATTTTCCACCATGCCAGAAAAGATGCTGCGTTATCATAATTATTCACTCTTTTTGGAGGTTTGAAGTACTAAAATTAAGAAAAAGAAACTTTTGGTTTAATCCTGTAGGACCTTTTAAGATATTAAAGTAGCTAATAAGCCCTGTGTAAAACACATAAAAAATAGACAAAGATAAAGCAAAAGACACTTAAAAGGTACCTTATGGATAAATTGACCACCGGGTTATTGCTCTGGACAATTGCAAATTGGTTATTTGCAGGACAATGTGGAACAGGAGCTATTACGCATCTTCTGAAAGAGTACAGCATCTCCGGATCCAAAAACAAGCGCAGAAGAAGCATAAACAAGCGAATGAAGATTGCTTATGCACAAGTAAACAAACATGGTCATCAAACATTCAATACCTGTAACGATCACCAGCTGGAGTGCCCTTGAGAGCCACCAGAGGGCACTCCACAACAGACTATTGTCATTCCCTCACGTACATCTCCCATAATTCTCTGCCTGGACTCATCGGCACTCATTGTTTTCACCTGTGTCTCATCTTCTTGTTTGCTCACCCTATATAAGCCTGGTTCTTTCTGTCATTCCCTGTGAAGTCTTGTTTAGTGTTTGTACTGCAATTCTGAGCGTTCTGTCTGTTATTCCCGTGTTCTTGGTTTTGATCTCTGCCTGTCCTTGGATTTTCCCTTTTGCCCGTGTCCCTGTGATCCTGTTATTGTTTGGACTGTTTATCCGGTGTTTATGACCTCTTGCCTGTTTTCTGCATTACGACTTTGGATTACCCTCTGTTCAATAAAACTGCATTTGGATCCTCAACCTTTGTGTCTCAGAGCAGTACGTTCCAGAGGTGGGCGGATTCAAGAAGATGAGACACAGGTGAAAACAATGAGTGCTGATGAGTCAGATGTAGTTTGTGAGGGAATGACAATAGTCTGTTGTGGAGTGGCTCTCAAGGGCACTCCAGCTGGTGATCGAAACAATAGTATATAAATCAAAGCTGCCTAATGTTACTGAATTAAATGTCGAACCCATGAAGACATTTAGGATTGTTTGAATCGCTGTTCTGAATCCTATCAAAGTCCTTGACAAAAATGTGATTTTCTCAGCTTTTTGTTAAAATGTTTGTTTGTTCGAAGTCAGAGGCTCTATTTTTTTCTTTGAACATATTGTATATTCAGATATACATACAACAAACCATTCTAGGGGCAATGAAAGTTTTGTGAAATTGATCAAAAATGCTGGCGCTGGCTGACAAGTTTCATACAGTATGGCAGAATTATTGTACTGACACATTTAGAGAATCTTCACACTTGTGGCGTTTTGCACACGTTGTGATAAACAGTGACAAATGTGAAATGAAGGTGGCGTCAGATGAAGAAGCTGTTGTGGAAGATTATGGTGTGGAGACATTGGGTTTGGCTGACATTTCGTGCAGCACATCAGAATCATCAGCAAGAGCTTAATTCCAGTTATTACACTGCTTCAACTGGTGCATATTGGGAACAGGATGGACAGAGTGTGGCAGAAGGAACACAAACTGCACATTATGCCAGTGCTGACTAGAGAGACGTCTCACCACAACATAGAGCGTGCACAGAGGAAGACATGTTATACAGCCTCATTCATAAAACTTTATGTGTGTTTAATTCCAAAAGTTTGCAGGTGTGGAGACTGCTGATGTCAGTGGATTGCTGAATTTAAACATCTGAGTCTTAGGAATGAGAATCCAGTAGATTTCCAGTGGTTAGAGAGAACCGATCCAGAGGAGAACTGGTCCCCGACTGAGCCAAGTTTCTCCTGATGTTTTTTCTCCATTTCTGCCACCTGATGGAGTTCCTTCCCACTGTCGCCTCTTTTCTTGCTTAGTTGGGGTTTAAAAGTCACTTTCTGTTTTCTAAAAAAGGTGCCAGCCACCACCAGCATTTTTCATCATAATAACAAAACTTCCATGGTTAACTTTCTAATGGTTAGAGAGTCAGACTGGTCACCCGAAGGTCATCAGGTTTGATTCTCAATGACTGAGGTGCCCTTGATCAAGGCTAACGCCCTATCCTTCCCCGCGCACCACAGCCAATGGCTGCCCACTGCTCCGGGTGTGTGTGTGTGTGTGTTCACTTCTCACTATTCCTAATTTGTGTGCACTAACTTGGATGGGTTAAATGCTGAGGACAAATTCCGAGTATGCCTTGTCATCCTTCGCCTTCACTTCACTTTTTTTTTTTTTTAAACAGTCAAAATATATTAAAAAGAAAGAACAGAGCCTCAGGTTTTAACAACAACAAAACATTTTATTCTAGCTTCATGCATTTTAGATTTTTTATTTTCTTCAATGCATGATAGTCTCCGTGTGTTTGTCTAGCAACTTCATTTAGGAAATGTCTTCCTCCTTGCACACACCTCATTGGTGGAAAAACTGCTCCTCAAATGACCAGATGAGTCCGAGTCTAAGGATCGCAAGTTCATCCTAGATGCCTGTTTCTTGGCGATCAACTACATGACCACACCTGGCATGCCACCTCCTCTCATCCCCGATCTACATGCGTACATGGCTTCTGGTCACACAGTGTCAGTCTTATTGAACTGAACTGAATCAACATTGAACTAACTTGAGCTAAATAATGACAGCAGCAGACACGTTTTTTGGTTCTAGAGTTGGACTTTGTGTCAATGCATGTGTGTCTGGCATCAGCTGAAATTGCGATCACTATGGCAGTGTGTACAGATGATCATGGTCAGACATCGTCCTTCTGAAAGAACATTACCCTGATCGTGCTGCTTGTGAGATCCTTTCAGCTGTGCATCAAATCCATGAAATCTGAATCCTCAAGAGGGTTGTGACCCATGTTAATGTTGATGCGTAGCCCCCTCCTGGGGCACACGGCAATGTACAATTGTATTCGCTCGCCGAGGTCACGTCAGGGGTGTCCACTGTCCTGCAGAGTTGAGCTCCAACATGGAGCAGGATTAGAAACCCCTGGCTTAAGTGGTGCAGTTTTATGTCTTGGTCTGCTGTGAGGAATGTGGATCCTGTACACTGCACCTTTGGGTCAGTGTTAGTTTTCATGCAAGAGCATTTTGATGCTGGAGTATCTCTTAAGGCGGCGCTGCTATCGGCATTGGCATCTTTTAAGAGAATCAGTGATTTGCATGCATTTTCAATCGGATCAGTGTATATGGACTTTGTACTGGGCCTGTTGAATGTTGTATTGAGACCTCACTTTGGTTACATGGCTAAGGTTATCTCTACACCTTTCTGATCTTAACTTATTCCCTTGCAAGCTTTTACTCCTCCCCCATTTAAGTTGGAGGAATGGGAAAGACAGGTTAGGATCCAGTTAGGACCTTAAAGACTCATGCTTACTGTACAGGTCAATGGCATATGTTTGACCATCGTTTTGGAGGTTCTAACAGATGAACTGTAGTTGCTAAGCAGAGAATTTCTCAGGTGGGCTGAATTTAAACATCAGTATGATTTCAGGAGCATGTGGGGCGCATGGTTTGCCTTTGCCTCTTGGTATTCGGCACATTCTACTCCGAGTGTGGCATCTCTGTAAGCCCATAGAAAAAGGGCCTCTTTGCGAGACGTTTGTATGGCGGCAAGTTGGTCCTCTCTGCATACTTTTGTCAGATTGTATAATAATAATAATAATAATAATTCATTACATTTATATAGCTCTTTTCTAGGCACTCAAAGCGCTTCACATGGAAGGGGGGATCTCCTCAACCACCACCAGTGTGCAGCTCCACCTGGATGGTGCGACGGCAGCCATTTTGCGCCAGAACACCCACCACACACCAGCTTACTGGTGGAGAGAAGACAGAGTGATGAAGCCAATTGGTATATACACTACCGTTCAAAAGTTTGGGGTCGGTACGATTTTAAATACTTTTAAAAGAATTCTCTTCTGCTAACCATGGCTGCGCTTATTTGATTAAAAATACAACAAAAATCAGTTATAGAATTAAGTATTATTCCAGTGTAAATCAGCTGTTTTCTGTGTGAATATATAGTAAAGTGTAATTTATTCCTGTGATCAAAGCTGAATTTTCAGCATCACCAGTGTCAGTGTCTTCATGTCAAATGATCCTTCACAAATCAGTATAATATGAGGATTTGATGCTCAAGAAACATTTATTATTATTATCAATGTTGAAACAGTTGTTGGTCTGTCAGTTGTACAGTTTTTTTAATTTTTATTCTTTGATGAATAGGAAGTTCAAAAGACTTTTGTAACATTATAAATGTCTTTACTGTCACTTTCGATCAAATTAATTATTCCTTGATAAATAAAAGTATTGATTTCCTTCCTCCAAAAAATAAAAATAAAATTCTCACTGACCCCAAACTTTTGAACGGTAGTGTATATACCAGGTATAACCTGGATGAAGGTTTGGCTCTTGCTGCACAGGGTTTTTCAATCTTTGCATGGATCAAATCCATGCAAAAGTTTTGTCTAGTGTGCAACTATTGTCTTGCAAGACGGACTGAGTATTGGCAGCTACAGTTTGCATGGCGTGATGGAATACTGTTCCCATCGTGTGATTATGCAGTGTTGTGTTTCCTACGAAAGGAACGTTTTTGCTTGGAAGATGGCGCCGGTGTACGTTTAATGGACTTTGTTAAAACGAGACTCTACCTCTGCTCTGGCCCTTTTAAATATTTGAAGCTGAAGGAGTATTTTAAAGAAGGACAAGGTGAACTTCGGCCCTTTGCTACGGCACCGCTACTTATTCCAACATGGCTGCAATGTGAGCCCTGGAAGCCACTGCCATGGAAAGCTGTCTCTCTGTGGAAAGAGGAGGAAAACTGGTGAAACTAAAAGCTTACCTAGTCTCTCTCCTGAGATTGCTGTGACCAGTGGAGATCCAGTATGAGATCCACTGCATCTGGATTGGAGTAAACTTGCAGAATCTTCGCCCTGTAACGTTTTACTTTCACTGGTGTCATGATGCCATGTTGGAGGGCCATAAAACAGCCACCAGGTTGGCCTTGATAAAAGTGCATTCTTTGAAAAATGACCTTTATTTTAAAGGAGTCCACTAGGGCTTGGAATTTAGACTTTTTATTTATCACAAAGACCTGACCTAACATTGGTGGTATTCTCTTGGTCCTAGTACTTTTGCCGTTTTAAATTCTCCATGGGATACTGACAGGGGAGGAGGACTAGCTTACATTTTTACCTGCACCTTGCTCAAGTTTATCTTTTTAATCTTTTAATCTTTTTTCAAGCTATGAACTTCAAGCTTTTGAAATACAGCTGTATGTGGTGTGCTATGCACTGTTATTTATCGCCCACCGAAAGCTAATAAGGGCTTTATCTCTGAGCTGTCCATTTTTTTCTAGGGTATATTGTCTTGAAAATATGACGAAATATTAATGTTGGGGGGATTTAATATTCATGTATGGTGACTGACAAGCCCTTTGTCAAAAGACTTTTTCAATCGTATTGACTCATTTGGTCTTTAGCAATTGGTTAATGGTTCTACACATATTCATGGTCACACACTGGACTTGATTATGTCACTTGGTTTATCAGTCAGTGACATTATCATAGATGATTTCTTGGTAGCTGATAATAACCACATTCTTTTTACTATTGCCCCTTCTGATCAGCTGAAGAAAGTCTGCCCGATTAAGAGATGTGTTTGTTTGATAAATTCAAATACACACGTGCACTTCATTGTGACCTATATGGAAACATTGCAGTGTGTAAAAGTATAAAAATATATTTTATGTTAGCGTTTGATCACACATGAGTGATGAGGTATTGTTGCTGTAGGTATACTTGTTCTTTTAGGATTTTTAACATTGTTGTTTCATTGTGTGCTTTATAAATGAGACGCTGATTCTAAAGGGCTTCAGACCTCATGACCACTGACGTGTTCCCACTGCGCCATTACACAGCATCTACTTCACACTTAGGGAACTAGGGTTACGTATAACCCAGATGTTTTCTTGCCAAATTTACTACTATAAATCTGGGTGTGCGCATGAGAAATGGTGTACACCAGAGAACCCTGATCTTTGCCTGATTCCCACTGTAATGTAGAATTCAAATCCATTATAATCCAATTTTATTTCTCTCCCCTGGCAGCCATCCTTGGTGACTGAGTACATAATCTCAAATTAAATTTGTGTGAAATTCAATTATACAAGCATCAATATACATACATACTACAGATCAGTAAATGGGTTTAATTTATTGGACAGGCAGTCGTAACAGCACTGAAGTGTGTGGAATGAAGATATTGAACAGAGTTGTTTTGTTTTTGCTTTTGGATGGTGACTTCACAGAAGTCATGAAGGGACAGAGAGACAAGAGTAATGGCAAAGAGACTGATCGCTTGGCTTCAAACTCGGCTGCACTGTATTTTCACATCTTTATTGTGAAAAGACACTTTCTTTTGGAGTGTGAGGTTAATAATAAAAAAATGATATGCTTCAGTAGAGCAGATAAACTGTGTCAAACACAGCTGGGCCGGCAGGCCTGCATCCGGCCACCACAGAGCTAAATTGATGGTTGTTGCATTGGAGAGGACATGAAAAACTGCCCCTTTTTCTTTACTGTATGACATGAATAGGGTTCTAGGTGTCGCCTATTTTCCCACTGCATCCCCCGCCGCTCTTACTGCAGTGCTGAGTGACAGCTGGATGTGAGACAGCACAGATGTAAAAAGACTCTGATTTCCAGAGTTGTGAGGAACGATTCAATATCATTGTCTGAGCTAGTGTTTAGAAGCAGACGTGTCTGCCCCGGGATGATGAGCATCTCACTGCTGTCTGAACACACACACATTTGGTACAGAGAATATATGCCATTTTTACCATTTTATGTTACTGAATGGCTTTTACAGTTTTCAGAGAGATCAGAGTGGATGGAATAAACCTTTAAACTTATTTCCCTTTAACTCGGCTTTCACCCCCTCTTATAGAGATATAGGAGATTAGCAGGGGTCAACTGCAGGAGATGGTCTCTGTCATCATATATTTACAGAACTATTCTAAATAGATGTAACTCATCAATGTCCATCAGAGAATTATGCAAAAGTATGTGGCAAGCAGCGCGGGGCCGAGAGCTGTGGGAACGGAGTGAGGCCGGTGGCGCGAGTGTTAATGAGGCCTCGAGTCTCACGGAGGAGCTCCGGAAGAATATAAGGAGGAGTGACGACAGTGAAGGACAAGAGAGGACCAAGCCTGGACTATTTATGTCGTGTGTTTGTTTATATGCGGCAGTTGTCCGTGAGGGGCTGCCGCTTTACTTTCATTTTGTTGTTTGTTTATTTTATAATTCAAGTTTTTTTTAACTTTCGCCGGTTCCCGCCTCCTCCTTCCCTGAGCCTTTAACATTGTTACAAAGTGCATTACATTACAAAGAGCATTTTGTTACATCTATATGGAAGTAAAATAATGCCAAACGTATTTGAAACAAAAAAGCTTGTTCAATTGCACTACTTGAAAAAATATGCATTTCATTGCCTTAACCAGGCTTGCATTTTACTGCATTGTATTTTTAGGGCTTGCATTTTAACGGACTGAAATTCAACATGGTTCTATATTTAAAGTCCCCCTGTGGTGAAAATCCAGCTTTTAATATTGTGTATACGTCTATGTGGTGTTTTTAATATGCTTTAAGACAAACCATGTGTCGACAGCATTGCTGAGTATTTCCTCCTTAAAACTGCAGTGAACCAAAGACAGTCTCAAAAACACGGTTTGAAATCGCTGGTGTTTCTGACGTCACAAACGACCTTGTAACCAATCAGATCAACGTGTGATCGTCAACCAGTGGATCTCTGAGCTGAGTGAGTGGAGGCGGGGCTCATTTGCATATTCATAGTTAGTCATCCAGTTACATTCAAGATATTTTAAGGCATGAAGAATATTTTACATTTAAATATGTAATTTTGCTGATCAAAGATGAGTTTTAAGGGATAAAATGATTGGCTACTTTAAGCTATTCATATTTCAATTCAAAACATTTCGCACACATTTTCATTATAAAAAATTAAATAATCCATATTCACCTTTCAGATTTCACTTCCAAAATATCTATTCCGTTTAAAAATACAACCTTTAATATATCTCTTCCACAAATTCAGTGGTTCAAATTCGACAGAAAATGAAACATTTCACATCCTGGAAGTGCAGGAACAGCAGTAGATCACCGATTCATCTGCTGTTAGTCGATCTCACCAGCAGGTGGTGCAAGCGAGTGTTGACGAAGTGTTGCATTCATAAAAACGGATTTACAGAAATTAAGCAAGCGGTAAGTATTTGTGGTCTATCGAGGTTTTGTGGCACACTCTACAACCCGGTTCCTCAGAGACGTCGGATTCAGTGGCCAAGAGTTGCGTCGCACAGTAAAGAACTTATCTGAAGCAGCAGAAAGGAGCAGCAACTGGCTGTGGTTGAGACGGAAAGATTCTAGCTGGCTGTGTACAGGCCTCCACGCTACGGTTTCGTAGAGTTCTTTAAAACTTGAAGAGTCTGTTGGTTTGTTTATATACGTTCCTGTGGATATTGCGTGAATGACGGGTGGTTGGGTAGATATTGTGTTTTGCGGTAGGTGGTATGCCATACGGAACCGTTGTCCACTGAAACTGCATATTAACGCACCAGTGGGGCTCGACAGCCTTAGTCAACGGGTTGGCGCGTATGGTTGGGTCGCGGAGAGATTGTGATATTGTGGTTAGGTCTCAGCAGCAGGAGGGATGTAGAGGTCAGTAAGCTGGGCTGAGTTGAGTGGGGGACGGAGGGGGGTGACTCTGGGACGCCAGAGTCACTGTCGAGCCCTCTTGAGGTGTCGTGGGCTAGTCGACGAAACACTGAGGACGGAAGGTGCCCACTTGAAGACCCTAGAGATGTCCCCTACTCGGTTCAATCCAGACGGTTGTCGTGCTGGTCCTGTAGTTGCAGCCGTCGCGTGCGCTAACGTGCCAAGTACACTGCTGCCGTTAACGCCGGACAGAAGGGGAGTCACACTACCTTATGGAAAGAAGCGTAAATGGATGGAGAAGCATAGTTTACTGTAAAGCTACGTCTTAGTGTTGCTTATCTTGGCGAAAGCCGAGTACAAATCAGCATGAAGTTTTAACATCTACTCTCGTGTAATGGAAATCATGTGATGATTGTGTGTGTGTGTGTGTGTGTGTGGAAGATCAGACTTTGTCTCAAATTCTATTTCATTAGTGCAATACATGCCACTGCTTAGAAGGGAAATGTTAGGAACAGACATTGTTTGAGTATGGATGGATGGATGTGTGGATGAATAGATGAAATTATGCAGTCTGAATTTCAGTGACAGGTCAATGTGATTGAGCATCGTGGCACCGATGACTCAAATTACCACAGCAGATTCCCTTGCTGCCAATAAATGCTGCAGCAACTGCTTAGCCAGCCCAACTAATCATGTGCGTTTGTCAATGCATTTGAGAGGAGGGATCATTGTCACTTACATGAACCATCACAGTCCTGACTGCTCCCTGTGTGAAAGATAGATGGCCTATAGATTTTGTTTACAGTTAACAATCATTTATATAGCTAATATCAATACTGTTTTCTTCCCGTTTCTCCCACATGTGCATTTTCCCCTCACTTACAGAGATAGCTTTAAGTAGGCCTGTTTTGTTGTACGACTTTCATGTTATTACTCTGTAAAGCACTTTGGGGCAACGTCTGTTGTTTAAAAAATGTGCTATATAAATAAAGTTGCTTGCTTGCTTTCTAGGCCTATATATACATTTATCATAGTAGTTTTTGTTGTTCATGTTATTCTTATTTAACTGTCCCATCAAGAAAACTCATAAAGTAATGCCACCTAAAATACTGTTTATGTTGGTCCAATAGAGTTGAACATTATTGGGGAAGCATGTCACGTTACAAGCTACTCATAATTTCAATAAGTTAAACTACAATCATGCTACTCTTTAAAAAAAGTTGCAAACAAAATCCGCTCCTCTTACAATTTCAGTATGGAGTACTGCAAGGTTCAGTAGTAGGGCCCTTAATCGACTGCTGGCAGTAGATCCTTTTCCCTTTTAGCAGGTAAACGTTGGAATAGTCTTCCTAGCATTGTTCGAGAAGCAGACACACTGTCAGTTTAAATCTAGGCTTTTTAACAACATCTCTTTAACCTGGCATACACATAGAACATTATCAATTTTATATTATTCAAATCAGTTAGGCGGTATAAATTAGGTCAGCCGGAACCGGGAAAACTTTCCATAACACCCGATGTACTCATTATATCATAAGAAGAATGGCATCTACGCTAATGTTGGTCTTTCTGTTTATCCCGAGGTTTACTGTAGTCAGCCGGATCCGGGCCGTATCCAGATCAGATGGAGGACCTGCGCCTAGACACGACCACAACACATGATGTAGTCAGCCGGATCCAGGCCGTATCCATATCAGATGGTGAACCTGCGCCTAGACACGACCACAACGCATGATGTAGTCAGCCGGATCCGGGCCGTATCCAGATCAGATGGAGGACCTGCGCCTAGACACGACCACAACACATGATGTAGTCAGCCGGATCCAGGCCGTATCCAGATCAGATGGAGGACCTGCGCCTAGACACGACCACAACACATGATGTAGTCAGCCGGATCCGGGCCGTTTCCAGATCAGATGGTGGACCTGCGCCTAGACACGACCACAACACATGATGTAGTCAGCCGGATCCGGGCCGTATCCAGATCAGATGGTGGACCTGCGCCTAGACACGACCACAACGCATGATGTAGTCAGCCGGATCCGGGCCGTATCCAGATCAGATGGAGGACCTGCGCCTAGACACAACCACAACGCATGATGTAGTCAGCCGGATCCAGGCCGTATCCAGATCAGATGGAGGACCTGCGTCTAGACACGACCACAACACATGATGTCGTCAGCCGGATCCGGGCCGTATCCAGATCAGATGGTGGACCTGCGCCTAGACACGACCACAACGCATGATGTAGTCAGCCGGATCCGGGCCGTATCCAGATCAGATGGAGGACCTGCGCCTAGACACGACCACAACGCATGATGTAGTCAGCCGGATCCAGGCCGTATCCAGATCAGATGGAGGACCTGCGCCTAGACACGACCACAACGCATGATGTAGTCAGCCGGATCCGGGCAGTATCCAGATCAGATGGAGGACCTGCGCCTAGACACGACCACAACGCATGATGTAATCAGCCGGATCCAGGCCGTATCCAGATCAGATGGTGAACCTGCGCCTAGACACGACCACAACACATGATGTAGTCAGCCGGATCCGGGCAGTATCCAGATCAGATGGAGGACCTGCGCCTAGACACGACCACAACGCATGATGTAATCAGCCGGATCCAGGCCGTATCCAGATCAGATGGAGGACCTGCGCCTAGACACGACCACAACACATGATGTAGTCAGCCGGATCCGGGCCATATCCAGATCAGATGGTGGACCTGCGCCTAGACACGACCACAACACATGATCTAGTCAGCCGTATCCAGGCCGTATCCAGATCAGATGGAGGACCTGCGCCTAGACACGACCACAGCGCATGATGTAGTCAGCCGGATCCAGGCCGTATCCAGATCAGATGGAGGACCTGCGTCTAGACACGACCACAACACATGATGTCGTCAGCCGGATCCGGGCCGTATCCAGATCAGATGGTGGACCTGCGCCTAGACACGACCACAGCGCATGATGTAGTCAGCCGGATCCGGGCCGTATCCAGATCAGATGGAGGACCTGCGTCTAGACACGACCACAACACATGATGTCGTCAGCCGGATCCGGGCCGTATCCAGATCAGATGGTGGACCTGCGCCTAGACACGACCACAACGCATGATGTCGTCAGCCGGATCCGGGCCGTATCCAGATCAGATGGTGGACCTGCGCCTAGACACGACCACAACGCATGATGTAGTCAGCCGGATCCGGCCCGTATCCAGATCAGATGGTGGACCTGCGCCTAGACACGACCACAACACATGATGTAGTCAGCCGGATCCAGGCCGTATCCATATCAGATGGTGGACCTGCGCCTAGACTCAACCACAGCGCATGATGTAGTCAGCCGGATCCAGGCCGTATCCATATCAGATGGTGGACCTGCACCTAGACACGACCACAGCGCATGATCTAGTCAGCCGGATCCGGGCCGTATCCAGATCAGATGGAGGACCTGCGCCTAGACACGACCACAGCGCATGATGTAGTCAGCCGGATCCGGGCCGTATCCAGACCAGATGGAGGACCTGCGCCTAGACACGACCACAACAAATGATGTAGTCAGCCAGATCCGGGCCATATCCAGACCAGATGGTGGACCTGCACCTAGACACGACCACAACACATGATGTAGTCAGCCGTATCCGGGCCCAAATCCAGATCAGATGGTGGACCTGCACCTAGACACGACCACAACACATGATATAGCAGCCGGATCCGGGCCGTATCCAGATCAGATAGAGGACCTGCGCCTAGACACGACCACAACACATGATGTAGTCAGCCGGATCCGGGCCGTATCCAGATCAGATGGTGGACCTGCACCTAGACACGACCACAACACATGATGTAGTCAGCCGGATCCAGGCCGTATCCAGATCAGATGGAGGACCTGCGCCTAGACACGACCACAACACATGATGTAGTCAGCCGGATCCGGCCCGTATCCAGATCAGATGGTGGACCTGCACCTAGACACGACCACAACACATGATGTAGTCAACCGGATCCGGGCCGTATCCAGATCAGATGGAGGACCTGCGCCTAGACACGACCACAACACATGATGTAGTCAGCCGGATCCGGCCCGTATCCAGATCAGATGGAGGACCTGCGCCTAGACACGACCACAACACATGATGTAGTCAGCCGGATCCGGCCCGTATCCAGATCAGATGGTGGACCTGCACCTAGACACGACCACAACACATGATGTAGTCAGCCGGATCCGGCCCGTATCCAGATCAGATGGTGGACCTGCACCTAGACACGACCCCAACACATGTTGTAGTCAGCCGGATCCGGCCCGTATCCAGATCAGATGGTGGACCTGCACCTAGACACGACCACAACACATGATGTAGTCAGCCGGATCCGGCCCGTATCCAGATCAGATGGAGGACCTGTGCCTAGACACGACCTCAACACATGATGTAGTCAGCCGGATCCGGGCCGTATCCAGATCAGATGGAGGACCTGCGCCTAGACACGACCACAACACATGATGTAGTCATCCGGATCCGGGCCGTATCCAGATCAGATGGAGGAACTGCATCTAGACACGACCACAACACATGATGTAGTCAGCCGGATCCGGCCCGTATCCAGATCAGATGGTGGACCTGCGCCTAGACACGACCACAACTCATGATGTAGTCAGCCGGATCCGGCCCGTATCCAGATCAGATGGAGGACCTGCGCCTAGACACGACCACAACACATGATGTAGTCAGCCGGATCCGGGCCGTATCCAGATCAGATGGAGGACCTGCGCCTAGACACGACCACAACACATGATGTAGTCAGCCGGATCCGGCCCGTATCCAGATCAGATGGAGGACCTGCGCCTAGACACGACCTCAACACATGATGTAGTCAGCCGGATCCGGGCCGTATCCAGATCAGATGGAGGACCTGCGCCTAGACACGACCACAACACATGATGTAGTCAGCCGGATCCAGGCCGTATCCAGATCAGATGGAGGACCTGCGCCTAGACACGACCACAACACATGATGTAGTCAGCCGGATCCGGACCGTATCCAGATCAGATGGAGGACCTGCGCCTAGACACGACCTCAACACATGATGTAGTCAGCCGGATCCGGGCCGTATCCAGATCAGATGGAGGACCTGCGCCTAGACACGACCACAACACATGATGTAGTCAGCCGGATCCAGGCCGTATCCAGATCAGATGGAGGACCTGCGCCTAGACACGACCACAACACATGATGTAGTCAGCCGGATCCGGGCCGTATCCAGATCAGATGGAGGACCTGCGCCTAGACACGACCTCAACACATGATGTAGTCAGCCGGATCCGGGCCGTATCCAGATCAGATGGAGGACCTGCGCCTAGACACGACCACAACACATGATGTAGTCAGCCGGATCCGGCCCGTATCCAGATCAGATGGAGGACCTGCGCCTAGACACGACCTCAACACATGATGTAGTCAGCCGGATCCGGGCCGTATCCAGACCAGATGGAGGACCTGCGCCTAGACACGACCACAACACATGATGTAGTCAGCCGGATCCGGCCCGTATCCAGATCAGATGGTGGACCTGCGCCTAGACACGACCTCAACACATGATGTAGTCAGCCGGATCCGGCCCGTATCCAGATCAGATGGAGGACCTGCGCCTAGACACGACCTCAACACATGATGTAGTCAGCCGGATCCGGGCCGTATCCAGACCAGATGGAGGACCTGCGCCTAGACACGACCACAACACATGATGTAGTCAGCCGGATCCGGCCCGTATCCAGACCAGATGGAGGACCTGCGCCTAGACACGACCACAACACATGATGTAGTCAGCCGGATCCGGGCCGTATCCAGATCAGATGGAGGAACTGCATCTAGACACGACCACAACACATGATGTAGTCAGCCGGATCCGGCCCGTATCCAGATCAGATGGTGGACCTGCGCCTAGACACGACCACAACTCATGATGTAGTCAGCCGGATCCGGGCCGTATCCAGATCAGATGGAGGACCTGCGCCTAGACACGACCACAACACATGATGTAGTCAGCCGGATCCGGGCCGTATCCAGATCAGATGGAGGACCTGCGCCTAGACACGACCACAACACATGATGTAGTCAGCCGGATCCGGCCCGTATCCAGATCAGATGGAGGACCTGCGCCTAGACACGACCTCAACACATGATGTAGTCAGCCGGATCCGGGCCGTATCCAGATCAGATGGTGGACCGGCGCCTAGACACGACCTCAACACATGATGTAGTCAGCCGGATCCGGGCCGTATCCAGATCAGATGGAGGACCTGCGCCTAGACACGACCACAACACATGATGTAGTCAGCCGGATCCGGCCCGTATCCAGATCAGATGGAGGACCTGCGCCTAGACACGACCTCAACACATGATGTAGTCAGCCGGATCCGGGCCGTATCCAGACCAGATGGAGGACCTGCGCCTAGACACGACCACAACTCATGATGTAGTCAGCCGGATCCGGCCCGTATCCAGATCAGATGGAGGACCTGCGCCTAGACACGACCACAACACATGATGTAGTCAGCCGGATCCGGGCCGTATCCAGACCAGATGGTGGACCTGCGCCTAGACACGACCACAACACATGATGTAGTCAGACTCTCTCCTGTGAAGGCCTCATCGACACGACAGGCATCGGCACTGATCCTCAGCAGAGACACAAGAACCAGACTTGTCCTCTGCAAAGACCCTATTTTCTTTTAGAGCTGCTTCACAGCTTTACTGACTCAGAATGTGTATTCATGTATGAGCTAAATAATAAACAGATGGTAGTCACAGCAATCTTAATGACAAAAGGAGCCAAAATGAAATGATAGTTCATTAGCAAGGAGATACAATTTGGAGGTCAAATTGTAATGGTAACCTTTCACTGTGTAAATTGAAAATTAACCTTTGGGGCACTGAATCATTCACAGCTGAGGCTGCTGCACTAAAAAGCCAACACTTATTTTCCTCGCAGAAAATGTGAAGATCGGGGAATCTCATAATAATTACAAATAATCATAATTATTACCACAGAGAAATCTCTGCACTCATCGCTGTATTACGGAAATCATATGAGACAAAAACAGTAAAGAAAAAGAAAAAGGCTGAGCAGTTCATTTGGTAATAACCCTGCTATGAATGCATGTTTACAAAGTGATGCTTTACTATTAGGAATTATTTCATGCCTAATGTTCCTTTTGACAAAGCCTGTAATTTGAGCCTCGTCATATTTAGAAGCTGTTGTTAAAACTAGCACTGTAAAGTGACCGCCTATAATTGCAGACTGGCTTTAAAGGCACAATATGTCAGATTTTTGGATTAAAATGCCCAAAAAACACTAGAACAGTTTTATATATTTTGCTGACTTGTGTACATTATCCCAAATGTTCCCATCCCAACAATGTTTAAATCCAGAGAAATCGGCAATTTCAACCAGTCTACCAGTTTACTTCTGTATTTAATCTGTTTCCCAGTTGACTGTTACCAAACGTGACTCATATTTTTCAGACGTACAGTATTTGTTTTGTGACGTTCCTTCTCATACTTCGTTGATAGACATGATGATGTTGATGTTGGTGATTTGTTGCCCATTAAACATCACGCGTATCGGGTGAGTCCTGAGAAACGAACTGGAAAATAACATCGCAGAGCCAAGCTCGCGTCCCGGGAGCTCACACTGTTTGCTGGTTAAAAAGATTTTAGATCTTGTTATCCATTGCCTCTTATGGAAGACGGCGTGGATCATGTACGGCTGCTTTCGTTACCAAGATCTTAAAGGTTACTGCCGTTCGTAACAACAGGCCATGTCCTACATTGCACCGTAATGGCTTTCGGTTTACGAAACACACCGGCAACCTTTCAGAGCTTGGTAAATTGTCTCATCGAAGGCATGCACAATGTTGAGGCGTATCTGGATGGCTTGGTTATTTACCAGTGTCTTTGTCAGAACCATTAGAACAACTTGATGCCCTGTCCAGTCGTCTGTGTCGTGCTGACCTTACGGTTAACTAAGCGAAGTGCGAATTCGGTCGAGCTACGATAACATATATCTGACTGAAAGACTGTTGGTGGCGGGCAAGTTCGGCCTGTTGAGTCCAAGGCTGAGGCGATCACTCGTTCTCCCGTGCCGATACACGCCACCAGCTCGCCGATTCTCGAGTATTGTTGGGTACATTTTATGTGCAGATTGAAAAGCATCAGCAGGGCTACTCCACTATTGAGAAGAGGCCTCGTCCCTGCTCCTCCTCATTCGGATGTTTACACTGGTTCTGTTTCGTACAGTCCCTGATGATAGTTTACACGGATCACAATCCCTTCGTTTCCATTAATTGGATTGAAAAATAATGATGACAACTAATGCGTTAGAGTTTGTTTTCACAAACTTTAGGATTGGATATCGGCACATCCGTGGTAAGGAGAACGGCATTTCTGATGCTTTATCTTGCATTTGAATAGAATAAATCGTAGTCTACTGTATGAGGTGAGATCATCTTATTCCTACTATTTATTAATTTAAGGGTGGGGGTGTTACGTGGGCGTGCACGTGGAGGAATTGTTCCGTGTGTGATTTATTTAATTTAGCCTGTAGGTGGAGACGTGAGAAGGGATGAACCTGATCCAAGAAAGTGGAGCGACGTTATTGTGGATTTCTCCTATTTAAACTGTGATGGCGGTCTCTCTCTCTCTCTCTGTCTCTCTCTCTCTCTCTCTCTCTCTCGCTCTCTCTCTCTCTCTCTCTCTCTCTCTCTCTCTCTCTCTCTCTGTCTCTCTCTCTCTCTCTCTCTGTCTGTCTCTCTCTCTCTCTCTCTCTCTCTCTCTCTCTCGCTCTCTCTCTGTCTATCTCTCTTGCTGGAGCAATCCAGCTTTTGATTATATTTTGACTTTAGAAGTTATTAATTTCGAAGTAAGCAGTGGCACGCAGGACTCGCCTGTTTTACTGGGTAAGATCTGTGATTAGGTGTAGTCAGGGGTTTCTGCTTTACACCGGGAAATTACCAGTCCACTTCACACTGCCCAATGAAACTTGAGCTGGGTAACTTGTGCCACATCACCATTAGTTGTATTATTCGCATCAATGAAATATTTTTAAATATGTTTTTTTAATTGAATGGACCAGGTTACAGCTATGAACTACTGACATAAACTAGTGTTTTATTTTTTACAGTAAGCAGAATAATTACATATAAAGAGTGAATAGTGACTAGCAAGCAAGCAGTGTCAGAATACCAGTCAAACCCATAGCAACGCTTAATGGCAATGTTCAGACTTTTAAATGATTTGTTACTGTTTTGTACACATTGTCCCATTAATTATAATTGAAAAGCACTTTGTTTTATTGACCACAATATTATTGTTGCTGCACAGTTAATCCTCACTTCTCATCTCACTGCATGAAACTCAAACGGGCCTAAACTCGCAAAGTCACGTGATTTCAGCCCTCGGGGCCGCGCGCCTGCGTCACGTCATACTGTTTCGAAACATTTCATAATCCTAACGGTTCACCGCTAGATGGAGTTCATATTTACCTGATCTCGGGTCAGTTTTTGTAATGTAAGTTTATTTTTGTGTATAACATGTGTAATGATATTTAACTTCTGATTGGTCAAGTTTGCCACGCCCAGTCTAATAACACACAAAACATGCACTACACATTAATACAAGAACACACATTTTACAGGTTCTAGATTACATTTAAAAGATCAGCCTACACTGGAAACATTTGCAGCAAGCGTAAAGGTGTGTTTGCGTTGAGTTTCCGCTGCAGTGGTGCACCAGTGTGGCCAGCAGAGGTCGCCAGCCTGCTGTGTTTCGAGGCTTCGTGTCTGCGGTGAACGAGCTGGAGAGCTCGGGCACGGCGATTGGCGCACGTGATCCGCGTGAACCGCTTTGAGGTTCCCATCTCCTCCTTCAATCAGAAGATCTGGCTGCGCTCGAGCCCCTGTGACGTAACAGCTAGCAGACTACGGTGCGCCGTTTGTGACCAAGAGCAGAACGCGCGAAGTGAGAGAATACGAGCGACATTTCAGGTAACGACATTCAAACATAACTTTTATTGACAACGCGAACCCATGTCTGATATTTAGAAGCATGATATATGGATGTTATCTCGGTTCCCGTCGCTTAGTAGCGTGTAATGTGAAGGATTTGTACGTCGCATTTGATGCGCTTTTGGGGCCTCCGTGCCGCCGTCGTTTTCAGTACTCACGCGAAGACCCGCCTTTCCCGTGTTCCCATTGGACGAGCGCAGGAAACTGACCTTCTGACTGGACGAAACTCACGCCAGTCAGCAACAGGCACGGTAACAGGAAGTAAAAATGAAACTGTTTCATGTCTGAGAGCAAATATAAACATAGCCTAAAGAACGAATTAAAGTTTAATATTACTGATTAACGCTTTTCCACCGTTTTCACGAAGCAAACTTTTTTTAGCTAAGCAGAACACGTACATGTGAAACTCTTAATAACGACACTATTGCGCGCACGCGCTAATCGTATAGCATAGTGAATGATAATAAATGCAGTTTTACAACAAGTTTCTGTTGTATTGTCAATATTTCATTATTTGGAGTGCTTATGTATGAAGAGGTTTATAGCTTAATATAAGATAAGCTATATTAAAGAGACTGGATTGGAATAACTTTCTGAACACATACAATATGAAAAAAGAAACACTTTAAAGTTGTTCTGCTTTATATGTTTAGAATGTGTATATCTGTATGTACACCGCCTGTATGAACTCAGATGATGAAGATTAAAAGCAGTGTTCAAGCAGCTTCAGTTCAGTGATGATTGTGTTTTACAGTCATTTAATTTAAAAGATCAACAGTTCAACTGGGTAATATGAGGTGCTCATTTATGTGTTGTGTAATTATTTATAGGGGTGTAACCATATATCGTGTCACAATATATCACAATACAAAAATTCATCAATATGTATCGTGGATACTAGTGACTATGTATTGTGTATAGTTCACCCAAAATGAAAATTAGTTGTGAGATTTTTTTTTAGTTTTCAGAGTTTTAGTGTCAGAACTACATTAAACTACTATAATGTTGAATATAATGTATAATAATGCAATGGGGGAATATGTATGGCTCATGATAATGTCAATTTCACCTTCAGAATCATGAATATTGTTATTCTGGCGTCTCTATTGTCCTGCTACGGTGGCCGAGAGAGCTCAATGTGCTGCAACTGGAAAAAACACATGCAAATAGAACCCCCCCCCCCCCCCCCCCCCCCCCAAATTAAGAAAACATCTTCATCAGTTTCACAACACACGTGTGCTCCAAATACTCACAACACAACCAAATACAGAAATGCGCTGCAAATAACACAGACCACAACCAAATAAGTGACGAACCCGGCTGGGACGCGCTTACAGCTTAAGATTGTGAGTATTTGGAGCACACGTGCGTTGTGAAACTGATGAAGATGTTTTCTTAATTTGCATGTTTTTTTTCTATTTGCATGTGTTTTCTTTAGTTGCGGCGCGTTGAGCTCTCGGCCACCGTGTCCTGCTTTGGGTTTCAGCACCAACTCCAGCCTATTCATTTACACACAATGTAAAACCAAATTTAGCATTTTAATCAAAAGTAAATTTTTTGTTAACCTTTTATAATTTATCTTGGACTATTGCAATAATATCGTATTGTGAGTTCAGTATCGTGACATTATTATTTATATTTATGATATTATTTTGATTAAATACCAAAAGTACCCTCTGATTGAATCAAAATAATACCATATATATATATATATATATATATATATATATATAATAAATAGAAAATAACTCAGTTTACCAGGACAGTAGAAGCTGCATGATTGTGGCAGTGACCTTTGTAGAGGTTGACATTGTCTTTTTCATCACAACTGGTACTATTGTTCATCAGAGGACAGTATTACGCCTGATTCACTGTGTCACGGCACCAATAACAGTCAAATATCACAGCAACAACTGTTGCAACTGTTTTGTTTTAATATCTAGCTATAGTTTAACTATTTGAAAATAAAATTGTTTCAAATATTGTTTAGTTAAGTAAGCATTCCATTTAAAAAATCAAATGAAAAGTTAGCAATCAATTCAGGTATTAACTAAGCAGCGAAAAGCCGCAAGGAACCAAAACTCCATCAGGGACAGAATGGAGCAAAAAACGATCAAGTTGTGTTATTAATAAGAGGCTCCAGCTTAAAAGTTTTAGTAATAAATAAAAAACAAAGAAACGCATTGCAGTAACAGAACAAGTTGCAGAACAAACATAATTTCAGATTCAATCCAGCATGAAACGATTGATTCTTGCTTCTTAACGCTCATTGACGTTCATGAATCACCACGACACACTTCGTCAAACGGCTCGTGCAGAAATCAGGCCGATATTGTGTAGTCTGAACCCACCATAAGATTAAGACAACTTGTGTCGGCCTTTATATATTAATATCGTTACACCTGTACCCCTATAGATATATTTCAACTTGTACAAAAACAATATTAATCAGTGTAATAATTTACAAGGATTATTATCATTATTTTATTTACATACATATTAACAATTTTCACCGCACTGTTTTCACAGAAAGCTCCATGGATCCCTCATATGAAGCCTAGTGATTCTTGCATGTGAACCGACAGCAACATGGACAATCCCAAACGCAAGTTAAGATCTGGAAAGGAGGTTTTGAAGGACAAGGGCCAATCTAAGGAAAAGCCCAATGATACGGGCTCAGGAGATGCTTCATCAGCACATAAAGCGTCTGAGGATTCTGGACATGCTGTAGAGGAAAGTGAGCGTGAGGACCGGTCTGAAGAACATGGCTCTCCACAAACATCCGAGGCTTTGGTTTGTTCACTTTGCAACTTTGTTGCAAAAACTCAAACTGCACTGAAAATTCACTCGACGAGGAAACACTCTCATAAAGGAGGCGTACAGAACGACACAGGGTTGAGTTCTTCGCAAAACACACCCCGGGTACAAGAAAGTGATGCTTGTGCACCTCTGTCAGAGGATGACACACAGACCGAGAGCGAACACACACACAAGGCTGACGGAAGAGCCAGTCCCACTCAGATCCTGCTGGAAATAGTTGAGCCCATCTCATGTGGATCAGTGAAGGACGAGGAAGACACAAACCAGACCTGTACAGATGGCCCGGATACACAAGCAGGCTGCAGTTTGGATTCGGACACTAAAGTGAAAAGCAATAAAAATGGTGGAATTGATGGACATTCAAAGCCTAATACTTGTGTAGAGGAATTCACAGATGCACACAGTGCAGAAAAGCATATTAAAAGGCAACGTAACAGCAAGTCTGATCATGAGAAGCACAAACGGAAGATGTTGGAGAACCAGGATTCATTAGAGACAGAGAAGACTGAAGGCCGGTCACAGACACAGGAATCTCGGACTGAAGGCCGGTCACACCATCAGTGCGGCCGATGCGACTTCACAGCCAACAGCTCCGTCATGTTAGCGCAGCACATTAAGACGGTCCACCCGCCGGAGCACCGCTTCCACTGCCGGCTCTGCCATTACTACACCAGCACCACTGAGGCCATGCAGAGCCACCTGTGCGAGGAAGCCCACCTGCAGCTGGCCGACCAGAACCACACCAGCGCTCTGTTCGAAGACTGTGTGGAGAAGATCCTGGTGATCCTGTCCGATCAAAGAGAGCCTGAAGATCAGGAGGAGGAACAGCTGAGGAAAGACTCTCCTCACAAACGCAAGCGCGGTAGACCGAAGACGTCCAGCGAGACCGTCTGTAGACACTGTGGACTCGTCGCGTCCAACGCCACCAACCTCAGCGTCCACATCCGCCGCAGGCACAGCCGGCTCTACAGCTTCGTCTGCAAGCTCTGCAGCTACTACTGCGTTACCAAAGGAGACATGGACCGCCACTGCGAGACCAAGAAGCACCTCAACAAGATGCAAGCCGCCGGAGGAGACGACAGCGGTGTAGTTCTGCTGGACTCCGAGCAGCCTGCTCAAGCTAAGACAACAGAGCTAGCACACACAGTAGCAGAGATCGAGATGACGATTGAGGACGATGACGTGGATGAGGCCAGTGTGCCGCGCAAGAGAAGCAAGCCTGATCTGGGTAACGTCTGTGCTCAGTGTGGCTTCCCCGCTCACTCCGCAACGTCTCTTGCTCTCCACGTGCGACGCAAGCACACCAAAGACTTCGAGTTTGTGTGTCTGGCGTGCAGCTACTATACCGTGACACGCAGAGAGATGTTCAGGCACATGGCCACTGAGAAACACAAGCAGAAGCGAGAGAGTTACCTGAAGAGACCGAAGCCAAGCTCCAAGCCAGAGACTGTCGGCGGATCGGAGGAGATCCGGGACACGACTGAAGATGCAGAGCCTTCGATAGAGACGCCTGAGGATCAGGATGGAGAAAAACAATCTGCTGTGAAGAATACGGCCAAAGACAAGGAAGAATCCCCAACTGATCCAACGGAAGAATCCCCAACTAATCCAATGGAAGAATCCCCAACTGATCCAATGGAAGAATCCCCAACTGATCCAATGGAAGAATCCCCAACTGATCCAATGGAAGAATCCCCAACTGATCCAATGGAAGAATCCCCAACTGATCCAACGGAAGAATCCCCAATTATTCCAACGGAAGAATCCCCAATTATTCCAACGGAAGAATCCCCAACTGACCCAACGGAAGAATCCCCAACTGACCCAACGGAAGAATCCCCAACTGACCCAACGGAAGAATCCCCAACTGACCCAACGGTAGAATCCCCAACTGATCCAACGGAAGAATCCCCAACGGAAGAATCCCCAACTGATCCAACGGAAGAATCCCCAACTGATCCAACGGAAGAATCCCCAACTGATCCAACGGAAGAATCCCCAACGGAAGAATCCCCAACTGATCCAACGGAAGAATCCCCAATTGATCCAACGAAATCAAACGAGACCCAGTCAAAGACGATTGAGAAAGACTCAATGCTGGAGGATATGGATGAGGAAAACCTGTTTTATGAGGATGAAACTGCAGACTTAGGAGATGACAGTGAGAAACACCTTAGAGGAGCACAGTTTGACGCTTGCATTTTCCCTTTAAAAACACTAACAGAGCACAAGATCCGACATGACGGAGAACAAATGACAGGCGCTTCCGTGAGGAAGCCGAAAACTTCCGAGACGAAGCCGGCCAAACCGACTCCCCGCATCCGCTGTGAGGACTGTGGGTTTCTAGCCGATGGCTTGAGCGGCCTGAACGTCCACATCTCCATGAAGCATCCGTCCAAGGAGAAGCACTTCCACTGCCTGCTGTGTGGGAAGTCGTTCTACAGCGAGAGTAACCTGCAGCAGCACCTGAGCAGCGCGGCTCACCTGCGCAACGAGCACGGCAGCGTGGAGGACCTGCCCGACGGGGGCGCCAGCTTCAGGTGTGTGCGCTGCAGCGAGCCCTGCCACACCGAGCAGGACCTGTTCCTGCACATCAAGGAGAAGCACGAGGAGCTGCTCAGGGAGGTCAACAAGTATGTGGTGGAGGACACGGAGCAGATCAACCGGGAGCGGCAGGAGAACCAGGGCAGCGTCTGCAAGTACTGCGGGAAAGTGTGCAAGAGCAGCAACTCCATGGCCTTCCTTGCCCACATCCGCACTCACACAGGTACGTCTCCCGCCGTCTGATCAAAACATTTACTTGCAACAGATTACATTTAATTACCTACAGGGTTCGTACAAGCTGGAGAACGCCAGTCAGTCTCTCTTTACTCGCTCCGCTGAATCGCTCAAACATGTCCGCCTCAGATCTCACACTCCAAAAAAGCAATTTATAATTATTTAAATACTTATACTACTGGCTGATGAATGCTTGATTCTGATTGGTTGACGAACATTCTAAGGTGTGCAAGTAGTTTTTTTTCCAGTAAGTACTTCTTGACTGCTTTACAGTTCCATATGTGCAGTGGCTCAGTGGTTCATGTGGGTTGTCTACAAACCCGAAGGTTGGTGGTTCCATCCCCGGTTCCACCTGACCAAGTGTCGAGGTGTCCATGAGCAAGACACCTAACCCCAGCTGCTGTTGTCACCGCTGTCGGTGTATGAATGAGTGAATGTGAGGCAATATGTAAAGCGCTTTGGTGGCAATTGGGTCTGTGAAAGCGCTATATAAATGCAGTCCATATAACTGTTAATTATTAGTGCTGAATCATTGTATTCTGGTCATTTTACAGCAATATATGGCGCTTTTCCACTGCTGGTACGGCTCGGTACGGCTCAGAACGGTTCGGCTTGGCGCGGCACGGTTCGGCTCGCTTCGCTTTTCCACTGCTTGGTACGACTCGGCTCAGCACGGCTCGGCTCGCTTTAGCTCGGTTTGCTTTTCCACTGCAGTTAGTACCGCTTCAAAGTGGGTGGGATTATAGTCGGACCGTTATAGTTCATCCGCTCCTCGGCAACCAACGAGACGAACGTCTGCACTTCGTCCACTGACCACGATTCAGCCATTTCTTTTTTATGGAAGTTTTCTTTCTTTCTTTTTTCTTCAAGCAAGTCAAGCAAGTAGTTTTAAAACAGGTGCTACAGCGGTGGCTGTTGTCTACTGGCTATTTAAATCTAGTGGGTTTAGTGTCTCGTGTCGCCAATACAATGACGCTGATAGTGACGATTCTGTCTGTCTGACCAATCAGTGATCTGTAGTGTTTTCACGTCACATTTTAATATCGGTACGGTACGCTTGGAATCTCAACAGACCAGGTACCATTTAAAGCGAGCCGTACCGTACCGAACCATGCAGTGGAAAAGCGCCAAAGCGTGCCGTACCGAACCGAACCGTTCCATGCAGTGGAAAAGCGCCAAAGCGTGCCGTACCGAACCGAGCCATACCGAACCATGCAGTGGAAAAGCGCCAAAGCGTGCCGTACCGAACCGAACCGTACCGTTCCATGCAGTGGAAAAGCGCCAATAGTAAAGAGACTTGTTGAGAATAATGGACAATCAGAATCAGTTTGAAAGAGGAAAGCGATTTCTTTGTCAGAACTGCATTTCTACAGGTTCTACAGACTACAAAAAATATGTAAAAAAAAAAGTAAAATAAAAAATGTCCGTTTGCATCTTGCATCTTGGAGCGTGAGTCTCGTGAGGCAGAGCCGTGGCATGAAGGTCCCGCCCACCCTCCTACTCCCGCAGACTCATTCGCAGACACAGCTGTCAATCATGACCCGTCTTTAGAGCATCACACAACTAACTAAAACTGAACAATAGAACATACATCAGCCTGATAAGAACTACCTCAAATGACAGAAACCACCTTTGGGAAAAAATTTATTTAAGGTGTCATTGGATTTTCTAGTTTGGCTCGCGTCCCATTCGATGACACAGGGTTTATAAACAAAGGCATGACAAAGGGTCTAAATGTTTTGGCTTCACTTTTCCGGGCATGTGCAGCACACCTGGTGCTGACCATAGACTGTATTACAATGGGCGTAGTGTCCGTGACGTCCCCCCTGAAGAGCGTTTTTTGAACCCCAAAGTGGGCGGAGCCGGCCGTCGCCATCTTGGCAGCGTCACTCCAGGATAAACGGACATGTGCAGTGAGGCGGATTAGCTGAGGTGACGTGACAGCAGACAAACGGCTAGTAGTGACATCAGCGGCAATCCACCTGTCACTCAAGTGGCCACGCCCTTAATTATGCAGAACTTTGAGGCTTAAAATAATTTAAACGGAAGAGTTATAAGAAAATAGTTATATTTACCAAAACCTTTTTGTACCAGGCTGTAAACATGTTTTGTTCTGCTGTAAAGTTGAGCATTTTAACATGCGGGTCTATGGGACCGAGTCTCTTCTGCAGCCGGCCTCTAGTGGCCAGTGGAGGAACTGCAGGTTAAGGCACTCAGTGTTGGATTCAGGAGAGAGACCCATACATTAGGGTCCAGCGAGAGCATGCCATTTAATAACATCAGTATAAAACAGCATTCTGTGGCAGAATATTGGTTTAATGTGAGTTTAAACAATTATTTGTGAATATGGTGAAGAAAATTCAGTGTCTTTTATCTTTCTCTACAGGATCCAAACCGTTCATGTGCAAGATCTGTAACTTTGCCACCGCTCAGCTCGGAGACGCACGCAACCACGTCAAGAGACACCTGGGCATGAGAGAGTACAAGTGCCACATCTGTGGGTGAGTGTGTGTGTGTGTGTGTGTGTGTGTGTGTGTTTGGAGTACAGGTGTCACATCTGTGGGTGAGTGTGTGTGTGTGTGTGTTTGGAGTACAGGTGTCACATCTGTGGGTGAGTGTGTGTGTGTGTGTCTGTGTTTGGAGTACAGGTGTCACATCTGTGTGTGTGTGTGTGTGTGTGTGTTTGGAGTACAGGTGTCACATCTGTGGGTGAGTGTGTGTGAGTGTGTCTGAGTGAGTGAGTGAGTGAGTGTGTGTGTGTGTGTGTGTGTGTGTGTGTGTGTGTGTGTGTGTGTGTGTGTGTGTGTGTGTGTGTGTGTGTGTGTGTGGGAGTGTGACATCTGTGGGTGAGTTCAGGAAACTCATTTTCTTTACATTTATCTCAGCTGAATGAATGCTTAATGTATTTGTGTTTGTACAATACATGTTTAAAGCAGTTTTACAAAGAAGAGTAAACCTTAAAACCTACACATCAAATCTCATAAGACCATTAAACTCCAAACACGTTATTTTCCCTGGCTATCTAAATAAGATCATATATATAAGTATAACGTGTGTGTTGATGGCTATGAATGGTATTATGTAGGACATTTCTTACTGTTGTATCAAAAGCAGTTTGTAATTGCACACAGATGCTGTATTAAACTACTTCAGATGTCAGAACAGAGCAAACGTTGCAGTCAGTGAGTGTGAGAGTGTGTGAGAGAGTGTGTGAGTCAGTGTGTGAGTGTGAGAGTGTGTGAGTTAGTGTGAGAGTTTAGTGTCTGCTGTTGTTACAGATGGGCCTTTGTGATGAAGAAGCACCTGAACACTCATCTACTGGGAAAGCATGGACTGGGTCAACCTAAAGAGAGGTTCTGAACACACACTCTCTCTCTCTCTCACACACACACACACACACACACACACACACACACACACACACACACACACACACACACACAGATAGACCCACAACATTCATAGGGTTGTGAGCATCCATAGATTCTTTCACAATAGGCTATTTTGATCATGTTTTCCATTCACATTACATAACTGTGACATTACTTTGCATAGACAATTTCTAACAATATATAAATACATAAATTAACAGACAAGATACCTCAACATTAAAGAGGACGTATTCTGCCCTTTTACAGTCTCGATGTTTCAGGCTCTACTAGAACAGGTTCTCCTGCTTGAATGTTGATTATTCTCCTCATATTCTCCATTGTTGCGGCTCCTCTCTTCCCAGTCTGTCAGTAACGCTCTGTTTACTTCCTGTCTCTATGAAGCCCCTCCTTCTGAAAAGCACACTGTGCTCTGATTGGTCTGCTGGAGCAGTGTGTTGGGATTGGTCGAGCGTTTCGAGTGTGTTTGGGAAATGCCCCGCCCCTTTCCATAACCGCCAGTTTAACACACTACTAACTAACTCAACCAGGCCCCGCCCCTTTATTCTGCGCATTAATTATTATAATGAGGAATATTGTGACGTGTTCGTTCCCGGAAGAAACTCGAGACTACAATGGAGGCGTTTCAGGAGTTCAGGAACACTGACACTGATATAGAGGAGAACTGGAGCTTTCTCATGATCACACACACTGAACACAGATGGGAACAGCAGAAGAGCTGCTCTTTAAGTGTGTGAGTTAGAGCTGTGTCAGATGTAGAGGCTCATCGGTCATGTGTTCTGTTCTCTAGAAAGTTTGAGTGTGATCTGTGTGAGCGCAACTTCAGTGAGAAATGGGCTCTGAATAACCATATGAAGCTGCACACCGGAGACAAACCCTTCAAGTGCGGCTGGCCCTCGTGCCACTACGCCTTCCTCACCCTCTCTGCCATGAAGGACCATCACCGGACACACACAGGTACACACACACACACACACACACACACACACTCGTGCCACTACGCCTTCCTCACCCTCTCTGCCATGAAGGACCATCACCGGACACACACAGGTACACACACACACATTTACAAACACACGCCTGGCTTCATACATGACCTCATTATCTCAGTGTCTTTACCTGTGTGTGTGTGTGTGTGTGTGTGTGTGTGTGTGTGTGTGTGTGTGTCTACGGTCTGAGTACGGTCTTGCATATTTTAGAGAACTGTAATGTGTGTAAGTGATGAAACTGCTGGTCTCTGATCCTCTGTGTTTCAGGAGAGAAGTCTTTCCTCTGTGATCTCTGTGGGTTTGCTGGAGGAACTCGTCACGCTCTGACCAAACACCGGCGCCAGCACACAGGTACACATCTCACACACACACACACACACACACCAGCACACAGGTACACATTACTCTCTCCAGCACACAGGTACACACTGTGTTAACACAGGTCCAGACTAAAATGTACACTCTGCACCTTTAAATGTTGGCTGGAGAAAGTCTTGTCTGAGTATTCATCATAGTTAGAGGTAAGGAGGCGTTGTGGACAGAGAACAGGAGACTCATCTGTGCTGTGTGTGCTGCAGGCGAGCGGCCCTTCAAGTGTCAGCTGTGCAGCTTCGCCTCCACCACACAGTCTCACCTGACGCGGCACAAGCGTGTGCACACGGGCGAGAAGCCCTACCGCTGCCCCTGGTGCGACTACAGGTACACCTGTCTCACTCTCTCAGCATGCTCACCTGTCTCACTCTCTCAGCATGCACACCTGTCTCACTCTCAGCATGCACACCTGTCTCACTCTCTCAGCATGCACACCTGTCTCACTCTCAGCATGCACACCTGTCTCACTCTCAGCATGCACACCTGTCTCACTGTCTCAGCATGCTCACCTGTCTCACTCTCTCAGCATGCACACCTGTCTCACTCTCAGCATGCACACCTGTCTCACTCTCTCAGCATCCACACCTGTCTCTCACTCTCAGCATGCTCACCTGTCTCACTCTCTCAGCATGCACACCTGTCTCACTCTCTCAGCATGCACACCTGTCTCACTCTCAGCATGCACTCCTGTCTCACTCTCTCAGCATGCACACCTGTCTCACTCTCTCAGCATCCACACCTGTCTCTCACTCTCAGCATGCACACCTGTCTCACTCTCTCAGCATGCACACCTGTCTCACTCTCTCAGCATGCACACCTGTCTCACTCTCTCAGCATGCTCACCTGTCTCACTCTCTCAGCATGCACACCTGTCTCACTCTCTCAGCATGCTCACCTGTCTCACTCTCTCAGCATGCACACTTGTCTCACTCTCTCAGCATGCACACCTGTCTCACTCTCTCAGCATACTCACCTGTCTCTCACTCTCAGCATGCACACCTGTCTCTCACTCTCAGCATGCACACCTGTCTCTCACTCTCAGCATGCTCACCTGTCTCTCACTCTCAGCATGCTCACCTGTCTCACTCTCTCAGCATCCACACCTGTCTCACACTCTCAGCATGCACACCTGTCTCACTCTCTCAGCATGCACACCTGTCTCACTCTCTCAGCATGCTCACCTGTCTCACTCTCTCAGCATGCTCACCTGTCTCACTCTCTCAGCATGCACACCTGTCTCACACTCTCAGCATGTACACCTGTCTCACTCTCTCAGCATGCACACCTGTCTCACTCTCAGCATGCTCACCTGTCTCACTCTCTCAGCATGCACACTTGTCTCACTCTCTCAGCATGCACACCTGTCTTACTCTCTCAGCATGCACACCTGTCTCTCACTCTCAGCATGCACACCTGTCTCTCACTCTCAGTATGCTCGACTGTCTCACTCTCTCAGCATGCACACCTGTCTCTCACTCTCAGCATGCACACCTGTCTCACACTCTCAGCCTGCACATCTGTCTCACACTCTCAGTCTGCACATCTGTCTCACACTCTCAGCCTGCACACCTGTCTCACTCTCTCAGCACCCACACCTGTCTCACACTCTCAGCATCCACACCTGTCTCACTCTCAGCATGCACACCTGTCTCACACTCTTAGCATTCACACCTGTCTCACTCTCAGCATACACACCTGTCTCACTCTCAGCATGCACACCTGTCTCACTCTCAGCATGCACACCTGTCTCACTCTCAGCATTAACACCTATCTCACACTCAGCATGCACACCTGTCTCACTCTCAGCATGCACACCTGTCTCACTCTCAGCATTAACACCTATCTCACACTCAGCATGCACACCTATCTCACACTCAGCATGCACACCTGTCTCACTCTCAGCATGCACACCTGTCTCACTCTCAGCACCCACACCTGTCTCACTCCCTCAGCATGCACACCTGTCTCTCACTCTCAGCATGCTCGACTGTCTCACTCTCTCAGCATGCACACCTGTCTCTCACTCTCAGATGCACACCTGTCTCACACTCTCAGCCTGCACACCTGTCTCACTCTCTCAGCACCCACACCTGTCTCACTCTCTCAGCATCCACATCTGTCTCACTCTCTCAGCATCCACACCTGTCTCACTCTCAGCATGCACACCTGTCTCACTCTCAGCATGCACACCTGTCTCACACTCTTAGCATTCACACCTCTCTCACTCTCAGCATGCACACCTGTCTCACTCTTAGCATGCACACCTGTCTCACTCTCTCAGCACCCACACCTGTCTCACTCTCTCAGCATCCACATCTGTCTCACTCTCTCAGCACCCACACCTGTCTCACTCTCTCAGCATCCACATCTGTCTCACTCTCTCAGCATCCACACCTGTCTCACTCTTAGCATGCACACCTGTCTCACTCTCTCAGCACCCACACCTGTCTCACTCTCTCAGCATCCACATCTGTCTCACTCTCTCAGCACCCACACCTGTCTCACTCTCTCAGCATCCACACCTGTCTCACTCTCTCAGCACCCACACCTGTCTCACTCTCTCAGCATCCACATCTGTCTCCCTCTCTCAGCATCCACACCTGTCTCACTCTTAGCATGCACACCTGTCTCACTCTTAGCATGCACACCTGTCTCACTCTCAGCATTAACACCTGTCTCACTTTCAGCATGCAAACCTGTCTCACTCTCAGCATGCACACCTGTTTCACACTCTTAGCATGCACACCTGTCTCACTCTCAGCATTAACACCTGTCTCACTTTCAGCATGCAAACCTGTCTCACTCTCAGCATGCACACCTGTCTCACTCTTAGCATGCACACCTGTCTCACTCTCAGCATTAACACCTGTCTCACTTTCAGCATGCAAACCTGTCTCACTCTCAGCATGCACACCTGTCTCACTCTCAGCATTAACACCTGTCTCACTTTCAGCATGCAAACCTGTCTCACTCTCAGCATGCACACCTGTCTCACTCTCAGCATGCACACCTGTCTCACACTCTTAGCATGCACACCTGTCTCACTCTCAGCATTAACACCTATCTCACACTCATCATGTTTCACTGTTTCTACTGGAGCTGTCCCTTTAAAAAGCACCACTAATGCAAATAGCAGTCTTGATGTTTTGCTCCATATGAAAGGAAACACGACATCTGTTCAGCGTTTAGTGAATGTAATTAAACGTGTTGTTGTTTGTATTGTCAGATCGAACTGCGCAGAGAACATCCGTAAGCACATCCTGCACACAGGCAAGCATGAGGGAGTGAAGATGTACAACTGTCCCAAGTGCAGCTACGCCACCAACGGCCCCATGGACTTCAGGAACCACCTGAAGGAGACGCACCCGGACCTGGAGAACCCAGACCTGGCTTACCTGCACGCAGGTGCTCGTCCGCCTCATTCTCTACTTAAACTTCATCAGTGGCTGTTCATAACCGGCACTGATCTAAACATGCAGCAGGGCTCAACCAAACTGACATCTGTACCTCTTATTTCAAATGTTATTATAAATGTGTTCAAGATTTTTGTAGTCATATTGCGTAGTTGTGCTTGGAGTCGATTGTTTTATATGTAAAAATAATGCAATGAAACATGACAAATTGTGCCACATAATTTCAGTCCACGCTGTCAATCAAAGAAATGAACACATGCAAAAACAAGAGAGAACCAACAGTATCTGAATAATTGATTATGTTGTAGTCATTGCTTTTCCCTTTCAGTCGGTCACGTTCAACGTGTGTCTGACGTGCCGAATGATTGGGATCACGCTTAGGGAGCCTATCATCTTCAAGTGTTAACAGAACGGGCCAACCCCCAACTGCATTGGCACATCAACTGCTTCGAGTTGCTAGCAGTACACCTTGCCCTGGGCCGCCTCAAGAAGCCACTGTTCAGCAATGTGCTGGACCTTACGGACAACACTGCGACCGTTGCGTACATCAACCATCAAGGTGGTCTACGCTCCCTCGCATGTCGCAACTCGCCCGCCATCTCCTCCTATGTAGTCATCTGAGGTCGTTTCGTGCCACTTATGTCCCCTGCCTGCTCAATCGTGCTGCCGACGAGCTCTCACGACAGCCTGTGGCCCAGGGAGAGTGGAGACTCCATCCCCAGGCGGTCCAGCTGATCTGGGACCACTTCGGGGCCGCACAGATAGATCTGTTTGCCTCTCCAGACTCGTCCCATTGCCAGTTGTTCCATTCCCTGACCGAGGGGACCCTCGGCACGGATGCACTGGCACACAGCTGGCCCCGGGGCCTACGCAAGTATGCGTTTCCCCCAGTGAGCCTTATCGCACAGACACTGTGCAAAGTTAGGGAGGAAGAGGAGCAGATCTTGCTAGTTGCCCCTTATTGGCCCAACCTGGGGACCTGGTTCCCCGAACTGATGCTCCTCTCGGCAGCCCCTCCCTAGCCCATTTCTCTCAGAGAGGACCTCCTCTCTCAGAGATGGGGTACCGTAAGGCACCCACGTCCAGACCTCTGGAAACTCCATGTCTGGCGGAGGTTCTAGGTGATCTACCACAAGCTGCCGTAGACACCATCACTTCTGCGAGAGCACCCTCTACAAGGCATGCTTACGCTCTGAAGTGGAACCTGTTTGTTGAATGGTGTTCTTCTCACCAAGAAGAGACTCGAAGATCAATCAGTACTGTGCTTTCCTTTCTGCACGATGGGTTGGAGCGAAGGCTGTCTCCCTCCACCCTCAAAGTGTATGTTGCCTCCATTGCCGCACATCACAATGCAGTTGATGGAAAATCCATGGGGAAGCATGACCTAATCATCAGGTTCCTGAGGGGTGCGAAGAGACTGAATCCACCTCGCCCCCTCTCAATACCCTCTTGGGACTTATCTCTGGTGCTGATGGCACTGCAGAGACCTCCCCGAGCCGGCCGACTCTCACATTATCCTGAGATCCCGGCCTGGATATCTGCCCCAGATGGTGAACCTGCAAGTGCTGCCCCCGGAGGAGACAGACCCAGCCCTGGCTTTTCTCTGTCCTGTTCTTGTACTGCGCCTATACGTGGACCTCAGACCGGCTCTTCGTCTGTTACGGAGGCCAGCAGAAGGAAAGGCTATCTCCAAGCAAAAGTTGACCCACTGGATAGTGGATGCCATCGTCTTGGCGTGCCAATCCCAAGACGCACCATGCCCCCTCAGGTTGTGAGCCCACTCCTCTCTGAGTGTAGCTTCTTCCTGGGCACTGGCACAGGGTGCCTCGCTGACAGATGTCTGTAGAGCTGCGGGCTAGGCGACACCAAACACGTTCGCTAGATTCTATAGCCCTCTTGTCAAGCCGGTAGCTTCCCGTGTGCTCTCTTCTCTTAGAAGCCAGTCAACACCATAGGCCCTGCTCGAAGTGTCGACTTGCTACACCATTTCCCTCCTATGGTCTGAATACATGCACCATTTCTGCTCCCCGTTGAGTTCCCCGTTAGCCGAACCCTGTTAAGTTCCTCCACACCTCTCGGCTGTCGGACGTAGCTGAGCGTCCGAAGCCAGGCCTAGCACTCGTATTCATCAGAGGAACCTGTACTAGGCTGGTTCCCATATGATGTGATCCCTACGGCGATCCCAAATGTGTATTCTTCCACTGTGCGGCTCCCTGAGGTGAGCCTTGTCTTTCCCTTGGCAGAGCCTGCTCTGCCGTCTCTGACCGGTCTGTCTCCCCCCTGCTTAGGCCGGACCCACCTCAGTAACATTCCATATGTTGTGCAGCCCAGAAACGCCCAGTCAATATATGTAACCTCCACATGATATCTTCCTGCTGGGCAGGATGTGGCTTCGGCAGCGTCTCCCTTTCCACCGAAAGGGCATGCTTTCCCAGTGTTATCCAAGTCTGTCTGAGTGGGTCATGCGGAACAGCAGTGGACTTCCCTGGCCTGAGCCCTGTCCCATCTGCACCTCAATAATGCGGGGGGATCAGCAGGCTTTCGCTAGGCACTAGAAGGTGTCAACACTAGGTGGCGGGTTATTTGGGATCCCAATCATTCGGCACGTCCGCCGTACGTCGAACGTAACCGACTGAAAGGGAACGTATCAGTTACGTATGTAACTCTCGTTCCCTGAAGGAGAGAACGGAAACGTAGTCCCGTCGCCACCATTGCTGGACCACCGCTGACCCCAGGCTCTGCTCGGCTCCTCAGCTAAAAATCAAATGGTGGGTGCATCCCCTTCCGTATTTATACCCCCGCTGCGGAGTGGAGCACGAGATGCGAATCTCACACGCCAATGTGCATTGGCTGGTTCTGTTAACACTCGTAAGATTTTAGGCTCC
Organism: Rhinichthys osculus; assembly: GCA_029959095.1. NCBI lineage: Eukaryota > Metazoa > Chordata > Actinopteri > Cypriniformes > Leuciscidae > Rhinichthys > Rhinichthys osculus. The sequence goes on along the minus strand of JARWKJ010000016.1, from coordinate 41,191,560 downwards.
CTAAGCGTGATCCCAATCATTCGGCACGTCCAATGCACGTCTCCATTCCCTCCTTCAGGGAACGAGGGTTACATATGTAACCAAGACGGTTCTTACAATTAAAACTCGCAATTACTTTTTTATATTTTTTATTCTGTAGCAGAAATAAGCTTCTATAACCTACAAAATACACTGAGGAAAAAAGAAAATTACACATTTAGTCCAAAAAGATACAAAAAATAAAACATCTTTATAACGTATATTTTGCGACTGAACTTACCAAACATTCAAAGCAATGCCGTGTGCAGGATAAACGCGCTCGTTTTATGTGTTCATATGATGCCCGCTGAGAACTGTTGTGTAAAGGAGTCAAACACTATTGAAGATCTGCTTTCTGTCCTGTTTAGGCTCACATCTTGTGACATCACGTCCTGTTTTGGGTTTGTTTTGATGTCTTAGGCCCACGTTGCCTTTATATTTCTCTTGATGCAAGATGGCGCCGCGGTGTTTGGCTTGCCGTCTATCTTTGTTGGGATTATTGTTGTCTTGCCTGTTTCTTCTGTGTGTCATTCGAAATGTGTCACCGCTACTGGTGTATGACCGCCTGACGTTGTTAAGTATATGGAATTCTGTGGAGAATGTACCGATCTACGACTCTGTCGGTCAGTCAACGGGTACGCCACCGCCTTTCCTGGCGTCCATACCTGCACATCTACGGCGTCAATCGTGCCTACCACTCCGGAGGAAAAATCGCAGGAGACGCGGAAAGAGAGGCGGAATACGTGTCAAGCTCAGAATGTACCTTAAATCATCCTCTGCCTGTGATCGGGGCCATCCGTGTGGTGGATTTTCGGCTGGGCTCGTCGGTTACGGTCTGCGTTCTCTGACATGCAGTTATCAGTGGCTCCGGGCGATTGTACCGGGCTCTGTGTGTCCATTTCCCCGTTATTGGTACAGGGAGCGCCGCAAGCGAGGCTGCGTGCTTGGAAATATCCGCCCGCTTGATCGCGTTTTACAACGGACTGAAAGATGCTCTTTTCACATGGCGCTGATCAACACTAGATCACTTACAAACAAGACTTTTATACTGAATGACTTTTTTATGACAAATGCGCTGGACTTTTTGTTGTTGACGGAAACATGGTTGAAACCAGGTGATGACAGCGTCTTCTCGGAGCTCCTCCCCCCTGGCTGTTCTTTCTACAACTCCCCACGACTGTCAGGTCGAGGTGGTGGGCTGGCCACGCTCTTCAAAGACGAACACAGTTGCAGTTTACTTCCTGCATTCGTTTATAATAGTTTTGAACTTCAGCTGTTTGTGGTTAATCTGGTTTCACCTGTTCTGTGTGCAGTTATCTACCGCCCACCAAAGTTAAAGAAAGATTTTATACACGAATTTTCTGAGTTTTTAGCTGATATTGTCCCAAAATATGACAAGTTTTTGATTTGTGGGGACTTCAATATCCATGTGTGTTGTCCTTCAAATCCACTTGCTCATGAATTTCATTCTCTTTTAAACTCTTTTAGTTTAAATCAATGGGTGGAAGGGCCGACACATCATCTCGGCCACACTTTGGACCTTATTATCTCACATGGACTTTCAGTTGAACTAGAGGAAGTAACAGAATCTGGTATCTCAGATCACTTCCCTATTAGATTTGAGATCAGTGTTCCCCCACCAGCTGGTAGATCGGTCTCCTCAACCTCTAGGTGCCGGCGCCGCTGTATCACACCCTCTCTAGGTGTAGAGTTTGCTTCTGCATTTATGGGCTCACAGTTTTATGCTTTGAATGGTATGGTCTCTCCTTTTTCTCCAGATAATGTTCTATCTGTATTTCATTCTATAAGCACCGAAATTTTAGACTCTATTGCTCCTTTTCGGACTAAAGCTATTAAACCTAAGGTGGTTCCCTGGTTAAATGATGCTACAAGGGCCCTAAGGCAGCACTGTAGACAAGCCGAACGAAGGTGGAAAAAGGACAAATTATTTTTATCACTGGAACTACTAAGGGACAGCCTGGCCACATACCAGAAGGCTGTAAAGAAGTCGAAGATGCATTATCTTTCTTCTGTTATAACTACCAACTGCCATGCACCTAGAGTTTTATTCAATACTATTAACTCTGTATTGAACACATGTACCTCGGAACCGACAGAGGCTTCAATAAACACATGTGAGAAATTTCTATGCTATTTTACGGATAAAGTAGCTTCTGTCAGGCAGAACTGCAGTGCTAATTTTAACGTGCTTGTACCCGCTGCTCCTGTGTGTTTTACTGTTTTTGAGGAATTTAAACCAGTTTCACTTGCGCTGCTTTCTGAGGTAGTGCTACATATGAAACCTACCTATTGCCCGTTAGACATTGTCCCAGCCAGGATAGTGAAGGAAATTTTTAATAGTGCCATTGGGCCATGTTTGCTCACATTAATTAATTCTAGTCTGAGTCTTGGTTGTGTCCCAGCTGCATTTAAACATGCTGTGGTCAGGCCACTACTTAAGAAACCAAATCTTGACCCTTTAGTGTTATCAAATTTTAGACCAGTGTCTCATTTGCCTTTTTTATCAAAGGTTTTAGAAAAAGTTGTTTTTATCCAGCTACATGCCTTTTTGCAAAAAAACTCGGTGCTTGAAAAATTTCAATCTGGTTTTAGATCACGTCACAGTACTGAGTCTGCTTTGCTCAGAGTACACAATGACATTGCATTGGCTGTGGATGCTGGAAATCCTGCTGTTTTAGTGCTTCTGGATCTCACGGCGGCGTTTGATACGGTGGACCATGCAGTTCTCCTCTCTCGCCTAGAGCATCATGTAGGCATTCATGGTTTGGCGCTCAAATGGTTTAGCTCTTATTTAGCAAGTAGGAGCTTTTCTGTTATGATTGGTGAATACTTTTCATCAGCTGCTCCTCTTTTTTGTGGGGTACCCCAGGGTTCAATCCTTGGCCCGATCTTGTTCTCTTTATATATGCTGCCGTTAGGGAACATTATAGGAAAGCATAACTTGTCCTTTCATTGCTATGCCGATGATCTGCAGATTTATTTGCCTCTAAAACCAAATGTTAGTGTCGCGCTAGACTCCCTACTTAGTTGCATTGATGATATTAAGATATGGTTGTCACAAAATTTTCTTAATTTAAACACAGCAAAAACTGACTGTATCATCTTTGGTAATCAAAATGGACCAGCTGTGAATTTGGGGGCTTTGGCTCCATATCTTAAGCCCGCTGTCAGAAACCTAGGGGTTACTTTTGATCACAACATGAAATTTGACATGCAAATCAGTAATGTTGTCAAAACGAGTTTTTTCCAGCTCCGCCTTTTATCTAAAGTTAAACCTTTTCTTAACAGGCATGACCTAGAGAAAGTGATTCATGCCTTTATTAGTTCAAGGTTGGATTACTGCAATGCTCTCTATATTGGTTTAAATCAAAGTTCCATCTCACGACTTCAACTTGTGCAGAATGCTGCTGCTCGGTTTTTAACCAATACATCAAAGCGTGCTCACATCACTCCAGTCCTTTATGATTTGCATTGGCTTCCAGTGCAGTATAGAATTAATTTTAAGATTGTGCTGTTTGTTTTTAAGGCCCTAAATGGTTTGGCCCCGGAGTACTTATCTGAGATGTTAACCCTGCGTGAGCATAGCAGGTTGTTACGGTCTTCAAAACAAATGGTGTTGGAAGTCCCAAGGGCGAAGTATAGGCGATGGGGTGATCAGGCATTTGCTGTTGCTGCGCCGAGACTCTGGAACAAGCTACCCCCTGATATTCGCACAATTACAGATGAAACTACGTTTAGATCTAAACTTAAAACCCACTTATTTAGAATGGCTTTTAATACGCAGTAGTGGTGGGACAATTATTCTTTTTTTGTCTATGTTGACTTTTTCTTTCCTTTTTTTTTTATATGTATATGTTTTATTATTTTTATGATGTGAAGCACTTTGGATTCCTGACGGTTGTGTAAAGCGCTATAGAAATAAACGTTGATTGATTGATTGATTGATTAAACATAATACGGTCCACTTATTGTGTGTGTTTCTACTCTCTCCTGTGTCTGTGTCAGGAATCGTGTCGAAGTCGTTCGAGTGCCGTCTGAAGGGTCAGGGTGCGTCGTTCGTGCAGGCGGAGGCGGCGTTCGCCCCGGATGAGCCTGAGCTGGGGTCCGAGGCGCTTCAGCAGGTCATCATCATCCAGGGCTACGGCGGGGGAGAGGTGGCCATCGATCAGGCCCTGGAGGAGTCGGCCGCCGCCACGCTACAGACCCTGGCCATGTCCAGCCAGCTGGCGGAGGTGCTGCACCTCACTGAGGACGGGCAGCTGATCGCCTCCCGGGACCAGACCCGATACGTGCTGGTGGAGTCGTCCGGAGAGGCTCGAGGGCAGGAGGAGGCGGAGCGCGGGGTGTGTGAGTCCTCCTCGGCTCTGGACGCGCTGCTCTGCGCTGTGACGGAGATGGGCCAGCAGGGCGGCGCTACAGAGATCACCTCCGATCAGAAGAGCGACGCTCAGACGCCTCCGGCTCAGGTGTACGAGGAGACGCCGGATCAGGTGATGGGCTCGGCCAATCAGCACACGTCTGAGCAGATGCAGGAGGTGCTGCAGTTCGCAGCCAGTCAGCTGATGATGAAGGAGGGGCTTACGCAGGTGATTGTCAACGACGAGGGCACGCACTACATCGTCACTCAGCTGGACGACTCCACGCTGCACGTCGAGGAGCCGTCCGGAGAGGAGACCGTCGTTTACTCCGAAGTGAGTCAGGAGTGAAGTTTCTCTCCATTTGAAGACAGTCACTCAGCTGGACGACTCCACGCTGACCGTCGAGGAGACCGTCGTTTACTCCAATGTGAGTCAGGAGTGAAGTTTTTCTCCATTTGAAGACAGTCACTCAGCTGGACGACTCCACGCTGACCGCCGAGGAGACCGTCGTTTACTCCGAAGTGAGTCAGGAGTAAAGTTTCTCTCCAGCTGAAGACAGTCACTCAGCTGGACGACTCCACGCTGACCGTCGAGGAGACCGTCGTTTACTCCGAAGTGAGCCAGGAGTGAAGTTTCTCTCCAGCTGAAGACAGTCACTCAGGGTCTTTTCCCATCACAACGCTTTTTGGGATTTTTCTTTTTTGATTCTATATGCAACAGGCACATAGCTGTGAAATCTTATTTTATGTGTGCAAATGCAACATATCCTAATACTAAGGCTAATTCAGTTCAATGTGTGTAAATGTTTAGATTACTAATGAAAGCCTTGTTAACCACCTTCTGTTTTCCTTTACGTATGTTTGATTGTAGTGGTGAAACACCCACTCTGATTCAGGACTGTCATCTCAAGAAACTCCAGACAGCATCAGTAAAGGCCAGGAAATAAAACTGTGGAAAATTAATATTTATAACCTTGATATTTTCTTTGGTACAGGAAGTGTTTGAGTGAAACTCTGAATATACTTCCGTTTACAGGTTTCCTTTTGAGAGATTGATTGCTTGCTTGTGAAGTCCTCTAAATAAAGAACTGAGCAGTTTTTGGCACATTTGTCTGTTTCAGGTACATGAGCACTGTTAATAAAACATCTCACTTTTTTCAGCACATGTGTGCTTAATGTGACAAAGCTGCAACTCTTATCCCTTTAACTGTCTTCTCAACCAAACGGTTGAGCACATTTTGAGTCACTATATTTTAGGAATACCTAACTTAACTCAAACTGATTGAGCCATCTCTACCATCTGGTTGTGATGGTGGAAAAATCCACTAGATGTCACAGTGTCAATCACAGCACTTGTCACAATACTTCTTCTAACATGGATGTCAGAAACAAATAAATCACCCCAGCCATATGAACTGTTTTTGGTGAAATTTTGCAAGCTAAGCATTTTTTTTAAAACATATTACACTGTAAGAGCCCTAACTTTACAAAATGATGTTACTTGGTGCCATGAAAAAACTTAAGTATCTTTTTAATAATTTTTCAAAAACATGCTCCACCAAAGGAATATGAATCATATTAGTTTGCTAAATTTGTTTAGCAAGTATATTTTCCTTTCAGTTATTTTCATACTTAATTAAGCCTGCTAAAATGTATTTTATGAGCTTCTGTTACTTTCACTGTTCATTCTATCATATTTTATCTTTCATTTAATAGGATTGGGACTGAGGATTAGGTCAGTGGTTCAAATAGATATCAGTGAAATATCCCACTTCTCTATTCCAATTTTAAAATTACAGTAAAAACTACTAACCTAATTAATGTAAATTTAACATGATTAAAGACAAGCAAGCAGTAAATAATAAAATAAGTGACGAATAGTCCAATTACAAATAGCACAAATAAATAAAATAGAACAAAAAAAGGCTACAAAAGAAATAAACAATGTTTTTAGGTAGGTCTAAAAGTAGTTTTCAGGTACATCATTTGAATAAAGTAATCATATTAATATACTGCATATTTATCACTATGAATTAAATATAGATGCATCTTTATAAAGTTACAAAAGTCAATAGCAGTGAGTGATTACTTTGTCTTTTGTAGCTTGATTGACAGTGAAACACAGCAGTGTGTTTATTAGGCTGCTGTCACTTTAAGGCTGAACGCACGGATCTAATGTACTGTACAGGTACACCAGAGATGTGAAGCTGCGGTCACTCCCTCTCCGCAGCGGTCGCTCTTCTTTTTTGACTGCCAATGTAATATAACAAAAAGTTTAGCATTATAAATGTATTTTAATTATTTGAAAATATGAAAAACTTCATCACAGTCTGTGAAAAGGGCCCATTGCCTTGTTGCTATTGTTTTTTTTTTTCTTTATTAGTAAAAGCTTTAAAATGACATAAAGATTAGAATAGGGTACTTTAAACTCAAATCAATATTTCCTTTCCACATATTTATTGATTTGCTTCTAATCCCCTTGTGTGAGTTTGTTCTGCAATAATGACATACTGACTGTATTAACCAATATTAAACCCCACAGGCTGCTGAAAAACAACAGAAACCCTCATAGAGTTTGGAATGGGTATAATGGGGATTTTACTGGTTTTAATGGTAACTTTAATGCTCCCTGTGGATCTCTACTGGTATGTTTACTTCTGTTGGCAAGTTAAAACCTGAATGTAATATGGCCTGAAACTGCTGGACACGGTTTACCACAAAACCAGCAATCATATGAGTCCAAATATCAAAACTCAACACGTCACTCCCATACCCAACAAACATATTTCACAGTCACTGTTATGCATTATACACAATTTCAATTTAAAAATCACTAGTAGCCTAAAAATCATTAACTGTCTGCTTTCATCAAGGAGCTCAAAGGCCCCTCCCTCACAAAACTCATAATATATATAATAAAGACCCTCACCATGGTTCTATAACCATCTTTCTTCCTTTAATAAAAGGAGTTTCATGGACAGAAAGTGTTTCAGGGTCCAGCTCGTGTGGGGTGTGTGTTTGAAGGTGTCGCTGTTACAGATGTGTAGCTTACTTTAATATACTTCACCTTCAAACCAAATGTCCTAGTTTGTAGAAGCACTAGGGCAGATTTGAGGACAACATCACACATGAGTGAAGACCTGGGTTCTCCTAATGAGCCAGGGGTTTTTGTTGTATTAATTTAATTAAAAAAATAATTAATTAAAACGTACAATAATATTACAAGAAAAGATAATCAAATAATAACTGTCTGTTAGCGCTGATGACGTGTAATGTTAATAAAATAGGCTACATATCTGTTGACTGGCAGGTAGAACATCATTTTCCTTGTATTTCGGACCGAATATTTTTTAGTACTGAGACTTCCACAGAAGATGTACAATATTTAGATAACTTCTATTATTGATTGCTATCAGGAAATGAAGAGAGTTTGGGGCTATAGGCTACCATTATAATAAACAAGTGTTTCTCAAACTTATTGCCTAACTTTTCCTCGTTTACTTGGAGAGTGTATCTTAATGATTAACTGGCTAATCAATAGCTGTAATCATTAAATAAAGCACAACATGGGACACAATGACAAAATATCGGGCATAAATGAACAGGCATTTTTAATAAAACCGTGGTAATATTCGTTCGGGATGTTATTGTTAGCTCCGCCTATTCGCCGAAAATCTAACGGCGCCCATGTGGCTCCGCCCCTTTACATTTCTTTGACATGAAATGTGATTTATACATAAAAAGTCGTTAAAATCTATTTAATGTCATGAAATGTAACCTATTTCCAAGTACGTTCAATGTATTGACTGTTTACAGAAAGAAGCAACCATGTATTGTTGTCCGTTACACACGCCGTGCAGTGTACGAATCTGTCCGCTAGGTGTCGCAGTTCCTCCAGTGTGATCTCAGACCTGGCGCTTCTGTCTCGGGTCTCGGCTCGCTCAACCCGCCGCCATTTTGAATCCGAATCGCTCACACTACACCCGCTCTAAACTGGAACTATGCCGCGGGGCCGGCCGCGAAAACAGAGGGTTAAAGATGACAGCGAAAACGGTAAAGTCAACCGCAGTCTCACGAATAAAAACCTCACACCATAAACTGTTTGTTTAAGGGCGTAGTGCATGTCTAAAATGGGGCAGAAGTTTAGAGAAAGCCATTTGAAGCGCGTGTATATAGTCCCCGGATATAGTATTGCTCTGTGTGTGTGCGTGTGTGTGCGTATGTTGCTGCAGGAGTGATTGCGGCGGAATGATATTAATAACACGCTCGTGTGCTGCAGATTGAGAGAATGCTCCCCTCACACACTTCAGATGTCACTCGCCTGCACTAGAGGAACATGTACTCTTAATTAAAGCGCCTTTTGAGCTGATCCGCATCGATGCTAATGTTAGCTAATGCTTCACTACATCAGTGAGGAGGCTAGAAGTAGTCGAGCTGTCGTGTTAGCTGTGTTTACTGTCTGTTCTGGGGATAATGTACAGATGCTGTGATGATACCTCATGCTCTTGACACTGTGTGTTTTATTGATTTAAAGAATAACCAGATCGGTGTAATGTTTACTTGCTCTCCAGACTTTACTAGCTGAACTAAACCTTCATAAAAAGAGGAATACAGTTCGCTGGTCAGCCGAATGATTGTTGTTCTGCGTGTAGCGGTGTTTACTACTGTTAGTAAATAGACACGTATTTAGCCTGTAACTTTAAACAGTGGAGGTAACCAGCAGCTGGCATTGTTGAATGTTATATTATATAGAATGTAATATCAGCACAATTTTAACAGCTATGTTAAGATTGAACTAGTTTGACCCACTAGCAGTTAACCAAGGTGTAGGCTAATCAATCTCACTTTTTCGATTCAAATTAGACCAATCTACCTTTTTATGTTACTAATGTTATAAAGTTATGACCAATCTTGAAAATAAAATAAATTTAAGACTAGTCTGAACAGTTTATGCAACTGGTCACTGCTAAAGTAACTTTGCAAAACTTTTAATAACATTGATGGAAAAGTCACAAAAATATCTATTAAAGCTGCAGGTGATTTATTAACATTGCAAGTAGGCCTAGTAAATTACTTTGTTTTCAATCATGTGTTAAAAAAAAAGCCTGATGAGGCTTAGCTTAGATGATCTATTTGATTTAAACTCTGATTCACCACAAACATTCACTGATGCTCGGGAAGAGTTTTTTGAACAGGTTAATTGGAGTAAATTGTACTGTTGTCTGCAGTGTTGAAGCAACCTGTTAATCTCAACCCCTTTTCAAAGGAGTTTGTTCCAGTTTCCTATAATGTTCAGACAAAAACATTTGTTCTTATACCTATTCCCATTTAAAAAACAAGTCCTCCAGCACATTATTCAAATATCTTATCATGGCATAAATGCACTAAAATAAAATGATTTTATTGTCCTCAAAACTCATAAGACTGTTAATCTCCAACCACATTATTTTCCCTGGCAATCTAAATAAGATAAAATATAGTATTGCATTGATTGTCTATGAATGATGATATTATATAGGACATTTCTGGGAAACACGTGAGTAATGAATTCTGAAGGGCAAATGTATTTGTAAATGTATAAATGTATTTCTCCTGACCATGGCGAAATCTTTTGAGATACCAAAAACCAAGATTGGTAACAATCATATGAATCCACTAGGAGGACGGATTACCCTATATAGATATAAAAATGACTGTCAGCGCGAATGTTGTTTGGCTAGATGAGAACTATTTCATCTATACATGAAATAGTTCTTTATACATTTTAAGGCACCCAAAAGCCACTGAAACCTTGAAACTAAACAAGAGCACACAGATTTCACAGCCTTCTTTACAATAGTGTTCTCGTTATTTTGTTATTTTGGCTGCAAATCTTGCACTTTAATGTATTTTCATAATAAAAGTGATTCCAGCAACCACTGTGTGTTTTTGGACAGTATGCCATTCAGACGGGAGAACTATTCACTTTAGTCAAACTTTGCGCTTTATAATTCTGGAGACTCAGAAAACCAATCAGAACTCAAGGTCCAACCCAAAATACTGCAGTAACCAATCAGACCTCAAGCTCCCGCCCAAAATGCTGTCGTAACCAATCAGACCTCAAGGTCCCGCCCAAAATGTTGTCGTAACCAATAAGACCTCGAGGTCCCGCCCAAAATGTTGCCGTAACCAATCAGACCTCAAGCTCCCGCCCAAAATGCTGCCATAACCAATCAGAACTCAAGCTCCCCCCCAAAATGTTGTCGTAACCAATCAGACCTCAAGCTCCCGCCCAAAATGTTGTCGTAACCAATCAGAACTCAAGCTCCCGCCCAAAATGCTGCCGTAACCAATCAGACCTCAAGCTCCCGCCCAAAATGCTGCCGTAACCAATCAGACCTCAAGCTCCCGCCCAAAATGCTGCCGTAACCAATCAGACCTCAAGCTCCCGCCCAAAATGCTGCCGTAACCAATCAGAACTCAAGCTCCCGCCCAAAATGCTGCCGTAACCAATCAGACCTCAAGCTCCCGCCCAAAATGCTGCCGTAACCAATCAGACCTCAAGCTCCCGCCCAAAATGCTGCCGTAACCAATCAGACCTCAAGCTCCCGCCCAAAATGCTGCCGTAACCAATCAGAACTCAAGCTCCCCCCCAAAATGCTGCCATAACCAATCAGACCTCAAGCTCCCGCCCAAAATGCTGTCGTAACCAATCGGACTTCAAGGTCCCGCCCAAAATGTTGTCATAACCAATCAGACCTCGAGGTCCCGCCCAAAATGTTGCCGTAACCAATCAGAACTCAAGCTCCCACCCAAAATGTTGTCGTATCAAATCAGACCTCAAGCTCCCGCCCAAAATGTTGTCGTAACCAATCAGAACTCAAGCTCCCGCCCAAAATGCTGCCGTAACCAATCAGACCTCAAGCTCCCGCCCAAAATGCTGCCGTAACCAATCAGAACTCAAGCTCCCCCCCAAAATGCTGCCATAACCAATCAGACCTCAAGCTCCCGCCCAAAATGTTGTCGTAACCAATCAGAACTCAAGCTCCCCCCCAAAATGTTGTCGTAACCAATCAGACCTCAAGCTCCCGCCCAAAATGTTGTCGTAACCAATCAGAACTCAAGCTCCCACCCAAAATGCTGCCGTAACCAATCAGACCTCAAGCTCCCGCCCCAAAATGCTGCCGTAACCAATCAGACCTCAAGCTCCCGGCCAAAATGCTGCCGTAACCAATCAGACCTCAAGCTCCCGCCCAAAATGCTGCCGTAACCAATCAGACCTCAAGCTCCCCCCCAAAATGCTGCCATAACCAATCAGACCTCAAGCTCCCGCCCAAAATGCTGTCGTAACCAATCAGACCTCAAGGTCCCGCCCAAAATGTTGTCATAACCAATCAGACCTCGAGGTCCCGCCCAAAATGTTGCCGTAACCAATCAGAACTCAAGCTCCCACCCAAAATGTTGTCGTATCAAATCAGACCTCAAGCTCCCGCCCAAAATGTTGTCGTAACCAATCAGAACTCAAGCTCCCGCCCAAAATGCTGCCGTAACCAATCAGAACTCAAGCTCCCCCCCAAAATGCTGCCATAACCAATCAGACCTCAAGCTCCCGCCCAAAATGTTGTCGTAACCAATCAGAACTCAAGCTCCCACCCAAAATGCTGCCGTAACCAATCAGACCTCAAGCTCGCGCCCAAAATGCTGCCGTAACCAATCAGACCTCAAGCTCCCGCCCAAAATGTTGTCGTAACCAATCAGAACTCAAGCTCCCCCCCAAAATGCTGCCGTAACCAATCAGACCTCAAGCTCCCCCCCAAAATGCTGCCATAACCAATCAGACCTCAAGCTCCCGCCCAAAATGTTGTCGTAACCAATCAGAACTCAAGCTCCCACCCAAAATGCTGCCGTAACCAATCAGACCTCAAGCTCCCGCCCAAAATGCTGCCGTTACCAATCAGACCTCAAGCTCCCGCCCAAAATGTTGTCGTAACCAATCAGAACTCAAGCTCCCCCCCAAAATGCTGCCGTAACCAATCAGACCTCAAGCTCCCGCCCAAAATGCTGCCGTAACCAATCAGAACTCAAGCTCCCCCCCAAAATCCTGCCATAACCAATCAGACCTCAAGCTCCCGCCCAAAATGTTGTCGTAACCAATCAGAACTCAAGCTCCCCCCCAAAATGCTGCCATGACCAATCAGACCTCAAGCTACCGCCCAAAATGTTGTCGTAACCAATCAAAACTCAAGCTCCCACCCAAAATGCTGCCGTAACCAATCAGACCTCAAGCTCCCGCCCAAAATGGTGTCGTAACCAATCAGAACTCAAGCTCCCGCCCAAAATGTTGTCGTAACCAATCAGACGTCAAGCTCCCACCCAAAATCTTGTCGTAACCAATCAGAACTCAAGCTCCCGCCCAAAATGTTGTCGTAACCAATCAGACCTCAAGCTCCCACCCAAAATGTTGTCGTAACCAATCAGAACTCAAGCTCCCACCCAAAATGTTGTCGTAACCAATCAGAACTCAAGCTCCCGCCCAAAATGTTGTCGTAACCAATCAGACCTCAAGGTCCCGCCCAAAATGTTGTCGTAACCAATCAGAACTCAAGCTCCCGCCTAAAATGTTGTCGTAACCAATCAGAACTCAAGCTCCCACCCAAAATGCTGCCGTAACCAATCAGACCTCAAGCTCCCGCCCAAAATGTTGTCGTAACCAATCAGAACTCAAGCTCCCACCCAAAATGCTGCCGTAACCAATCAGACCTCAAGCTCCCGCCCAAAATGCTGCCGTAACCAATCAGACCTCAAGCTCCCGCCCAAAATGTTGTCGTAACCAATCAGAACTCAAGCTCCCCCCCAAAATGCTGCCGTAACCAATCAGACCTCAAGCTCCCCCCCAAAATGCTGCCATAACCAATCAGACCTCAAGCTCCCGCCCAAAATGTTGTCGTAACCAATCAGAACTCAAGCTCCCACCCAAAATGCTGCCGCAACCAATCAGACCTCAAGCTCCCGCCCAAAATGCTGCCGTAACCAATCAGACCTCAAGCTCCCGCCCAAAATGTTGTCGTAACCAATCAGAACTCAAGCTCCCCCCCAAAATGCTGCCGTAACCAATCAGACCTCAAGCTCCCGCCCAAAATGCTGCCGTAACCAATCAGAACTCAAGCTCCCCCCCAAAATGCTGCCATAACCAATCAGACCTCAAGCTCCCGCCCAAAATGTTGTCGTAACCAATCAGAACTCAAGCTCCCCCCCAAAATGCTGCCATAACCAATCAGACCTCAAGCTCCCGCCCAAAATGTTGTCGTAACCAATCAAAACTCAAGCTCCCACCCAAAATGCTGCCGTAACCAATCAGACCTCAAGCTCCCGCCCAAAATGGTGTCGTAACCAATCAGAACTCAAGCTCCCGCCCAAAATGTTGTCATAACCAATCAGACGTCAAGCTCCCACCCAAAATCTTGTCGTAACCAATCAGAACTCAAGCTCCCGCCCAAAATGTTGTCGTAACCAATCAGACCTCAAGCTCCCACCCAAAATGTTGTCGTAACCAATCAGAACTCAAGCTCCCACCCAAAATGTTGTCGTAACCAATCAGAACTCAAGCTCCCGCCCAAAATGTTGTCGTAACCAATCAGACCTCAAGGTCCCGCCCAAAATGCTGCCGTAACCAATCAGAACTCAAGCTCCCGTCCAAAATGCTGCCGTAACCAATCAGACCTCAAGATCCCGCCCAAAATGCTGCCATAACCAATCAGAACTCAAGCTCCCCCCCAAAATGTTGTCGTAACCAATCAGACCTCAAGCTCCCGCCCAAAATGTTGTCGTAACCAATCAGAACTCAAGCTCCCACCCAAAATGCTGCCGCAACCAATCAGACCTCAAGCTCCCGCCCAAAATGCTGCCGTAACCAATCAGACCTCAAGATCCCGCCCAAAATGCTGCCATAACCAATCAGACCTCAAGCTCCCGCCCAAAATGTTGTCGTATCCAATCAGACCTCAAGCTCCCGCCCAAAATGTTGTCGTAACCAATCAGAACTCAAGCTCCCACCCAAAATGCTGCCGTAACCAATCAGACCTCAAGCTCCCCCCCAAAATGCTGCCATAACCAATCAGACCTCAAGCTCCCGCCCAAAATGTTGTCGTAACCAATCAGAACTCAAGCTCCCACCCAAAATGCTGCCGCAACCAATCAGACCTCAAGCTCCCGCCCAAAATGCTGCCGTAACCAATCAGACCTCAAGCTCCCGCCCAAAATGTTGTCGTAACCAATCAGAACTCAAGCTCCCCCCCAAAATGCTGCCGTAACCAATCAGACCTCAAGCTCCCGCCCAAAATGCTGCCGTAACCAATCAGAACTCAAGCTCCCCCCCAAAATGCTGCCATAACCAATCAGACCTCAAGCTCCCGCCCAAAATGTTGTCGTAACCAATCAGAACTCAAGCTCTCCCCCAAAATGCTGCCATAACCAATCAGACCTCAAGCTCCCGCCCAAAATGTTGTCGTAACCAATCAAAACTCAAGCTCCCACCCAAAATGCTGCCGTAACCAATCAGACCTCAAGCTCCCGCCCAAAATGGTGTCGTAACCAATCAGAACTCAAGCTCCCGCCCAAAATGTTGTCGTAACCAATCAGACGTCAAGCTCTCACCCAAAATCTTGTCGTAACCAATCAGAACTCAAGCTCCCGCCCAAAATGTTGTCGTAACCAATCAGACCTCAAGCTCCCACCCAAAATGTTGTCGTAACCAATCAGAACTCAAGCTCCCACCCAAAATGTTGTCGTAACCAATCAGAACTCAAGCTCCCGCCCAAAATGTTGTCGTAACCAATCAGACCTCAAGGTCCCGCCCAAAATGCTGCCGTAACCAATCAGAACTCAAGCTCCCGTCCAAAATGCTGCCGTAACCAATCAGACCTCAAGATCCCGCCCAAAATGCTGCCATAACCAATCAGAACTCAAGCTCCCCCCCAAAATGTTGTCGTAACCAATCAGACCTCAAGCTCCCGCCCAAAATGTTGTCGTAACCAATCAGAACTCAAGCTCCCGCCCAAAATGTTGTCGTAACCAATCAGACCTCAAGCTCCCACCCAAAATGCTGCCGTAACCAATCAGACCTCAAGCTCCCACCCAAAATGTTGTCGTAACCAATCAGAACTCAAGCTCCCGCCCAAAATGTTGTCGTAACTAATCAGAACTCAAGCTCCCGCCCAAAATGCTCGAGTAACCAATCAGACCTCAAGCTCCCACCCAAAATGTTGTCGTAACCAATCAGACCTCAAGCTCCCACCAAAAATGTTGTCGTAACCAATCAGAACTCAAGCTCCCGCCCAAAATGTTGTCGTAACCAATCAGACCTCAAGCTCCCACCCAAAATGTTGTCGTAACCAATCAGAACTCAAGCTCCCACCCAAAATGTTGTCGTAACCAATCAGAACTCAAGCTCCCGCCCAAAATGTTGTCGTAACCAATCAGAACTCAAGCTCCCACCCAAAATGTTGTCGTAAACCAGTGTTGTTTTTGGCAGCCCTTTTAGTTTTAGTCTTAGTCTTAGTCTTTTGGACGAAAATGCTTTTTAGTTTTAGTCACATTTTAGTCACTTATAAACTTAATAGTTTTAGTCAAGTTTTAGTCGACGAAAACAAAAAAAGGTTTTAGTCAAGTTTTAGTCAATTTTAGTCAAAAAAAAATTTAGTCTTTAAAAAATAGAGAAAATAAAAGTGCAGCTGTGTCAATTTGTATCAAGTTCAAAAATGGAAAAGAAATAAAAGTGCCACTTTGCAATCTGTTAAAAAAAGAGAAAAGAATAGAAATCCATTTGGCAAGACAGGTCTATTTATCCCTGCATTAGTGGCTGCAATGAGCCTGTTTTGCATTGCACAATTTCTCAAAAGTCATGCTCAATGTTCAGCTGAGATCTGTACTTTGTTTTCAGTGAAGCTGAAAAGCCCATCTCACAGAGATATGATGTGGCAAAGGGAAGAAGAATGCACACAGCTCTCTGTCTTTAGCCTATATACATAAAAACGTGATTTTTTTTTTAGATAAAATAGACATAACATACTGTGTTTGATATGGGATTAAAATGATGGGTAGTGTATGGGCAGTGTATAAGATATAAACTATTGATTAATTATTGTAATATTCCTTTGTTCCGATCAGAGCATGTGAGCGGAGAGAGCATTTCTGAATATCCCTCGGCTCGCTCATTCAGCTCAGGGTCGCGCGCTCAATCCAAAATGGCCTGCTGGTTCGAGAATATGTGGAATAAGGGCTGCCTCCGACTAAAGTTTGTATTCTAGTCGACTAGTAGTTGTTCATTTAAGCCATTAGTGGACAAATCGCCCCTTTATATTAATTTAATTACTTAAATAGGCTATACAGGATACTGAGCGTTATAGCCGCACTCGAGCGCACGACCGCACGCATAAAGCTTGCCACAAAGAACCGGCAAAAGTAATGATTATGAATGTGTAAAGAAAAGCAAGGAGACATTTAATTGTTTATTAATAAACTGGAGTTTTCGGTGTCGCAGCAAAGATGAACTTGACGATGCGGACGCCATGAGCGAATAAAGATACAAAGCCATAAAACGGAAATTTCCTCCCGTTTGGAGGAGACCTGTCCCGCCAGTGGGGCGCGCCCCACACTTTGAGAACCGCTGGATTATACTGAAACTGAAAGTATGTCCATAAATCATCTCGCCGTTTCCGACCACCAAGCCCGTCTATTGGCTTCGATCGCTGCCGTGGTCCTTCGAAGATGTGTGGTGAGTGACTAGCCGCAGCCGCAGGTGTGTTGTGTGGAATCTGGTGCGCGCGGCGGCATGGGTATAGCCTACCCAAAACAAGGAAGCGGCAGCATTGCTGATACTTTTTTTTAGCTCAAAACAGACAGATTTCACGCAAAATAGGCAGAAATGACATGCTTGTGATTGTGAACGTCAGACTTATAATCATTTTCGTTCCGTCTCGTCTTGTCAACGAAAACTCGAAAACGTCTCGTCATGTTTTAGTCACCTTAGAGACATTTTTAGCTAGTCATCGTCGCGTTATCGTCATAAAAAAAAAGTGCGTCAACGAAATCATTTCGTTATCGTCATCGTTGACGAAAACAACACTGTCGTAAACCAATCAGACCTCAAGCTCCCGCCCAAAATGTTGTCGTAACCAATCAGAACTCAAGCTCCCACCCAAAATGTTGTCGTAACCAATCAGACCTCAAGCTCCCGCCCAAAATGTTGTCGTAACCAATCAGACCTCAAGCTCCCGCCCAAAATGCTGCCATAACCAATCAGACCTCAAGCTCCCGCCCAAAATGTTGTCGTAACCAATCAGAACTCAAGCTCCTGCCCAAAATGCTGCCGTAACCAATCAGAACTCAAGCTCCCAAAATAAATATTAGAAAAAATAAAAGTTTTTTGTTTTCACACCATCATTTGGGTTGAGTACGTAAACATTTGAATGGGGTCATTTTTATAAATGAAGCTAATATTTTGTGTTGTGGACTGTATAAACATGTGAAAGACCTTATTCAGAGCTTATTCAATAAAAAACAAACAAATTTCATGATGCCTTTTATTTTGGTATTAATTATTAACATTTTTATGAACATTTAGCAGATTCTGCGAGGTGTTTATAAATTGAGGATGATCGATTCGTCTGTCACACACATTAAACTCACACAAACACACATTTACTGACTGAATTTCGTAGTAAAATTGACAATTTAAAATTTGAGACCGTGTTGCATATCAAAAGTATCAAAGAACAAAGATTACTGTGATTATGGGATGGCAGGAGCTACAGATAATTTTTAGTGAAGTTGTGTTCACGCATCAACAGAAAACAGCGAAATTTACAACATGACATCATGACTTTGCGTAAACATACGCCACTTTCAAGTCAAGTGGCGTGTTATCTATACGCATTTTGAGCTATCCGCGTGTGTGTCCACGCCGAAATTAACCGTCATCTTTTGCGTGTATGTCTACGCCGTTAAATGTCCGAGCGAAACGAAGCAAAATGTAGATCTACATCTGGGGAGCAATATTTTTTTCCCTAGGATGGTAGGGGAAGACTCATAAATGGTATTAACCCCAGTGACGGGTAGGTTTAGGGACGGGGTTGGGGTAGGTCATATATTTATACAGTAATGTAACGTTAAGTCAAGGCGTTGATAAACACGCTGAAAAGCGATTATGCGTGTTGATAGCACGCCAAAAATGGAAATACTAATTGGCGTGTCATACATACGCCATTTCATGAGATCAGTCTGGAAATTTAATAATTTGATGCACATGCACGCAGCTGACAGGATTATGTGTTGTAGTTTATCCATGTGGAATAGATGCTGAATGCACTCTAAATGAGCATCTGAGGAGCGCATATTAAACGCTCAATGATATCAGCCCTCCATCCAGCTGAAATGGGGAATATGTTTGTTAGCCGAAACTAGCAGAACTGATTGATGCTTGTAGAGTCCCTCTGTCCTCATTGCTTGTCTTCTGTCTTCTACAGATGGAGGTCCGGGAGCCGGCTCAGAGAGCCAGAAGCAGGCCGAGAACAAATGTAATATTTGCTCACAGAATTATCCCAGCGAGAGTCAACTTCAGAGACACCTGCGAGAGCATGAGGTCAACGATAAGGCAAGAGAGCGCCCTTCATCATCATCATCATCTCACACCAGATCGGAGACAGGACCATATCACTCCACACATGCAATGACACACACGGGCTCATAAAGCCAAGCTGTCTGATAATGGCGTGGATGATCAGTAGATCGTTCATAAACACATCAGTCCCCAGACTCCCCACTGATATATTTCTGCTCATTTTCAAACTTCTTCATTTACAGAAACTAGGAGCAGCAACATAATAAAATCATTAGAGTTTTTTATAATTAGTTAAAATAACAAATGTTCTTCTGGGTTTACACTTTAATAGCAATGGATTTACATTACTTTTCTAGTCATTTGTGATTACAGGGTTTAAAAAAATTATATTTTTATTCGCAAATAGCAATTTCTACCTGATGAATATTTTAGAGCTTAACATAATAACTAGGAAAATGTTCGATTCACTATGAAAAGTGACTTTTAGGTCTATAAATCACACTTTTAACATGCCCTCATGTATCTGTGCCCTGGTTCTTAAATAAAGAGTGCAGTTCTGGGAACGAATGATAAATACGCCAGCTGACACCGTGAAGCTGTTTGAGCTGGTTTAAAGCTTTTGAATCATCTCGAGCACTGACTCTCATGCTCACAATATCTGATACACCAGTTTCTCTTAATTCTCCACAAGGAAAAAAGCTGTAATGTTTGAAAACCCTTAAAGCTGTTTCTTGTGTATGTAAACCTGTCTAATGTTCTCAGCGGATTGATTTCCATTACACGAGAGTAGATGTTAAAACTTCATGCTGATTTGTACTCGGCTTTCGCCAAGATAAGCACAAACTAAGACGTAGCTTTACAGTAAACTATGCTTCTCCATCCATTTACGCTTCTTTCCACATGGTGGTGTGACTCCCCTTCTGTCCGGCGTTAACGGCTGCAGTGTACTTGGCGCGTCAGCACATGCGACGGCTGCAACTACAGGACCAGCACGACAACCGTCTGGATTGAGCCGAGTAGGGGACATCTCTAGGGTCTTCAAGTGGGCACCTTCCGTCCTCAGTGTTTCGTCGACTAGCCCACGACACCTCAAGAGGGCTCGACAGTGACTCTGGCGTCCCAGAGTCACCCCCCTCCGTCCCCCAAAATGCTGCCGTAACCAATCAGAACTCAAGCTCCCACCCAAAATGTTGTCGTAACCAATCAGAACTCAAACTCCCACCCAAAATGTTGTCGTAACCAATCAGACCTCAAGCTCCCGCCCAAAATGTTGTCGTAACCAATCAGACCTCAAGCTCCCACCCAAAATGTTGTCGTAACCAATCAGAACTCAAGCTCCCACCCAAAATGTTGTCGTAACCAATCAGACCTCAAGCTCCCACCCAAAATGTTGTCGTAACCAATCAGACCTCAAGCTCCCGCCCAAAATGTTGTCGTAACCAATCAGAACTTAAGCTCCCACCCAAAATGTTGTCGTAACCAATCAGAACTCAAGCTCCCACCCAAAATGTTGTCGTAACCAATCAGACCTCAAGCTCCCACCCAAAATGTTGTCGTAACCAATCAGACCTCAAGCTCCCGCCCAAAATGTTGTCGTAACCAATCAGAACTCAAGCTCCCGCTTAAAATGTTGTCGTAACCAATCAGACCTCAAGCTCCCGCCCAAAATGTTGTCGTAACCAATCAGAACTCAAGCTCCCGCCTAAAATGTTGTCGTAACCAATCAGACCTCAAGCTCCCGCCCAAAATGTTGTCGTAACCAATCAGACCTCAAGCTCCCGCCTAAAATGTTGTCGTAACCAATCAGACCTCAAGCTCCCGCCCAAAATGTTGTCGTAACCAATCAGAACTCAAGGTCCCGCCCAAAATGCTGCCGTAACCAATCAGAACTCAAGCTCCCAAAATAAATATTAGAAAAAATTAAAGTTTTTTGTTTTCACACCATCATTTGGGTTGAGTACGTAAACTTTTGAATGGGGTCATTTTTAAAAATGAAGCTAATATTTTGTGTTGTGGACTGTATAAACATGTGAAAGACCTTATTCAGAGCTTATTCAATAAAAAACAAACAAATTTCATGATGCCTTTTATTTTGGTATTAATTATTAACATTTTTATGAACATTTAGCAGATTCTGCGAGGTGTTTATAAATTGAGGATGATCGATTCGTCTGTCACACACATTAAACTCACACAAACACACATTTACTGACTGAATTTCGTAGTAAGTTTCAGTGGCAACGGTTCCGTATGGCGTACCACCTACCACAAAACACAATATCTGCCAAACCACCCGTCATTCACGCAATATCCACAGGAACGTAAACCAACAGACTCTTCAAGTTTTCAAGAGTTCTACGAAACCGTAGCGTGGCGGCCTGTACACAGCCAGCTAGAATCTTTCCTTCTCAACCACAGCCAGTTGCTGCTCCTTTCTGCTGCTTCAGATAAGTTATTTACTGTGCGACGCAACTGAGGAATCCGATGTCTCTGAGGAACCGGGTTGTAGAGTGTGCCACAAAACCTCGACAACCCACTTCCACTGTGTGTTATTTTGCTTAGTGCGATAATAAGCAAACGAGGCGTGTTTACCAGTTGAACATACTTTACTCGGCAACTTTCACATTACAACATCCAGTGCCACTCTCCTGGCTACATCTGTTTACTTCCGGCCCGGCGCTTCCCCTCACTGAGGCATGCTGGGTAATGGAGTTCTTAACTTAACGTATTCATAACATCACACACTGGGTAAACGTGGACTCTCCATCCTCGCTGTTCTGCTTCAGTGGCCAGATGAGCATACCGCAGTTTCTTCCTCTCATATGCCTCATCTACCGCATCCTCCCATGGCACTGTTAACTCTATCAGTTGAACAATGCGTGCTGATCCAGACCACAAAACAATATCTGGTCGTAGGTTAGTGGTGGCAATCTCAGGTGGAAAAATAAGCCGTTGATCAAGATCAGCCAGCATCTTCCAGTCCCTCGCAGCTTCCAGTTGTCCTGGGCGAGAATTGGTGTTAACACCTTTTCTTGGTGGTTGCTCGCCTGGGCGGAGGAATATTGTAGCGAGGAGGATTGTAACAAACAACTAAAAGTTTATTAGCCACGTTTCCATTACAGATTTGCTCAAAACTTTTGCGATATTTTCTAAATGTTGATAAAAAACATTTCTTTGTTGTTTAGAATCAAGTATTCCCATGATACTTTTGTCTTTTATGAGTTTAATAGAGATCTCTGTCTCGTCTTCTGTCCAAACACACCGCCCCATCTTTAAAGAATGATTGACTTTAACATTCGCCAGGTGACTGTAAATGTGAAAAAACTCTTTCCACTGCAGTTTCGTGAAATATTCCTTTTTCAAATTGCCTGAAAAACAACCTCATGCGAGCAGAAAAACTTTACGATACATGAGAGTTTTTGTGAAATTGAAGTGTTTCCATTGGGTGTATTTTCAATTTTCAATTTCAATTTGCGCAATTTGAAGGGTAATGGAAACGCAGCTATTGTCATTAGGATTTTTTTTATTATGTGTAATGGGGCTCTACTTGTTATAAAAATTAGTCACCAATATGGGGTGTCTAGTCAGGACACGGAAGGCAGGGATATTTATTGAATGGTTTAATATGTACTTTGAAATACAGATGCACAGACACTATTTCTTATGAACTTTACAGTGTAGGTGTGGTTCTAAAGGAAAGGAAATAAACATCGATATTAACTAACATAAACACAATTGAGGCTAATAAGTCTCCCTAGCTACTTAAATAAAAAATGCTAAACATGTCCTGAAACATGAACTACAATAAGAATGCCATACAATCTACACATACAATAGAGTATCACTGTCACTGACTGTAAACTTTAACATGAATTGCTAATATTAACTTATCTATATGATATACTTGTAACTTACTTGTGGTCACTGACGCACACAAACACAACCTGAAGCTTAACTTAATCTGAAACTAAACTGACTGCCGTTCTCTGCAAGCCAGGGCATGTCGCAACATGTCAGAAAGGGGGCGTGGTCTGAGCGAACACTCGCTGTACATGCTCTGTCCAGGCTCACATCACTTGAGCCTTTTGCACAGCCGCCCCATAATTCAGTGTAAATTATCTCCTGGAAAGGCTCAACTATCCACAGGAGCTGTTGTTGAGGCATTATCTGGGATGGCCGGCAGCTCAATGAGCTTGGCCACTGGTCTGGTATAGGTCCTCTCGTCCACCTGCACCTCAGTAGTCCTCACTTTCCCATCGACACTCCTAATGGTCTTCGTGACTCATCCCACGGGCCACAATGCCCGAGGTAACCTTTGGTCAATTACCATCACCACCGTACCAACAGTGAGGTTCTCTGTGTCCTTTACTCATTTCTGCCTTGACTGCAAGAAAGGTAAGTACTGTAGTTCCGTATGAAATGAGTCCAAAACTGGTCAGCTAACACCTGACTGTGCCGCCATCTTCTCCGACTGAGAATCTCAGACTCAGGGTACACCACTTAAGGAAGTGAAGAGTCATGCCGCCCCATAAGGAGGTAGTTAGGGGTTACGGGATCCACATCGGCTACGTCTGTCGACACATAGCCCAGTGGCTTAGAGTTGAGGATTCCCTCTACCTCAATCAGAACTGTCTGCAAGACTTCTTCGGTCACTGTCTGTGCTCCCAGAGTAACGTAGAGTGCAGCCTTAATGGATCTGACTTCCCGCTCCCAGGCTCCACCAAAGCAATCTACTCCTGTTGAATAAAATCGAGGCTTCAGGAAGCGGAGACGACCAGGGGGCAGATCTGCCATCCTAGGAATAGCAGGCTTTGCTCTCCATTTCTGACACTCCGGGCAGGATCTCTGATGACGACGCACAGCTTTGCGGCCTTGGAGGATCCAAAACTTGCGTCGGAGCTCTGCAAAATCTCCGATCCAGAATGGAGTAACTTGTTGTCATACTATCATACTATAGTTTGGTAATATGGTGCTTAGGTTCTTACAGAATTGGGTGTTCGACATCATTCCAGACTACTAGAACGGCGCAACCTACCACCTACTCGCATAAGGCCCCTAGAGATGTCGTACTCTGGAGCAAGTGACAAGAGCCGACTGCTGGATGGAAGTGCTTTCCCTGTTTTTAGGCTATCATATTGCGCTCTCTGAAGGATTTGGAGTTCTGCTTCTCCGTAGTCATCTGCACTGAGGGCGCTTGACTGGAAGGCCGCCCCATGCAGTGACCTACTCGTTGCCTCAAGGAGATCTTCAGAGGTAGAGTGGTCTTCAGCGGCTGGGATCTCTGGAGTAGTAAAGGCTGACATAATGCCACAGAACGCACATCTCTTCATCTCTGTCTCATCTGGGACCTCCACGAAAGAAGTTGTGGCTGGCCAACTGACACGTGGTAGCAGAAGGAAGGCAGGACCTTGCCTGAATTGATTTGGCTTGGCTAGGTTGGATAGTGTCATCCCTCTGGTGATAGCATCTGCAGGGTTATTCTGTCTGTCCACATACCTCCATGACCGGTGATCCGTCAGTTCCTAAATCTCAGATACACGAGTCCCTACAAACACCTTGTATCTGCAGAACTCTGACTGTATCCAGGTAAGTACTGTGGTGGAGTCAGACCACAGCACTGTGTCCCTCAACTGAAGGGTGAGCTCTCTCTGGATCATCAGGGCAAGCTGAGCTCCGGTAAGGGCGGCACAGAGCTCAAGGCGTGGCATTGACTGTTGTTTCTTCGGTGCCACTCTTGAGCATGCCAGCACAAAGGGTACATGGACTTGGCCATGAGGATCCTCTCCACGTAGGTAAGCAACTGACCCATAGGCGGACTCTGATGCATCACAAAAGATGTGAAGCCCGAGGGTGATGGCACTTACATCCACGTCCATTGGGAAATAACTCAGGGAGAGACTGACCATTGGGAGCTGAGGGAGCTCTTCTTCCCATGTAGTCCAGGCTTGCAGGAGGTCGACCGGTAAGTTTGGCAGCGTGCTGAAGACGAAAGCAGGATGGTTCTCTCAGAGCCATCATCCAGCACTGCATACGTGTTGAGCACTTTATCCTGGTATTGCAAATTGACTCTGACAATCTTTAGCAGTACTTAGCTATATCTATTTGGCTGGTCCAGATAGTGAGTCTCTGCTGTTGACATGATGGTGGGCTCATTCTCACTCCTCTGGTTGACTTTGTGAAGGACGGAGAGGTGTTTTGACTTACAAAGGCAACACGGCTTCTTAAGGTCACAGGCAGAGGCTAGGTGAGAACTTCCACATATCCAGCACCTCCTCTTGACTTTTATCCAATCCACCATCTCTGCTTTGGTAAGCTTAGCAAAGCTCTCACATTGGCTGAGATAGTGTTCTGCCTCGCAGTAAGGGCAGTATATCTTACTCTTCCCTTGGGTTCGAATAGAATGAGCTGCTTGGGAGGGCGTGTCAAATGGATGGTTACTGGAACTGGCTGTCCCATGCATAACAGTAGTGATCTTAACCTTGGACTTCTGCTCCTTTAATTCTCTCTTGTCCTTCTCACTGTGAGCTTGAAGTGAGGGCTCAATGTCCAGGCATCTGACTTCTGCCTTCAGCCACACTGAAGTTAATGCTCACTGACTTTTCAGAGTGGCTGAAGGCAGAAGTCAGATGCCTCAAATCTGAAGCGCCTAAGCAGGCTCCTCAGATTTGAGCCACAGTGGAGTTCCTCATGGCCTTCACCTCGGAGAGCTTTCAACATCCCGACAAGCGACTGCACTCTGATGGAGAACTCGTCGAGAGCCCTATCACCTCAGATGGGAGGTAGGCGTTCCATGTCCTCTATCTCCTTCAGCACAATGGGTTAGGGTTAGGACGTCCTGGATGGACGTCCATAGCGTTCATCCAGTGCTTTCAGAGTAGGGTATATTAGACTCTGCATGAGCTAGCATGAGGTGATGTGCATGTGGCACCTTGACATGCTTCAGCAAGATGGCATACTTGTAATGCTCGGACTGAGAAGGATGAAGAAGTGTGCTAAGGGAAAGGCGTAGCTCCACATATTGAGCTCTATCCTCCTTGGTGAAGTCAGGAAATGTTGGGCCTTCTATATTGGGAGGTGCATGCTGATACCCGGTGGAGGGATAATGGGCCAGCATGGCTGGGTTCCCTTGGTAGAAGGGTTGGGGTACATAAGGAGGCTAATATAATGTCTGGTGCACGGGTAGAGGCCTTATCTGATCGAGAACTGGATTTACATGTAGCGGTCTGGGAGGAGCCACATGTGGGAGATAGATATGAGGCTCAGGTGGCACCAGATGTGGATTTCCCAACTGAGGCTCCCTACCTTTCTCGTGTTGGCTGCCGGGTGCAGCTGCGTTGAGCTTACAGTTACCTGAAATGGGGTAGGACGAGAGTGAACTGTGGCATTTCTTAACAAGCCTACGGACTGCTGGAGGCCCTGGGGTGACCCTTTGGGATGGCTGGGCTGAAGGTGAGCTGGTGGATCATGTTCAGTATCCTGCTTGATAGTGTGAACGTCATAGCATGGATCGAGCGTGTGCCTAGGGGGCTGAATGACTCGGCTGAGAGGCGGAGGAGGTGTCATTTGTTCTAGCTGATGGGTAAGGTCTGCAGTTACGCTTGGGTGATCCTCAGTTCTGTGGTGGTGAGGAGCAAGGGCTGAGGAAGGCTGTGGGTCTGATGCCGTGATGACCTCCTTGACCACTGAGCTGAGGTTTGAGGGGAATGGTGCTGCAGGAAAAACTCCAAAAGATCTGTTTGTTTCTTGGCCGTTTCACTCTGTTGCCGCACTGTCTCCAAAGCCTGATGAACAATGGCTTTATTTGCATTCTGCATTGGTGTCATTGAGGATATGCTTTTAGCAGGACTGAGTAGCTCCCTCTCCTCTTTGTGCCTGTGCATCTGCGCTAATCTATGCTGGTCGGTATATTCAACTAAAAAATCATCTAGATATCTTGGGCGTTGTACTGAGCGTTTGGGGCGCACAGGTGAAACAGGGAGGCTGATTCCTTCTTTACTGGTTGCCATATCGTTAACTCTTATCCGGCTCGAAGGACCATAAATTGTAATGGGACTCTACTGGTTTAAATAAAAATTAGTCACCAATATGGGGTGTCTAGTCAGGACACGGAAGTCAGGGATATTCATTGAATGGTTTAATATATACTTTGAAATACAAATGCACAGACACTATTTCTTATGAACTTTACAGTGTAGGTGTGGTTCTAAAGGAAAGGAAATAAACATCGATATTAACTAACATAAACACAATTGAGGCTAATAAGTCTCCCTAGCTACTTAAACAATGCTAAACATGTCCTGAAACATGAACTACAATAAGAATGCCATACAATCTACACATACAATAGAGATAAGGGCTGTCACTGACTGTAAACTTTAACATGAATTGCTAATATTAACTTATCTATATGATATACTTGTAACATATTTGTGGTCACTGACGCACACAAACACAACCTGAAGCTTAACTTTTAAACTGAAACTAAACTGACTGCCGTTCTCTGCAAGCCAGGGCATGTCGCAACATGTCAGAAAGGGGGCGTGGTCTGAGCGAACACTCGCTGTACATGCTCTGTCCAGGCTCACATCACTTGAGCCTTTTGCACATTATGTATTTGTCCTGTTTTGGTTGAAAGACAAAAAAAAAAGAAGAAGGTTTTATTGGCATTGATGGTTCCTTGAAGAACCTTTAACATCCATGGAATCTTTCCATTCCACAAAATGTCCTATATAGTGGTCAAAGGTTCTTTAGATTATTAAACACAAAGAAAGAAATGGTTCTTTTAAGAGCTGATCACTGGAAGCTTCTTTGGGGAAGCAGAAATGGTTCTTCTCTGCCCTTTTGGAAGCTTTATCTTTAAGAGTGTAATGGGAAATGTGTTTGTCATGAACTGCTGGTAACACTGTTCCTCACTCCTCCCTGCACGCAGCCGTATCGGTGTGACCAGTGTCCGCTGTCCTTTAATGTGGAGTACAACCTCGACCTCCACAAGTCCACTCATGCCACCAGCGAGGCCAAATGCCCCGTGTGCCACAAGAAGTTCTCCAGAGTGGCCAGTCTGAAGGCTCATGTCATGGTCCACGAGAAAGAAGAGGTCGGTACCTTCATCTTCCCTCGTGTTCTGGAACACATCCTTCCCTCGCCGGTCAAAATGACCCCAAGCCCTAAAATTATACTTACATTTTTTTATATTTTTGAATGCAAATGTTTTGGAGATTTTTTTGTTATTTTTTTATTTGATTTACCTTTTAAATTTCTAGATTCGATCAATAAATAATAAATAAATTGTAATTTAGTAAATTAAGCACATTCCTCTCATTCTTTCAACTTAAATTCAGAATAACTCACAATTTCATGCATAACCCTTTTAATCCAGCTTAAAATATCTTACACTGGGCGTCTCTGCCGACCTCTTGAGGAAAATATAATTATAACACAATATTTCACGACTCTAGATGGGCTTATTGCTCTATATGGAGCAGAGGAGCTGTTCCGCTGGGTCCTAAAGCCAGTTTCTCTTCAGTATGCATTCAGACGCACATGTAGACATTATACAATAATTTTGGTAGTTTTAGCATTTTTAGTTAGAATTTTGAGCATTTTTAGGTTTTTCTATGTGTACCAAAGCATTCCTCGCATTCCACTCATTCCCAAGGGTGTCAGATTGACCTGAGAGGGAACGATTTGTTACTAAATTTCAACCACAAAACCATAACTTAGAATCCATCAAAAAAAAAAAATATTCGTGGTTCAACCCCTCCGATCAACACTCAATTTATTTTTTAAATTTAAAAAAAGAAATTCCGTGTCAAAATGACCCGAGGGAAGGATGAGGGTTAATTAATTCCACGGGATGGTTTTTGTGGAACTGAAACTTTGGTTGCTTGATCTCTTCATCCTCATCTCCTCATCAGTAGCGTGTGCTTTCTGTCGTCAGAACTTCCTGTGCTCGGAGTGTGGAGACGAGTTCATCCTGCAGAGTCAGCTCTCTGTGCACCTGGAGGAGCACCGGCAGGAGCTCAGCGGCAGCAGCACACACTCCTGCCGGACCTGCCGCCGGGAGTTCCCCACACACAGCCAGCTGCGGGAGCACCTGAGGAGCCACGCCAAGGCCAGGTCCGTCACACACGGTGCTCGCAGCACTCCTACGTGCAGACACAGCTCATGTAGTGTCACAGGACAGATTTGTTCAAATGAGTCTGGGGAACATTTGGGAGGATGGAAAGTCATGGAACAACATGCGTTTTCATTTTTGCACGAACTAAACTTTTAGGGAAAAGCGAGTCTTTTGTGCACGGAAACAAGAGTTGGTATTATGAAAACAAGCTGCGAAATGTCTGGTTTTGAACCTCCTCAACTTGTCATGAATGGATCAGCACTGATTGAAATTCATGTTAACAAGATGGGGTGCTACCACAGAAACCGAAGATTCTCGGGACAGCAGCATGTGTCCAAATTTCAATCTTAACCGTTCTATTTCATCAGAAACGATCTTGAAACAGGGCTTTAAGTGTAAAATACTGAACTTGTCCTTTAACCAGATTATGACAACGATAATAGGACTATGATACGGATTATGTGCTTTTTTTAATGTTAAAAGCATCAGTGTCTGTGCTCTACATGTTGAGTGTGTATACCAGTGTCTGTGCTCTACATGTTGAGTGTGTATACCAGTGTCTCTGCTCTACATGTTGAGTGTGTACACCAGTGTCTGTGCTCTACATGTTGAGTGTGTATACCAGTGTCTGTGCTCTACATGTTGAGTGTGTATACCAGTGTCTCTGCTCTACATGTTGAGTGTGTACACCAGTGTCTGTGCTCTACATGTTGAGTGTGTATACCAGTGTCTCTGCTCTACATGTTGAGTGTGTATACCAGTGTCTGTGCTCTACATGTTGGGTGTGTATACCAGTGTCTGTGCTCTACATGTTGAGTGTGTATACCAGTGTCTGTGCTCTACATGTTGAGTGTGTATACCAGTGTCTGTGCTCTACATGTTGAGTGTGTATACCAGTGTCTGTGCTCTACATGTTGAGTGTGTATACCAGTGTCTCTGCTCTACATGTTGAGTGTGTACACCAGTGTCTGTGCTCTACATGTTGAGTGTGTATACCAGTGTCTGTGCTCTACATGTTGAGTGTGTATACCAGTGTCTGTGCTCTACATGTTGAGTGTGTATACCAGTGTCTCTGCTCTACATGTTGAGTGTGTATACCAGTGTCTGTGCTCTACATGTTGAGTGTGTATACCAGTGTCTGTGCTCTACATGTTGAGTGTGTATACCAGTGTCTCTGCTCTACATGTTGAGTGTGTATACCAGTGTCTGTGCTCTACATGTTGAGTGTGTATACCAGTGTCTGTGCTCTACATGTTGAGTGTGTATACCAGTGTCTGTGCTCTACATGTTGAGTGTGTATACCAGTGTCTGTGCTCTACATGTTGAGTGTGTATACCAGTGTCTCTGCTCTACATGTTGAGTGTGTATACCAGTGTCTGTGCTCTACATGTTGAGTGTGTATACCAGTGTCTCTGCTCTACATGTTGAGTGTGTATACCAGTGTCTGTGCTCTACATGTTGAGTGTGTATACCAGTGTCTCTGCTCTACATGTTGAGTGTGTACACCAGTGTCTGTGCTCTACATGTTGAGTGTGTACACCAGTGTCTGTGCTCTACATGTTGAGTGTGTATACCAGTGTCTCTGCTCTACATGTTGAGTGTGTATACCAGTGTCTGTGCTCTACATGTTGAGTGTGTATACCAGTGTCTGTGCTCTACATGTTGAGTGTGTATACCAGTGTCTGTGCTCTACATGTTGAGTGTGTATACCAGTGTCTCTGCTCTACATGTTGAGTGTGTATACCAGTGTCTGTGCTCTACATGTTGAGTGTGTATACCAGTGTCTCTGCTCTACATGTTGAGTGTGTACACCAGTGTCTGTGCTCTACATGTTGGGTGTGTATACCAGTGTCTCTGCTCTACATGTTGAGTGTGTATACCAGTGTCTGTGCTCTACATGTTGAGTGTGTATACCAGTGTCTCTGCTCTACATGTTGAGTGTGTATACCAGTGTCTGTGCTCTACATGTTGGGTGTGTATACCAGTGTCTGTGCTCTACATGTTGAGTGTGTATACCAGTGTCTGTGCTCTACATGTTGAGTGTGTATACCAGTGTCTGTGCTCTACATGTTGAGTGTGTATACCAGTGTCTGTGCTCTACATGTTGAGTGTGTATACCAGTGTCTCTGCTCTACATGTTGAGTGTGTATACCAGTGTCTGTGCTCTACATGTTGAGTGTGTATACCAGTGTCTCTGCTCTACATGTTGAGTGTGTATACCAGTGTCTGTGCTCTACATGTTGAGTGTGTATACCAGTGTCTCTGCTCTACATGTTGAGTGTGTACACCAGTGTCTGTGCTCTACATGTTGAGTGTGTACACCAGTGTCTGTGCTCTACATGTTGAGTGTGTATACCAGTGTCTCTGCTCTACATGTTGAGTGTGTATACCAGTGTCTCTGCTCTACATGTTGAGTGTGTATACCAGTGTCTGTGCTCTACATGTTGAGTGTGTATACCAGTGTCTCTGCTCTACATGTTGAGTGTGTACACCAGTGTCTGTGCTCTACATGTTGAGTGTGTATACCAGTGTCTGTGCTCTACATGTTGAGTGTGTACACCAGTGTCTGTGCTCTACATGTTGAGTGTGTACACCAGTGTCTGTGCTCTACATGTTGAGTGTGTATACCAGTGTCTGTGCTCTACATGTTGAGTGTGTACACCAGTGTCTGTGCTCTACATGTTGAGTGTGTACACCAGTGTCTGTGCTCTACATGTTGAGTGTGTACACCAGTGTCTGTGCTCTACATGTTGAGTGTGTATACCAGTGTCTGTGCTCTACATGTTGAGTGTGTACACCAGTGTCTGTGCTCTACATGTTGAGTGTGTACACCAGTGTCTCTGCTCTACATGTTGAGTGTGTATACCAGTGTCTGTGCTCTACATGTTGAGTGTGTACACCAGTGTCTGTGCTCTACATGTTGAGTGTGTATACCAGTGTCTGTGTCGCTCACAGTCTGATCCTCGTTCATCTTCAGGCCAATCCTGACGAGCTCGAGGAACTACAAGAACATCGACCGCAGAGGATTCAAGAACATCTGCCACCACTGCGGGAAGACCTTCAAGAAGCCCAGCCAGCTCGTGCGGCACATACGCATCCACACAGGTGTGTGTGTATGTGTGTGTGTGTGTGTCTGAGCGTGTGTGTCTGTGTTCTGCCGTGTGTGTGTGTCTGAGCGTGTGTGTCTGTGTTCTGCAGGTGAGAGGCCGTATAAGTGTTCTCACTGTGGGAAGGCGTTTAACCAGAAGGTGGTCCTGCAGACACACATGGGCCGGCACACCGGAGAGAAGCCTCATCTGTGTGTGTTGTGTCCCGCATCCTTCTCGCAGAAGGGGAACCTGCACTCACACGTGCAGAGGGTCCACTCCCAGGTAACACCTCTGCATTACCCAGCATTCCTACATCCCATCATCTTTGCAACACAAATTGTATGTGTGAAGCCCTAAAATTATACTTATTTTTATTTTGTCCAGAAAAGCTTATTTTCTTTCATTTTGATAATATTTTTTCCATGCATTTTTTGTAATTTAAAAAAATATATATTTACCTTTAAATGACTAGATTTGATCAATAAATAAAAAATAAATAGTAAATTAAGCACATTCCTCTCATTCTTTCAACTTAAATTCAAAATAACTCACAGTTTCATGCATAACCCTTTTAATTCAGCTCTAAATATCTTACACTGGGCGTCTCTGCCGACCTCTTGAGGAAAATAAAATTATAACACAATATTTCACGACTCTAGATGGGTTTATAGCTCTATATGGAGCAGAGGAGCTGTTCCGCTGGGTCCTAAAGCCAGTTTCTCTTCAGTGTGCATTCAGACGCACATGTAGACATTATACAATCATTTTTTGGCAAAGTTTAGCATATTTAGTTTGAATTTTTAGGTTTTTCTATGTGTACCAAAGCATTCCTCGCATTCCACTCATGCCTAAGGGGGTCAGATTGACCCGAGAGGGAACGATTTGTTACTTTTTAAAATTTAACCACAAAACTCCTCGATTCCATTACAATTTTTTGTGTGTATTCGTGGTTCAAGTACGACAAAAGTCCTGGGGTCTTGGACCCCTCTGATGAACACTAAATTAAAAAAAAAAAATAGTCAAAATAGTTTTGGGTCAAAATGACCCGAAGGAAAGATGAGGGTTGGTTAATGCTAAACCACAGTCATGTGTCTGTAGTAGAGCTGGGGTGGTACTTCTCCGTCTCACACTGATACTTCTCATTCTCGTGATGTGAAGATATGTGCTGCTAAGGTTTTTAGGAAAGTTAATGGCCAAAATAAAATCACTGCAATCACATAATTCGTTTTATATTGCCAACATCATAATGCTAACTGGTTTGCACTCCGCTGGAGTGGGACTTCTGCTGATGAGATCTGTGTTCCAGGCGTCCGGTGCTCCGCTCTTCCCCTGTCTGGACTGCAGCTGCGTCTATAAGAAGCTCGGCAGCCTCAACGCTCACATCAGCAAAATGCACATCTCAGTAATGGAAGTAGAGGAGCCAGCAGCACAGGTGAGTTCAGTCGAGATATCTCCTCTCTAAAGAGCATTCACTGAATACAGCATCGCTCTTCAGTGTGTGATGTTGCTTTTTGATCATGAGAAAGCTCCAGTTCTCTTCTATTTCAGTGTCAGTGTTCCTGAACTCCTGATACGCCTCCACTGTAGTCTCGAGTTTGTTTCCGGGAAAGAACACGTCACAATATTCCTCATTATAATAATTCATATGCAGAATAAAGGGGCGGGGCCTGCTTGAGTTAGTCAGTAGTGTGTTAAACTGGCGGTTATGGAAAGGGGCGGGACATTTCCCAAACACACTAGAAACGCTTGACCAATCACAACACACTGCTCCAGCCAACCAATCAGAGCACAGTGTGCTTTTCAGGAGGAGGGGTTTCATAGAGACAGGAAGTAAACAGAGCGTTACTGACAGACTGGGAAGAGAGGAGCCGCAACAATGGAGAATATGAGGAAATAATCAACATTCCATTCATGGAATATTTTCCAATATTTTTCCAATAATTCTTTCTCACCTTACTTAAAATTGTATTATATCCCTTCCTAACCCAGGGTTAACTGTAGAGTGAAAAGCGTGTTGATCTCATGTATACCAGCAGCTCACCTGTGAAGTCTGCCTCTGTGTTCCTGTGTTGTTCAGAAGGGGAATCCCAGGGTTGATCAGGGTCCCGAGGGGTCAGAGGGCGTGACTGATGTCATCCAGCAGCTGCTGGAGCTCTCGGACCATGTGACCTCAGACAGCGCTCAGGCTCCTCCCCCTGGGCAGGCCATCGGCACGCCCATCAACCAGGACATCCTACAGGTACAACACCTGTCCCAGTGAGAGAGAGATGTCACCCAATTATAGCAGTGGGCGTTTACATCGAAGTCTTAAAGGAGATACGCCCCCTTAAAGGGATAGTTCAACCAAAAATGAAAATTAGCCCATGATTTACTCGCCCTCAAGTCATCCTAGTTGGTATGACATTCTGCTTTCAGACGAATACAATCAGAGTTATATAAAAATGTCCTGGCTCTTCCAAGCTTTATAATGGCATTGAAGGGCTGTTTCTGTTTTGAAGTCCATAAAAGTGCATTTGTCCATCATAAAAGTGCATCTATCCATCATAAAAGTGCATCTATCCATCATAAAAGTGCATCAGTGCATCTATCCATCATAAAAGTGCATCTGTCCATCATAAAAGTGCATCTGTCCATCATAAAAGTGCATCTATCTGTCCATCATAAAAGTGCATCTATCTGTCCATCATAAAAGTGCATCTGTCCATCATAAAAGTGCATCTGTCCATCATAAAAGTGCATCTATCCCTCATAAAAGTGCATCTATCCATCATAAAAGTGCATCTATCCATCATAAAAGTGCATCTGTCCATCATAAAAGTGCATCTGTCCATCATAAAAGTGCATCTATCCCTCATAAAAGTGCATCTGTCCATCATAAAAGTGCATCTGTCCATCATAAAAGTGCATCTGTCCATCATAAAAGTGCATCTATCCCTCATAAAAGTGCATCTGTCCATCATAAAAGTGCATCCATCCATGATAAAAGTGCATCTATCCATCATAAAAGTGCATCTGTCCATCATAAAAGTGCATCCGTCCATCATAAAAGT
Source organism: Rhinichthys osculus (assembly GCA_029959095.1). Lineage (NCBI taxonomy): Eukaryota > Metazoa > Chordata > Actinopteri > Cypriniformes > Leuciscidae > Rhinichthys > Rhinichthys osculus. The sequence continues at coordinate 41,156,312 of JARWKJ010000016.1, read as the reverse complement.
GCATCTGTCCAACATAAGTGCATCCATCCATCATAAAAGTGCATCTGTCCATCATAAAAGTACATCCATTCATGATAAAAGTGCATCTATCCATCATAAAAGTGCATCTGTCCACCATAAAAGTGCATCCATCCATCATAAAAGTGCATCCATCCATGATAAAAGTGCATCTGTCCATCATAAAAGTGCATCTGTCCATCATAAGTGCATCCATCCATCATAAAAGTGCATCTGTCCATCATAAAAGTACATCCATCCATGATAAAAGTGCATCTATCCATCATAAAAGTGCATCCATCATCATAAAAGTGCATCCATCCATGATAAAAGTGCATCTGTCCATCAAAAAAGTGCATCCATCCATCATAAAAGTACATCCATCCATCATAAAAGTACATCCATCCATGATAAAAGTGCATCTGTCCATCATAAAAGTGCATCCCTCCATCATAAAAGTACATCTATCCATCATAAAAGTGCATCTGTCCATCATAAAAGTGCATCTGTCCATCATAAAAGTGCATCTATCCATCATAAAAGTGCATCTATCCATCATAAAAGTACATCCATCCATGATAAAAGTGCATCTGTCCATCATAAAAGTGCATCTATCCATCATAAAAGTACATCCATCCATCATAAAAGTACATCCATCCATCCATGATAAAAGGGCATCTGTCCATCATAAAAGTGCATCCATCCATCATAAAAGTGCATCCATCCATGATAAAAGTGCATCTGACCATCATAAAAGTGCATCTGTCCATCATAAAAGTGCATCTGTCCATCATAAAAGTGCATCTATCCATCATAAAAGTACATCCATCCATCATAAAAGTACATCCATCCATGATAAAAGGGCATCTGTCCATCATAAAAGTGCATCCATCCATCATAAAAGTGCATCTATCCATCATAAAAGTGCATCTGTCCATCATAAAAGTGCATCTATCCATCATAAAAGTACATCCATCCATGATAAAAGGGCATCTGTCCATCATAAAAGTGCATCTATCATGATAAAAGTGCATCTATCCATCATAAAAGTTTATCTTTTCCATCATAAAAGTGCATCTTTCAGATGTGCATCTGACAGATACACTTTTATGATGGACAGATGCACTTTTATGGACTTCAAAACAGAAACAGCCCTTCACTGCCATTATAAAGCTTGGAAGAGCCAGGACATTTTTTATAATAACTCTTTTTGTGATTGTGTTCGTCTGAAAGAAGAATGTCATACACACCTAGGATGACTTGAGGGTGAGTAAATCATGGGCTAATTTTCATTTTTGGGTGAACTATCCCTTTAAACGAGGGCTAAACTCAGGGTAGAAAAGTTCCTCAGGAAATATTATAAAGTGAGTTAGAAATGCGGTTCATGAGGCTTTGTGGTGTTTTCCCAGCAAGCTCTGGAGAACAGTGGACTGACTGAGATCCCAGTTCATCCGGACGCTCCCAGCGCATCAGAGAAGCTCCAGACGGACACACTCGCCCCGACCTCAGCTGGAGACGGACCCGCGCCCTCCAGAATCCTCATGACTGACACCGTCCTCAAGAAGGAGAAGAGAAGCATCATCAAGAAGCCTCCGCAGATGCTCGGTATGCTGGACAGGCCTGCAACACTCACACTCAATCATCAGTGGACAAATCTAATCAAGTCAAGCCATCTTTATTTACACAGCGCAATAGAAGTTCTTGTTTCTGAAGTGTTCTGATGTCATGTGATGATCAGTAAGCGTGTGCTTGAGGTCATGTGATGATCAGTAAGCGTGTTCTGAGGTCATGTGATGATCAGTAAGCGTGTGCTTGAGGTCATGTGATGATCAGTAAGCGTGTGCTTGAGGTCATGTGATGATCAGTAAGCGTGTGCTTGAGGTCATGTGGTGATCAGTAAGCGTGTGCTTGAGGTCATGTGATGATCAGTAAGCGTGTTCTGAGGTCATGTGATGATCAGTAAGCGTGTGCTTGAGGTCATGTGATGATCAGTAAGCGTGTGCTTGATGTCATATGATGATCAGTAAGCGTGTGCTTGAGGTCATGTGATGATCAGTAAGCATGTGCTTGAGGTCATGTGATGATCAGTAAGCATGTGCTTGAGGTCATGTGATGATCAGTAAGCGTGTGCTTGAGGTCATGTGATGATCAGTAAGCGTGTGCTTGAGGTCATGTGATGATCAGTAAGCATGTGCTTGAGGTCATGTGATGATCAGTAAGCGTGTGCTTGAGGTCATGTGATGATCAGTAAGCGTGTGCTTGAGGTCATGTGATGATCAGTAAGCATGTGCTTGATGTCATGTGATGATCAGTAAGCATGTGCTTGAGGTCATGTGGTGATCAGGTCATGTGATGATCAGTAAGCGTGTGCTTGAGGTCATGTGATGATCAGTAACCATGTGCTTGAGGTCATGTGATGATCAGTAAGCGTGTGCTTGAGGTCATGTGATGATCAGTAAGCGTGTGCTTGAGAGCGTGTGCTTGAGGTCATGTGATGATCAGTAAGCGTGTGGTTGAGGTCATGTGATGATCAGTAAGCATGTGCTTGAGGTCATGTGGTGATCAGGTCATGTGATGATCAGTAAGCGTGTGCTTGAGGTCATGTGATGATCAGTAAGCATGTGCTTGAGGTCATGTGATGATCAGTAAGCGTGTGCTTGAGAGCGTGTGCTTGAGGTCATGTGATGATCAGTAAGCGTGTGCTTGAGGTCATATGATGATCAGTAAGCGTGTGCTTGAGGTCATGTGATGATCAGTAAGCGTGTGCTTGAGAGCGTGTGCTTGAGGTCATGTGATGATCAGTAAGCGTGTGCTTGAGAGCGTGTGCTTAAGGTCATGTGATGATCAGTAAGCGTGTGCTTGAGGTCATGTGATGATCAGTAAGCATGTGCTTGAGGTCATGTGATGATCAGTAAGCGTGTGCTTGATGTCATATGATGATCAGTAAGCGTGTGCTTGAGATCATGTGATGATCAGTAAGCGTGTGCTTGAGGTCATATGATGATCAGTAAGCATGTGCTTGAGGTCATGTGATGATCAGTAAGCGTGTGCTTGAGAGCGTGTGCTTGAGGTCATGTGATGATCAGTAAGTGTGTGCTTGAGGTCATGTGATGATCAGAAAGCGTGTGCTTGAGTTCATGTGATGATCAGTAAGCGTGTTATTGAGGTCATGTGATGATCAGTAAGCGTGTGCTTGAGTTCATGTGATGATCAGTAAGCGTGTGCTTGAGGTCATGTGATGATCAGTAAGCGTGTGCTTGAGGTCATGTGATGATCAGTAAGCGTGTGCTTGAGGTCATGTGATGATCAGTAAGCGTGTGCTTGAGGTCATGTGATGATCAGTAAGCGTGTGCTTGAGGTCATGTGATGATCAGTAAGCGTGTTCTGAGGTCATGTGATGATCAGTAAGGTTGTGCTTGAGGTCCTGTGATGATCAGTAAGGTTGTGCTTGAGGTCATGTGATGATCAGTAAGCGTAATCTGAGGTCATGTGATGATCAGTAAGCGTGTGCTTGAGGTCATGTGATGATCAGTAAGCGTGTGCTTGAGGTCATGTGATGATCAGTAAGCGTGTGCTTGAGGTCATGTGATGATCAGTAAGCGTGTGCTTGAGGTCATATGATGATCAGTAAGCGTGTTCTGAGGTCATGTGATGATCAGTAAGCGTGTGCTTGAGGTCATGTGATGATCAGTAAGCGTGTGCTTGAGGTCATGTGATGATCAGTAAGCGTGTGCTTGAGGTCATGTGATGATCAGTAAGCGTGTTCTTGAGGTCATGTGATGATCAGTAAGCGTGTTCTTGAGGTCATGTGATGTAAGCGTGTGCTTGAGGTCATGTGATGATCAGTAAGCGTGTGCTTGAGGTCATGTGATGATCAGTAAGCGTGTGCTTAAGGTCATGTGATGATCAGTAAGCGTGTTCTTGAGGTCATGTGATGATCAGTAAGCGTGTTCTTGAGGTCATGTGATGATCAGTAAGCGTGTGCTTGAGGACATGTGATGATCAGTAAGCGTGTTCTTGAGGTAATATGATGATCAGTAAGCGTGTGCTTGAGGTCATGTGATGATCAGTAAGCGTGTTCTGAGGTTATGTAATGATCAGTAAGCGTGTGCTTGAGGTCATGTGATGATCAGTAAGCGTGTGTCATGTGATGATCAGTAAGCGTGTGCTTGAGGTCATGTGATGATTAGTAAGCTTGTGCTTGAGGTCATGTGATGATCAGTAAGCGTGTGCTTGAGGTCATGTGATGATCAATAAGCGTGTGCTTGAGGTCATGTGATGATCAGTAAGCTTGTGCTTAAGGTCATGTGATGATCAGTAAGCGTGAGCTTGAGGTCATGTGATGATCAGTGAGCGTGTGCTTGAGGTCATGTGATGATCAGTAAGCTTGTGCTTGAGGTCATGTGATGATCAGTAAGCGTGTGCTTGAGGTCATGTGATGATCAGTAAGAGTGTTCTGAGGTCATGTGATGATCAGTAAGCGTGTGCTTGAGGTCATTTGATGATCAGTAAGCGTGTGCTTGAGGTCATGTGATGATCAGTAAGCATGTGCTTGAGGTCATGTGATGATCAGTAAGCGTGTGCTTGAGAACGTGTGCTTGAGGTCATCTGATGATCAGTAAGCGTGTGCTTGAGGTCATGTGATGATCAGTAAGCATGTGCTTGATGTCATGTGATGATCAGTAAGCATGTGCTTGAGGTCATGTGATGATCAGTAAGCGTGTGCTTGAGGTCATGTGATGATCAGTAAGCGTGTGCTTGAGAGCGTGTGCTTGAGGTCATGTGATGATCAGTAAGCATGTGCTTGAGGTCATGTGATGATCAGTAAGCGTGTGCTTGAGGTCATGTGATGATCAGTAAGCATGTGCTTGAGGTCATGTGATGATCAGTAAGCGTGTGCTTGAGAGCGTGTGCTTGAGGTCATGTGATGATCAGTAAGCATGTGCTTGAGGTCATGTGATGATCAGTAAGCGTGTGCTTGAGGTCATGTGATGATCAGTAAGCATGTGCTTGAGGTCATGTGATGATCAGTAAGCATATGCTTGAGGTCATGTGATGATCAGTAAGCGTGTGCTTGAGAGCGTGTGCTTGAGGTCATGTGATGATCAGTAAGCATGTGCTTGAGGTCATGTGATGATCAGTAAGCGTGTGCTTGAGGTCATGTGATGATCAGTAAGCATGTGCTTGAGGTCATGTGATGATCAGTAAGCGTGTGCTTGAGAGCGTGTGCTTGAGGTCATGTGATGATCAGTAAGCGTGTGCTTGAGGTCATGTGATGATCAGTAAGCATGTGCTTGAGGTCATGTGATGATCAGTAAGCGTGTGCTTGAGAGCGTGTGCTTGAGGTCATGTGATGATCAGTAAGCGTGTGCTTGAGAGCGTGTGCTTGAGGTCATGTGATGATCAGTAAGCGTGTGCTTGAGGTCATGTGATGATCAGTAAGCATGTGCTTGAGGTCATGTGATGATCAGTAAGCGTGTGCTTGATGTCATATGATGATCAGTAAGCATGTGCTTGAGATCATGTGATGATCAGTAAGCGTGTGCTTGATGTCATGTGATGATCAGTAAGCATGTGCTTGAGGTCATGTGATGATCAGTAACCATGTGCTTGAGGTCATGTGGTGATCAGGTCATGTGATGATCAGTAAGCGTGTGCTTGAGGTCATGTGGTGATCAGGTCATATGATGATCAGTAAGCATGTGCTTGAGGTCATGTGATGATCAGTAAGCGTGTGCTTGAGGTCATGTGATGATCAGAAAGCGTGTGCTTGAGTTCATGTGATGATCAGTAAGCGTGTTCTTGAGGTCATGTGATGATCAGTAAGCATGTGCTTGAGTTCATGTGATGATCAGTAAGTGTGTGCTTGAGGTCATGTGATGATCAGTAAGCGTGTGCTTGAGGTCATGTGATGATCAGTAAGCGTGTGCTTGAGGTCATGTGATGATCAGTAAGCGTGTGCTTGAGGTCATGTGATGATCAGTAAGCGTGTGCTTGAGGTCATGTGATGATCAGTAAGCGTGTTCTGAGGTCATGTGATGATCAGTAAGCGTGTTCTGAGGTCATGTGATGATCAGCAAGCGTGTGCTTGAGGTCATGTGATGATCAGTAAGCTTGTGCTTGAGGTCATGTGATGATCAGGTCATGTGATGATCAGTAAGGTTGTGCTTGAGGTCATGTGATGATCAGTAATCGTGTGCTTGAGAGCGTGTGCTTGAGGTCATGTGATGATCAGTAAGCGTGTGCTTGAGGTCATGTGATGATCAGTAAGCGTGTGCTTGAGGTCATGTGATGATCAGTAAGCGTGTTCTGAGGTCATGTGATGATCAGTAAGCGTGTGCTTGAGGTCATGTGATGATCAGTAAGCGTGTGCTTGAGGTCATGTGATGATCAGTAAGCGTGTGCTTGAGGTCATGTGATGATCCGTAAGCGTGTGCTTGAGGTCATGTGATGATCAGTAAGCGTGTGCTTGAGGTCATGTGATGATCAGTAAGCGTGTGCTTGAGGTCATGTGATGATCAGTAAGCGTGTGCTTGAGGTCATGTGATGATCAGTAAGCGTGTGCTTGAGGTCATGTGATGATCAGTAAGCGTGTGCTTGAGGTCATGTGATGATCAGTAAGCGTGTGCTTGAGGTCATGTGATGATCAGTAAGCGTGTGCTTGAGGTCATGGGATGATCAGTAAGCGTGTGCTTGAGGTCATGTGATGATCAGTAAGCGTGTGCTTGAGGTCATGTGATGATCAGTAAGCGTGTGCTTGAGGTCATGTGGTGATCAGTAAGCGTGTGCTTGAGGTAATGTGATGATCAATAAGCGTGTTCTGAGGTCATGTGATGATCAGTAAGCGTGTTCTTGAGGTCATGTGATGATCAGTAAGCGTGTGCTTGAGGTCATGTGATGATCAGTAAGCGTGTGCTTGAGGTCATGTGATGATCAGTAAGCGTGTGCTTGAGGTCATGTGATGATCAGTAAGCGTGTGCTTGAGGTCATGTGATGATCAGTAAGCGTGTGCTTGAGGTCATGTGATGATCAGTAAGCGTGTGCTTGAGGTCATGTGATGATCAGTAAGCGTGTGCTTGAGGTCATGTGATGATCAGTAAGCTTGTGCTTGAGGTCATGTGATGATCAGTAAGCGTGAGCTTGAGGTCATGTGATGATCAGTGAGCGTGTGCTTGAGGTCATATGATGATCAGTAAGCTTGTGCTTGAGGTCATGTGATGATCAGTAAGCGTGTGCTTGAGGTCATGTGATGATCAGTAAGCACGTGCTTGAGGTCATGTGATGATCAGTAAGCGTGTGCTTGAGGTCATGTGATGATCAGTAAGCGTGTGCTTGAGAGCGTGTGCTTGAGGTCATGTGATGATCAGTAAGCGTGTGCTTGATGTCATGTGGTGATCAGTAAGCGTGTGCTTGAGAGCGTGTGCTTGAGGTCATGTGATGACCAGTAAGCGTGTGCTTGAGGTCATGTGATGATCAGTAAGCATGTGCTTAAGGTCATGTGATGATCAATAAGCGTGTGCTTGAGAGCGTGTGCTTGAGGTCATGTGATGATCAGTAAGCGTGTGCTTGAGGTCATGTGATGATCAGTAAGCATGTGCTTGAGGTCATGTGATGATCAATAAGCGTGTGCTTGAGAGCGTGTGCTTGAGGTCATGTGATGATCAGTAAGCGTGTGCTTGAGGTCATGTGATGATCAGTAAGCATGTGCTTGAGGTCATGTGGTGATCAGGTCATGTGATGATCAGTAAGCGTGTGCTTGAGGTCATGTGATGATCAGTAAGCATGTGCTTGAGGTCATGTGATGATCAGTAAGCGTGTGCTTGAGAGCGTGTGCTTGAGGTCATGTGATGATCAGTAAGCGTGTGCTTGAGGTCATGTGATGATCAGTAAGCATGTGCTTGAGGTTATGTGATGATCAGTAAGCGTGTGCTTGAGAGCGTGTGCTTGAGGTCATGTGATGATCAGTAAGCGTGTGCTTAAGAGCATGTGCTTGAGGTCATGTGATGATCAGTAAGCGTGTGCTTGAAGTCATGTGATGATCAGTAAGCATGTGCTTGAGGTCATGTGATGATCAGTAAGCGTGTGCTTGATGTCATATGATGATCAGTAAGCGTGTGCTTGAGATCATGTGATGATCAGTAAGCGTGTGCTTGATGTCATGTGATGATCAGTAAGCATGTGCTTGAGGTCATGTGATGATCAGTAACCATGTGCTTGAGGTCATGTGGTGATCATGTCATGTGATGATCAGTAAGCGTGTGCTTGAGGTCATGTGGTGATCAGGTCATATGATGATCAGTAAGCATGTGCTTGAGGTCATGTGATGATCAGTAAGTGTGTGCTTGAGAGCGTGTGCTTGAGGTCATGTGATGATCAGTAAGCGTGTGCTTGAGGTCATGTGATGATCAGAAAGCGTGTGCTTGAGTTCATGTGATGATCAGTAAGCGTGTTCTTGAGGTCATGTGATGATCAGTAAGCTTGTGCTTGAGGTCATGTGATGATCAGGTCATGTGATGATCAGTAAGGTTGTGCTTGAGGTCATGTGATGATCAGTAATCGTGTGCTTGAGAGCGTGTGCTTGAGGTCATGTGATGATCAGTAAGCGTGTGCTTGAGGTCATGTGATGATCAGTGAGCGTGTGCTTGAGGTCATGTGATGATCAGTAAGCGTGTGCTTGAGGTCATGTGATGATCAGTAAGCGTGTGCTTGAGGTCATGTGATGATCAGTAAGCGTGTGCTTGAGGTCATGTGATGATCAGTAAGCGTGTGCTTGAGGTCATGTGATGATCAATAAGCGTGTGCTTGAGGTCATGTGATGATCAGTAAGCGTGTGCTTGAGGTCATGTGATGATCAGTAAGCGTGTGCTTGAGGTCATGTGATGATCAGTAAGCGTGTGCTTGAGGTCATGTGATGATCAGTAAGCGTGTGCTTGAGGTCATGTGATGATCAGTAAGCGTGTGCTTGAGGTCATGTGATGATCAGTAAGCGTGTGCTTGAGGTCATGTGGTGATCAGTAAGCATGTGCTTGAGGTCATGTGATGATCAATAAGCGTGTTCTGAGGTCATGTGATGATCAGTAAGCGTGTTCTTGAGGTCATGTGATGATCAGTAAGCGTGTGCTTGAGGTCATGTGATGATCAGTAAGCGTGTGCTTGAGGTCATGTGATGATCAGTAAGCGTGTGCTTGAGGTCATGTGATGATCAGTAAGCGTGTGCTTGAGGTCATGTGATGATCAGTAAGCGTGTGCTTGAGGTCATGTGATGATCAGTAAGCGTGTGCTTGAGGTCATGTGATGATCAGTAAGCTTGTGCTTGAGGTCATGTGATGATCAGTAAGCGTGTGCTTGAGGTCATGTGATGATCAGTAAGCTTGTGCTTGAGGTCATGTGATGATCAGTAAGCGTGAGCTTGAGGTCATGTGATGATCAGTGAGCGTGTGCTTAAGGTCATATGATGATCAGTAAGCTTGTGCTTGAGGTCATGTGATGATCAGTAAGCGTGTGCTTGAGGTCATGTGATGATCAGTAAGCGTGTTCTGAGGTCATGTGATGATCAGTAAGCGTGTGCTTGAGGTCATGTGATGATCAGTAAGCGTGTGCTTGAGGTCATTTGATGATCAGTAAGCGTGTGCTTGAGGTCATGTGATGATCAGTAAGCGTGTTCTGAGGTCATGTGATGATCAGTAAGCGTGTGCTTGAGGTCATGTGATGATCAGTAAGCGTGTGCTTGAGGTCATGTGATGATCAGTAAGCGTGTGCTTGAGGTCATGTGATGATCAGTAAGCGTGTTCTGAGGTCATGTGATGATCAGTAAGCGTGTTCTGAGGTCATGTGATGATCAGTAAGCGTGGTCTTGTTTTCAGGCACCATCCGGCAGGAGAACGGGGTCCGGTGGCACGGATGTCCGTACTGCTCTAAAGAGTTCAAGAAGCCCAGCGATCTGGTGCGCCACATACGCATCCACACACACGAGAAGCCCTACAAGTGCAAGCAGTGCTTCCGAGCCTTCGCGGTCAAGAGCACGCTGACCGCTCACATGAAGATCCACAGCGGGGTCAAGGCCTTCGAGTGCCCGTACTGCATGAAGTGCTTCTCCACGTCCGGGAGCATGAAGGTCCATCAGCGTCTGCACACCGGTGAGAACACACACACTCACTGACACACACATGAAGGTCCATCAGCGTCTGCACACCGGTGAGAACACACACTCTCACTGACACACACATGAAGGTCCATCAGCGTCTGCACACCGGTGAGAACACACACACTCACTGACACACACATGAAGGTCCATCAGCGTCTGCACACCGGTGAGAACACACACACTCACTGACACACACATGAAGGTCCACCAGCGTCTGCACACCGGTGAGAACACACACTCTCACTGACACACACATGAAGGTCCACCAGCGTCTGCACACCGGTGAGAACACACACTCTCACTGACACACACATGAAGGTCCATCAGCGTCTGCACACCGGTGAGAACACACACTCTCACTGACACACACATGCGTCTGCAACTAAACTACATCAAGAGTAGAATAGGGTTTCGCCTTTAATGGGGGGAAGTTGCCAATTCTTCAACAGCTGTCAGATCAAAACATGATACAGACGAAGGAGTAAATCTGCACGTTCTTCTGTTTGGGAGTAAATGGCTTGTGATGTGTGTGTGCCGTTCCTCAGGTGTCCGGCCGTTCCCCTGTCCTCACTGCGAGAAGTTCTTCCGCACATCCGGCCACAGGAAAACCCACATCAGCTCTCACTTCAAGAGCCTCCACCAGAAGAAGCACAAGTTCCCCCGCAAGCCCCACAGGACCCGAGTGTCCCGGAGCAGCCTTCCTCTGCCGGACATCCCCCTGCAGGAGCCCATCCTCATCACTGACATGGGTACACACACACACACACACACACACACACACACATCCCCCTGCAGGAGCCCATCCTCATCACTGACATGGGTACACACACACACACACACACACACACACATCCCCCTGCAGGAGCCCATCCTCATCACTGACATGGGTACACACACACACACACACACACACACACACACATCCCCCTGCAGGAGCCCATCCTCATCACTGACATGGGTACACACACACACACACACACACACACATCCCCCTGCAGGAGCCCATCCTCATCACTGACATGGGTACACACACACACACACACACACACATCCCCCTGCAGGAGCCCATCCTCATCACTGACATGGGTACACACACACACACACACACACACACATCCCCCTGCAGGAGCCCATCCTCATCACTGACATGGGTACACACACACACACACACACACACACAAACACACACACACATCCCCCTGCAGGAGCCCATCCTCATCACTGACATGGGTACACACACACACACACACACACACACACACACACACATCCCCCTGCAGGAGCCCATCCTCATCACTGACATGGGTACACACACACACACACACACATCCCCCTGCAGGAGCCCATCCTCATCACTGACATGGGTACACACACACACACACACATCCCCCTGCAGGAGCCCATCCTCATCACTGACATGGGTACACACACACACACACACACACACACACATCCCCCTGCAGGAGCCCATCCTCATCACTGACATGGGTACACACACACACACACACACACACACACATCCCCCTCCAGGAGCCCATCCTCATCACTGACATGGGTACACACACACACACACACACACACACACACACACATCCCCCTCCAGGAGCCCATCCTCATCACTGACATGGGTACACACACACATAGAGGGCCCTATTTTAACGATCTGAAACGCAAGTGTCAAAGCGTAAAGCGCAAGTAACTTTGTGGGCGGATCCCGGCGCTGTTGCTATTTTCCCGGCGGGATAAATGCCTCTTGCGCCTGGCGCAAATCTAAAAGGGGTTGGTCTGAAGTAGCTTCATTATTCATAGGTGTGGTTTGGGCGTAACGTGAAATAAACCAATCAGAGCGTCATCTCACATTCCCTTTAAGAGCAGGCGCGCTTGTTCTAAAGCGGATTCCTATTATAACGGCGGATTTGCCAGGCGCGCGCCAGGAGCGGTTCACAGCCGAGGAGAGCAACGTTCTCGTCAGGGCCGTAAAACACAGAGAAGTGACATTGGGGATGGAGAAACCCACCCAAATTAACTTCTGTTTAACAGGCGTATGATAATTTGGGTAAATGTGTAAGCTACATGCTTTTATAATAAATTGTCTATCTATCTATCTATCTATCTATCTATCTATCTATCTATCTATCTATCTATCTATCTATCTATCTATCTATCTATCTATCTATCTATCGTAATAATGTATGATTTGCAAAAATGAAAACTGCTGCTTAGATGAGAGAATCAGAGTGTATGCGCGTTGTGCACCCGCTACATTGATTATGGCCAAGCATGCGCGCTTAAAATAGCATAATGAACAACGCGCCACTGACTTTAGACTAGTTTTTTCCTGGTCAGTGGCGCAATTGTTTTATAGAACAGCAAAATAGCATGAAGGAAAGTTTGCGCCGGAACACGCCTCCTCTTTGCGCTGAACCGCCCCGGGGAGCGCAAGTGTATTTCTTAGTTAACCGACGTGCGTCTGTGGAGGGAAAAGTCCGCTATGCGCGGGTGCAAAATAGGAATGATACATGCGTCAGTGTACAAAGTCATTTGCGACAGGTGCAAGATAGGGCCCATATACACACACACACACACACACACACACACAGTCAAACCAACATTTACTCAGACAGCGTCAACATTTCTCACATTATCTCAGTTTATTCGCTATCGTTTAGGAAATGGTGATAAATATGAGCAGAACTCAGTGGATATTTGACTGGTTTTCTCCGTCCTTCTGTTAGACTCTCACACATGAATTATGTTGAATATCTGTCAGCTGTTAAATTTAACCACAATTAGATAATACCAGTTTAGCTCAACCAGTGACCAAGCAATGCTTCATGTTGTTCAGTGTGTGTGTAAAAAGAGCATTAGCAATTACAGAAAACACACTTCAGCAAAACATGATCAGCTCAAAGTGGAGGAGTAATATTTCCTCCCAGATGTGTATAAATGTCACTGGTAGTCTCTGTGTGAAGAGTTTTTGGGTGTAATATGTCACAGTTTACTTTATTTAGCTCTCCTCACTTACATAAATGAACTATAGTGTCCTGCACACACTAGTGAAAACATATGTGTGTGTGTGTGTGTGTGTGTGTGTGTGTGTGTGTGTGTGTGTGTGTGTGTGTGTGTGTGTGTGTGTGTGTGTGTGTGTGTGTGTGTGTGTGTGTGTCGTGTGTGTGTGTGTGTGTGTGTGCATGTGTGTGTGTGTGTGTGTGTGTGTGTGTGTGTGTGTGTGTGTGTGTGTCGTGTGTGTGTGTGTGTGTGTGTGTGTGTGTGTGTGTGTGTGTGTGTGTCGTGTGTGTGTGTGTTCTGTGTGTGTGTGTGTGTGTGTGTGTGTGTGTGTGTGTGTTTGTCGTGTGTGTGTATCCCGCAGGACTCCTGCAGAACCAGAGCTCGCGGGCCGCACTGCAGCAGTATCTGGACATCGTGGAGAACGAGCGCCCGTATAAGTGTGGATTCTGCAGCAAAGCCTACAAGAAGTCGAGTCACCTGAAGCAGCACGTCAGGTCCAGCTCACACACACACACACACACACACACACACGTCAGGTCCAGCTCACACACACACACACACACACACACACACACACACACGTCAGGTCCAGCTCACACACACACACACACACACACACACACATCAGGTCCAGCTCACACACACACACACACACACAAACACACTTTTATACACATACACACTAATAAATTCAGATTACATATGGGTTTTGAATTTTTAAAATGCTCAGTTTGTCCACCAGATGGCATCCATCTCATTTCAAAAATTGCTTTCATGAGGCCTAGGCTTGACTCTAAAATGAAATACAGCTTTAAAAAAAAAAAAAAAAAAAAATATTTTTTTTTTTAATTTCTATTATATTCAATGGGGAAAAAATGGGTCATAATTATTGCATTAATATTAATTATAAATCATTTTTATTTTTGAAATTATCTCAAAACACCAAAAAAGAAAAGAAAAAATACTATAAAAAACAAGTAAAAAAAAAAAAAGATGATTTTTTTAAAATAAATATTAATCCCACCCTTCCGGCCCATTTGGACCCGAAGGTCCTGAGTGTGACTCTGAAATGAAGGACCCCAGAACATTGAGTGTCCACTCAGATCTGTCAATCATTATCAGCTCAGCCCCAAGAGTTTAGGGGCGTGGCTACTGTATCAGGCTGAGGGTTAGGGGCGTGGCTACTGTATCAGGCTGAGGGTTAGGGGCGTGGCTACTGTATCAGGCTGAGGGTTAGGGGCGGGGCTACTGTATCAGGCTGAGGGTTAGGGGCGGGGCTACTGTATCAGGCTGAGGGTTAGGGGCGGGGCTACTGTATCAGGCTGAGGGTTAGGGGCGTGGCTACTGTATCAGGCTGAGGGTTAGGGGCGTGGCTACTGTATCAGGCTGAGGGTTAGGGGCGTGGCTACTGTATCTGGCTGAGGGTTAGGGGCGTGGCTACTGTATCAGGCTGAGGGTTAGGGGCGTGGCTACTGTATCAGGCTGAGGGTTAGGGGCGTGGCTACTGTATCTGGCTGAGGGTTAGGGGCGTGGCTACTGTATCAGGCTGAGGGTTAGGGGCGTGGCTACTGTATCAGGCTGAGGGTTAGGGGCGTGGCTACTGTATCAGGCTGAGGGTTAGGGGCGTGGCTACTGTATCAGGCTGAGGGTTAGGGGCGTGGCTACTGTATCAGGCTGAGGGTTAGGGGCGGGGCTATTGTATCAGGCTGAGGGTTAGGGGCGGGGCTATTGTATCAGGCTGAGGGTTAGGGGCGTGGCTACTTTATCAGGCTGAGTGTTAGGGGCGTGGCTACTGTATCAGGCTGAGGGTAAGGGGCGTGGCTACTGTATCAGGCTGAGGGTTAGGGCGTGGTTACTGCATCAGGCTGAGGGTTAGGGGCGTGGCTACTGTATCAGGCTGAGGGTTAGGGGCGTGGCTACTGTATCAGGCTGAGGGTTAGGGCGGGGCTACTGCATCAGGCTGAGGGTTAGGGGCGTGGCTACTGTATCAGGCTGAGGGTTAGGGGCGGGGCTACTGTATCAGGCTGAGGGTTAGGGGCGTGGCTACTGTATCAGGCTGAGGGTTAGGGGCGTGGCTACTGCATCAGGGCGGAGCCACAGGGTGTTTAGACACACTACGTGGGAAAAGCTTCTTCAGTAACAGAAGCGTAAGGCAGAATGTTCTGTGTTTAGGCCTTGAAAGATTAAAATGTTACGCACTACTACAGCTGTGGCTCGTCTATTAATGCGCCGGTGCAGACGCGTTAGATGGGTTTATTATAAGCAAGATGCTCACGATCACTCTAGACAGTGTTTGCTACTCAATTACTTACTCAAGACACATTGCAACCCAGCTAGAAGTATTCCTAATAAGTTGGAGCTTTGATTGGATGTGGTCTACTGTACCCGAGTCAGAGCTGGGTCTGTGATGTTTGGGTTGAGAGAGTAAGGGGTGTTTGCAAAGTTTGCTGTAGTCCTGTAGCTCGGCTGGGTGCCGCTAGTGCCGCAGAAACTACATACTTCACCTTTAAAATAAAAAAACATGAAACTGAGTGTGTGAGCTGGTGTTCTGATGGCTGATATGCGTGTGTGTGTTGTGTTGCAGGTCACACACCGGTGAGCGCCCGTATAAGTGCCTGCAGTGCAGTAAAGGCTTTGCCTCGTCCGGCGTGCTGAAGGCCCACATCCGCACACACTCGGGCCTCAAGGCCTTCAAGTGCCTGCTGTGCGACACCACCTTCACCACCAGCGGGAGCCTGCGCCGCCACATGACCACGCACAGCGACATACGCCCCTACATGTGTCCCTACTGCCAGAAGACCTTCAAATCCTCCCCCAACTGCAGGAAGCACATGAAGACACACAGGTGACGCTCACGGCCGGCTCCTGTTTACTACAGGGATACTTCACCCAACAACGAAAATTACCCCTCGCCCTCAAGACGACACGACACGACACGACACGACACGACACGACACGAATACAATCTGGTCAAGGGTTACTCTCTCACCGTAAATCGATGCGTACGGCCGTCTGCCGGAAGCTAGTTATTTTTTTTTATTTTTTTTTTAACTTACATTTTTATTCATTCTTGACAGAGCAGTTACATGCATCACCAATAGTTATCAAATATGTTACTATTGTACAATCTTGAAAAGAAAAAATAATATATTTCAATGTTACATTTTGCATTTCTATGTGGTTTCAGCATCACCATACACACACACACACACACACACACACACAAAAAACATAATCCCATAAAACAGAACCCTAACTTGTTGGCTCTTTACATGAATAAGACTTCTGCTGGACTCCATCGTAGATTAAAAACAGATTTCTGAAGTCGTAATGAGTATGTTATCTTTTCCATTTGATACAGTTCCCGTACTTTTTGAACCCAGGCGTTGTAACAGGGAGGCTCTACTTGCATCCACTTAATTGTGATGCATTTCAAGGCTGCTGTGAACAGAACATTTAAGAGATATGATTTAGCACGTCCTTGCACACTAGCTGGCATAATACCAAGTAATGCAACTGTTGCATCCTTCGGAATGACCTCCTGAAAAATCTGGTTTATAGCCTTGTACACCTCATCCCAGTAGTTTTGTAATATAGGGCATGACCAGAAAATATGTGTATGATTAGGCACTGCTGGCCCACAGTTTCTCCAGCACAAACTTGGAACTTTGGGATCTATCTTAGCAACTACATCCAGGGTCCTGAAATATCTACTAATAACTTTCCATTTATATTCCTGCCACGTGTTTGAACTTGTAACCCGATGTGCCCCAGTCCACATTTCGTCAGAAATAATTTTGTCCGTCTCTGCTTCCCATCTTTGTTTTGTCCGAGTGGGCCCATTAAGATTCATTGACAAAAAGACTTTATATAACTTTGTTATCAGTTTCTTATCCCCTTCACCTTTTTGGAATTGAATTAGTGTGTTCTCAGAAGCTAGTTATTTTAGTCGATAAAGTTTTAAATATGGATATTTTTCTTACACAAACGCATCGCTTCACTTCGGAAGGCCTTTATTAACCCCCCGGATCCGTGTGGAGCACTTTTATCATGGATAGATGCACTTTTATGATGGATAGATGCACTTTTATGATGGACAGATGCACTTTTATGAGGGATAGATGCACTTTTATGATGGACAGATGCACTTTTATGATGGACAGATGCACATTTATGATGGACAGATGCACATTTATGATGGACAGATGCACTTTTATGATGGACAGATGCACTTTTATGATGGATAGATGCACTTTTATGATGGACAGATGCACATTTATGATGGATAGATGCACTGTTATGATGGATAGATGCACTTTTATGATGGATAGATGCACTTTTATGATGGATAGATGCACTGTTATGATGGATAGATGCACTTTTATGATGGACAGATACACTTTTATGATGGACAGATGCACTTTTATGATGGACAGATGCACATTTATGATGGACAGATGCACTTTTATGATGGACAGATGCACTTTTATGATGGATAGATGCACTTTTATGATGGACAGATGCACATTTATGATGGATAGATGCACTGTTATGATGGATAGATGCACTTTTATGATGGATAGATGCACTTTTATAATGGACAGATGCACTTTTATGATGGATAGATGCACTTTTATGATGGACAGATGCACATTTATGATGGATAGATGCACTGTTATGATGGATAGATGCACTTTTATGATGGATAGATGCACTTTTATGATGGATAGATGCACTTTTATGATGGATAGATGCACTTTTATGATGGATAGATGCACTTTTATGATGGATAGATGCACTTTTATGATGGATAGATGCACTTTTATGATGGACAGATGCACTTTTATGATGGACAGATGCACATTTATGATGGACAGATGCACTTTTATGATGGACAGATGCACTTTTATGATGGATAGATGCACTTTTATGATGGATAGATGCACTTTTATGATGGATAGATGCACTTTTATGATGGATAGATGCACTTTTATGATGGACAGATGCACATTTATGATGGACAGATGCACTTTTATGATGGATAGATGCACATTTATGATGGACAGATGCACTTTTATGATGGATAGATGCACTTTTATCATGGATAGATGCACTTTTATGAGGGATAGATGCACTTTTATGATGGACAGATGCACTTTTATGATGGACAGATACATTTTTATGAGGGATAGATGCACTTTTATAATGGATAGATACATTTTTATGAGGGATAGATGCACTTTTATGATGGACAGATGCACTTTTATGATGGATAGATGCACTTTTATGATGGATAGATGCACTTTTATCATGGATAGATGCACTTTTATGGCTTTCAAAAAATGTTGTTCTCAGGTATGAGCTGGCTCATGTTAGAGGTGTGTTTGTTCTCAGGTATGAGCTGGCTCAACAGCTCCAGCAGAGCTCAGAGGACATGCAGCCGCCTGCAGTGGACCCCGGGACCCAGAGCATGCTGGAGGCGGTGGCAGACGGCCAGCAGGGGGCGCTGCCCACGGCACTGGGGGAAGATGCCCTGCAGGAGTCAGGTGAGCGGATCTTTTCTCCAAGGCTGACGCTGAAATCGCATACTTCACTACTAGAAGTATGTCTGAATTCACAGTGCTCATAAAAGAGTAGGCAAAAGTCTCCATATGACCTACTGCTTCCGGTGAGATTCTGAAGTGTGTATGCGATGGACACTTTACTATCCCATCAGGCCCCGGGATTTGTGAATGACGCTGGCAGGTCACATGATAATGACAACATGGCGAATGTAGTACATCCAGATTACATTCATACTGCACACATTCATGCTATATAGAATGTACGTTTTTAGCAGTTGTGAAGTAGTTACAATATTCTCAAGAGAGTATGCGATTTCGGATGCAGGCCAACCATAATATTTTTTTTCTTAGAAAACAACTGAAATGTGCACTTTAGTTATTAACAAAGCTGAACTGGGACACTGACACTGAGAGCATGTTAGACTGTTTGTTTGATGGTACAAAAATAAAACGGCAATTGTTTTTGTTTACTTCAGACTGTGTATACGTGAACACTTACCACACACACACACACACACACACACGAAACACGCACACAGAAAGCTCTCTGGCCCCGGTTGTTTTGGGTGTTTTTGATATTGTAAGGCATGTTGATTTATCTGATGGTTTATTTATTTGTTTCACATGGAAATGTAAATATTAATTGAAAATGTAACATGAGTTTACACTGGATTTAAAAACATTGAGGATGTTGGTTTGTGTTCATAGTGTACATCTTAATTTAGATGGGAAGACGGGATTGAGCTAAAGCAGCATTAAATGAACAATGAAAACGTTTATTGATCCACAGAATCGTTTGTGAGTGCGCAGCACGCTCTCCCCGAACACATGAGCCAGTTTGAGACGCCGGCGCTGCCCCAGCAGACCTTTGAACAGCCAGCGATGACACAAGGTAACACACACCCTTCTCAGTGTAAACACACTCTCACAGACGCATGTGTGCCAGTGCTGTCTGTCGGAGATAAGCCAGGTCTGTAGCAGGGAGTGTTTCTGTCCTCAGAGATGGCCATTCGTAGCTCGATTGTGGCCGTTTTCTCACTTTCCAACTGTTTTTGATAAAACAAAATAACCATGTAAACATAAACTATTGTTTTGTTTACTAACTTCTACTAATCAAACACACCTGGACAAGCTAATCAAGTCATCACAGATACTAGAAAATTATTACAGGTAGGTGAGTTTGATTGGGGTTGGAGTGAAACTCTGGCCCTCCAGTGCTTTGAGGTACCCTGATTTTAGTGTGTGTGTGTGTGTGTGTGTGTGTGTGTGTGTGTGTGTGTGTGTGTGTGTGTGTGTGTGTGTGCTCTGTTGCAGGTTTCACCATAGCTGAGGGCTTTACCCAGCAGGCTCATTTCTCTACTGTACAGCAGCTTCAGGACTCAAGCACACTGGAGTCTCAAGCCTTGACCACCAGCTACCACCCTCCCAACCTACTGAACGTGACACACACTGAGGTACAAACTCAAATGTTGTATTATAAGTGTTCTTTTTGAATTCACGAGCAAGGACCATGAGTGTTGGAAATGATATATTGAAGAGAGTTGGGGATGAATAGGGGAAGGATGGAGTGGTATTGAGTAGTGTGCTGGAGATATGCCGGTGATACGGAGGAGTGATAGAAGTGCTTGCTGAACCAGAGTCTTGTGGCCAGTTTTCGGTTTCGGTAAGAAAGAGAGGATCTTGGGAGATGCTCTGGCAATATGCCTGGAGTGAACGTGTTCAGAATTAGGTTTGAATGGGCTGAGGAAGGAGTTTAAATGGAAGATGTAAATAGCGTATGAAGCTCCGGATGGGTCTGTTTTGCTTCCCGAAGAGTGAATATGACTGTGTGTGGAAAGTAGATGGAAATTACAGAGATGCAGGGATGGGTGTAGAGATCAAAGGTGGATGAAAATAGAAGTACATTTTTGAATGTTGTAGGAAGCCAAAAAGGCACCCAGGAACATGGACTCTAGGTTCAGGCGATGGCGGGTTTATTAGCCTGAGCGTAGAGAGAGGATGCTGAGGCTAAGTTGGTCGGCTGACAAAGACGGCGGGACCGGTGTTGGATGAATGTCCGATTCTTGAGCCAGAAGTCTGAATTTCTAGACTACTCATCATGGACCCCAAGAGGTGGTGGCTGTGATTGTGGATTATATTCTGTAAAGTGCTGAGGAGAACACGCCTGACTGCGAGTTGAGGGAACTGAACTTCGGCCATTCGGAGGCAAAACGGCACCCACCGCACTAACCACCGAAACCTCTGGAGGGTGCTGTGTCAGGGTATAGTTTACAGTCATCAGACCTCTGGAGGGTGCTGTGTCAGAGTATAGTTTACAGTCATCAGACCTCTGGAGGGTGCTGTGTCAGAGTATAGTTTACAGTCATCAGACCTCTGGAGGGTGCTGTGTCAGAGTATAGTTTACAGTCATCAAACCTCTGGAGGGTGCTGTGTCAGAGTATAGTTTACAGTCATCAGACCTCTGGAGGGTGCTGTGTCAGAGTATAGTTTACAGTCATCAAACCTCTGCGGGGTGCTGTAACTTTTATATTAGATTTGTACAGAACACAGATGCATGAAATGAAAGTGAAATTAAGTTATGTTAGTCTGTATATTAAGTGTGTGTGTGTGTGTGTGTGTGTGTGTGTGTGTGTGTGTGTGTGTGTGTGTGTGTGTGTGTGTGTGTGTGTGTGTGTGTGTGTGTGTGTAGACGAGTGGTTTATTGCAGGAGGCCAGTCAAGGAGAGCTGCAGCTGTCTATACAGACACAAGACTTCCAGGATGAGGAGGAAATCAACAAGAGAGTTTATCAGTAAGTTCACATGCATCAAACACTAGAAGCCAGCTGCTGTTCTACTCACTTTGAGGAGTCTTGAAAACAATGAGTAAGTGTCTTTGTACCTTATTTTACAAGTAAATCCTTGCTGTTAATAAATGGTTAATAAGATATGCATATAAATATTATTAGATATAAACAACATTTTATTAGAAAGAAATGTAATAATCTTGTAAACTGGAAATGTATTTTGTTATAGTAAACCCCTACTATGCAGTTGTTTTTCCTTTGCACTTTTCTCTTTGAATAATCTCAATTGATTAGAAGAAACTGGGCGAAATGATGATGTGTAATAGTGTCAATCTATATATTTTTTGCTAAATCGTATATATCACAGTATAAAAGTATGTTCGTGCAGAACTAGTTTTTGACATAAAAATACAAAATATTAAATAAAAAACATTATCAAAATAAAATATAGTACATTCGTTTCATAAAAATAAATAAAAAATTTGGTACTTTTTGACTGACACGCGAAGAGCACCAGCAACCTGCATATTTCTAATGCAACATTTAGCTGCTAATTATATTTTTTCTTCTGTAAACAAATCTTTGCACTTCACTTGTGTCCCAATATCTACTTAAACCAGCAACCTGCACATGCGTTAGGCTGAGTCAGTGAAATGTGTTTTGTTTGTCAGGTGCAGTATGTGTGATAAGAGCTTTAAGAAGTCCAGTCACCTGAAGCAACATGTGCGTTCTCACACCGGAGAGAAACCGTACCGCTGTAACCTGTGCGGGAGGAGCTTTGTGTCCGCCGGAGTGCTCAAATCACACCTGAACACACACACAGGTGACCCTGCACACACACACCTCATCACGCGGGGTTATAATCTGTTCTGAAACCTCTGTGGCTCTTCTTGCTCTCTCAGGAGTGAAGGCTTATAAGTGTAACGTCTGTGACACGTGTTTCACCACTAACGGCAGTCTGAACCGACACATGATCATCCACCTGAACACCAAGCCCTTCAAGTGCACCGTGTGTGAGGAAAGCTTCCGCACCGTCATCCTGCGCCGGAAACACACCAAACTCCATCATGCTGTGGGTCCCAAAGGTACGACACGCCGACCTCATCACAATCACCATCAATCATCATCACCCATCACCATCACCCATCACCACCACCATCACCACCACCACCATCACAATCATCATCACCCATCACCACCACCACCATCACAATCATCATCACCCATCACCACCATTATCACCACCATCACAATCATCATCACCCATCACCATCACCCATCACCACCACCATCACCACCACCACCATCACAATCATCATAATCATCATCACCCATCACCATCACCACCATCACAACAATCACCACCACCACCATCACAATCACCACCATCACAACAATCACCACCACCATCACAATCACCACCATCACAACAATCACCACCATTACAATCACCACCATCACAACAATCACCACCATCACAACAATCACCACCACCACCATCACAATCACCACCATCACAACAATCACCACCACCACCATCACAATCACCACCATCACAACAATCACCACCACCATCACAATCACCACCATCACAACAATCACCACCACCATCACAATCACCACCATCACAACAATCACCACCACCATCACAATCACCACCATCACAACAATCACCACCACCATCACAATCACCACCATCACAACAATCACCACCACCACCATCACAATCACCACCATCACAACAATCACCACCACCACCATCACAATTACCACCATCACAACAATCACCACCATCACAATCACCACCATCACCATCACAATCACCACCATCACCATCACAATCACCACCACCACAACAACAATCACCACCATCACAATTACCACCATCACAACAATCACCACCATCACAATCACCACCATCACAATCACCACCATCACCATCACAATCACCACCACCACCATCACAATCACCACCACCACCATCACAATCACCACCACCACCACCATCACAATCACCACCATCAACACAACAATCACCATCACCACACTCACAATCACCACCATCACCACAACAATCACCATCACCACTATCACAATCACCACCATCACCACAACAATCACCATCACCACCATCACAATCACCACCATCACCACAACAATCACCACCACCACCATCACAACAATCACCACCACCATCACAACAATCACCACCACCACCATCACAATCACCACCATCACCACAACAATCACCACCACCACCACCATCACAATCACCACCACCATCACCACAACAATCACCACCACCACCACCATCACCACAACAATCATCACCATCACCACCATCACCACAACAATCACCACCACCACCATCACAATTACCATCACCACCATCACAATCACCACCATCACAACAATCACCACCATCACAATCACCACAACAATCACCACCATCAGAACAATCACCACCATCACAATCACCACCATCACAACAATCACCACCATCACAATTACCACAACAATCACCATCACCACCATCACAATTACCACCACCACCATCACAATCACCACCATCACAACAATCACCACCATCACAATTACCACAACAATCACCATCACCACCATCACAACAATCACCACCATCACAATCACCACCATCACAACAATCACCACCATCACAATTACCACAACAATCAC
Source organism: Rhinichthys osculus (assembly GCA_029959095.1). NCBI lineage: Eukaryota > Metazoa > Chordata > Actinopteri > Cypriniformes > Leuciscidae > Rhinichthys > Rhinichthys osculus. Next base: position 41,132,120 of record JARWKJ010000016.1, on the reverse strand, counting down.
CACCACCACCATCACAATTACCATCACCACCATCATAATCACCACCATCACAACAATCACCACCATCACAATTACCACAACAATCACCATCACCACCATCACAACAATCACCACCACCACCATCACAATCACCACCATCACAACAATCACCACCACCACCATCACAATCACCACCATCACAATTACCACAACAATCACCATCACCACCATCACAACAATCACCATCACCACCATCACAACAATCACCAACACCACCATCACAATCACCACCATCACAACAATCACCACCACCACCATCACAACAATCACCACCACCACCATCACAATCACCACCATCACAACAATCACCACCATTACAATCATCACCATCACAACAATCACCACCATCACAACAATCACCACCACCACCATCACAATCACCACCATCACAACAATCACCACCACCACCATCACAATCACCACCATCACAACAATCACCACCACCATCACAATCACCACCATCACAACAATCACCACCACCACCATCACAATCACAACAATCACCACCACCACCATCACAATTACCACCATCACAACAATCACCACCACCACCATCACAATCACCACCATCACAACAATCACCACCATCACAACAATCACCACCACCATCACAATTACCACAACAATCACCATCACCACCATCACATTCACCACCATCACAATTACCACAACAATCACCACCACCACCACCATCACAATTACCACAACAATCACCATCACCACCATCACAATCACCACCATCACCACCACCATTACATGTAATGAGTCTATATAATATATTAGTTTCACCTTTTAAGTTGAATTGCCGAAATAAATGAACTTTTGCACGATATTCTAATTTTCCGAGTTTTACCTGTATTTTCCTGTTATCTCTGTAAAGCTGCTTTGAAACACTCTGTACTGTAAAAAGCACTGTATAAATAAAGCTGACTTGACTGATGTTAGTTCTGGAGAGTGACGAGGCCGGTGAGGAGGAGGAGGACGGGTCGGATCGCTCCGGGCCGAAGAGGAACCGCAGCGGCATCATCACGCTAACAGAAGAGCAGACAGCAGAGCTAGCCAAGAGGGACCCGCGCGACGAGCCCAGTGTCTCAGAGAAGGTTCTGGCCCAGACGGCTGCCGAACGAGACCGCATCAGTGAGGTTAAAGACAAGTGTGTGGAGCTCAACATAGAGCCGAAGTTCGCAAACCGCTGCCAGTACTGTCCCAAGAGCTTCAAGAAGCCCAGCGACCTGGTCAGGTAATAATCACCTCTAACCTCTGAGAACATCTGTAACGGCTCATGCACATCTCCATCTGTCTATACAGGCAAACCAAACATCAATCAACACCAGAGACCAGTGTTGATATGTTTCACTAGTGTGATCAGGACACTATAGTTCATTTATGTAAGTGAGGAGAGCTAAATAAAGTAAACTGTGACATATTACACCCAAAAACTCTTCACACAGAGACTACCAGTGACATTTATACACATCTGGGAGGAAATATTACTCCTCCACTTTGAGCTGATCATGTTTTGCTGAAGTGTGTTTTCTGTAATTGCTAATGCTCTTTTTACACACACACTGAACAACATGAAGCATTGCTTGGTCACTGGTTGAGCTAAACTGGTATTCTCTAATTGTGTAGTTAAATTTAACAGCTGACAGATATTCAACATAATTCATGTGTGAGAGTCTAACAGAAGGACGGACAAAACCAGTCAAATATCCACTGAGTTCTGCTCATATTTATCACCATTTCCTAAACTATAGCGAATAAACTGAGATAATGTGAGGAATGTTGAAGGTGTCTGAGTGAATGTTGGTTTGACCGTACATCTGTCCTAACAGTAGCCCAGAACACACTTTGTTTTTCATCTTTCAGACACATCCGGATACACACAGGCGAGAAACCGTACAAGTGTGATGAGTGTGGGAAGAGTTTCACGGTGAAATCCACACTGGACTGTCATGTTAAGACACACTCAGGTGCGTTTAGATCTGTGTTTGTGCTTATCCTGCCTGGGGACGTTGATTATCACTGTTAATTATATTTGCTATAACTTCAGCAATAATACACTGAAAAAGATAATTGGAGAAGGATTTAAATTTCACAAATAATTATAAACAAACAGCAAGTGTCACGTTGGATCCTATGTTCTTATAATCTGGAGAAATGGCTTGTTTTCTGTCTGATTAATTGAAGTAATTTTGTTTGTATTTTTTCTGCCAATATGCATCTATGTTTACTGGAACATGGTTCTTTAGTGTTTTATGTACCATATGGTCATGCCATAGTTTTAGTAATTGTAGGCAGATGTATTTATACAACTTTATTTCTTTTCTTTTTCTTACCGTCAACCTACAGGGACTGCAGATGAAAATGATCCCGTATGGTTAAATCTGGCACATTTACATGATGGACGCAAGTGCTCATGGCAATTAATGTGCATCGTCGATTCTAAAATAAACATAAACACATTGAATTAAACATGACATTTTGAAGTAGAAAGAATAAAATAGAATTTTCTTGTAAAACACTCCAATAATCTTTAAACAACTTAAATAATTTCAAAAATATATATATTTACAATGTACCAATTCATGTGGTTTGTAGAAGAAGCTATTTCTTTTCTTAGTGATCTGACATGTGATATTCACATGATCGACGCAGCGCGAGCTCCCTCGAAAGGGAACGTCTCAGGTTACGACTGTAACGCTAGTCACCTGAGTAGGGAACGAGACGCTGCGCCGATGACGCTTTGGGAACGCCCCTGCGTGATTGCGTCTGAAGCACACGTGTCAACTAGTCCAACGGCGAGAGTGAGCGTCACGGCGGGTGACGTCACGACCAGGAAAGGATAAAAGCACATCCGGTCTGACCGGCGTTAGCTTCGAATTAGCCAAAGCAAGTCGATCACAGGGATGCAGGAGGTATGGCAGGGCGACGCAGCGTCTCATTCCCTACTCAGGCAACTAGGGTTACAGTCCTAACATGAGACGTTCCCTTTCGAGGGAACGAGAATGTCCGAACGCCGTACTTACAATTGCCTGTTATAAGAAACTGTTGGCAACAGTCCAGGTCCAGGCTGTAAAACCTCACTCATGTGAGCGGGGAAGACCAGCCCGCGCGTCACACACCTCCTGTAGGGAAACCCCTGAGAATAAGGCTTTGGAGGCCGCCATACTCCTAGTAGAGTGAGCTCTGACAGCCAAGGGTGACGGCAGTTAACCGGATCCCACTGACGCTGATGACACCAAGAAGTGAAAACTTTCCACTTCAAGGCATAAGGTTTTCTCGTGGCTGGATCTCTGGAGTGTAAGATGGTCTCGGTTGAGAGAGCAGCATCTATGAGTTGGGCTCCCTCAGAGGCCAAACCCACAGGTTGCAAATCTCTGGGTGGGGGTGAAGGATTGTGCCCCCCGCCTGAGACAGAAGGCCTCTCCTGATCGGGAGCTCCAAGGGAGAGCCGTCAAGGAGATAAATAAGGTCCGCAAACCAAATCCGGCGCGGCCAGCGTGGTGCTACTAGCTCCAGAACTCCTGGGAGCAGAGCAACGGAGAAATGCATACAGATGTAGCCTCGGGCACATCTATACCATAGTGTCCAGCCAATCAGAAGAGCGTGTGGGCGGAGTCTCTCTGCAGGCACACTGCACTCTTAATCAAATCAGTCAAAAACCACAGCCAATCAGAAGAGCGTGTGGGCGGAGTCTTTCTGCAGGCACACTGCACTCTTAATCAAATCAGTCAAAAACCACAGCCAATCAGAAGAGCGTGTGGGCGGAGTCTTTCTTCAGGCACACTGCACTCTTAATCAAATCAGTAAAAAACCACAGCCAATCAGAAGAGCGTGTGGGCGGAGTCTTTCTTCAGGCACACTGCACTCTTAATCAAATCAGTCAAAAACCACAGCCAATCAGAAGAGCGTGTGGGCGGAGTCTTTCTTCAGGCACACTGCACTCTTAATCAAATCAGTCAAAAATCACAGCCAATCAGAAGAGCGTGTGGGCGGAGTCTTTCTGCAGGCACACTGCACTCTTAATCAAATCAGTCAAAAACCACAGCCAATCAGAAGAGCGTGTGGGCGGAGTCTCTCTGCAGGCACACTGCACTCTTAATCAAATCAGTCAAAAACCACAGCCAATCAGAAGAGCGTGTGGGCGGAGTCTTTCTGCAGGCACACTGCACTTTTAATCAAATCAGTCAAAAACCACAGCCAATCAGAAGAGCGTGTGGGCGGAGTCTCTCTGCAGGCGTGCTGGACTCTTAATCAAATCAGTCAAAAACCACAGCCAATCAGAAGAGCGTGTGGGCGGAGTCTCTCTGCAGGCGTGCTGGACTCTTAATCAAATCAGTCAAAAACCACAGCCAATCAGAAGAGCGTGTGGGCGGAGTCTCTCTGCAGGCACACTGCACTCATAATCAAATCAGTCAAAAACCACAGCCAATCAGAAGAGCATGTGGGCGGAGTCTTTCTGCAGGCACACTGCACTCTTAATCAAATCAGTCAAAAACCACAGCCAATCAGAAGAGCGTGTGGGCGGAGTCTTTCTTCAGGCACACTGCACTCTTAATCAAATCAGTCAAAAACCACAGCCAATCAGAAGAGTGTGTGGGTGGAGTCTCTCTGCAGGCACACTGCACTCATAATCAAATCAGTCAAAAACCACAGCCAATCAGAAGAGTGTGTGGGCGGAGTCTTTCTGCAGGCACACTGCACTCTTAATCAAATCAGTCAAAAACCACAGCCAATCAGAAGAGCGTGTGGGCGGAGTCTCTCTGCAGGCACACTGCACTCATAATCAAATCAGTCAAAAACCACAGCCAATCAGAAGAGCGTGTGGGCGGAGTCTCTCTGCAGGCACACTGCACTCTTAATCAAATCAGTCAAAAACCACAGCCAATCAGAAGAGCATGTGGGCGGAGTCTTTCTTCAGGCACACTGCACTCTTAATCAAATCAGTCAAAAACCACAGCCAATCAGAAGAGCGTGTGGGCGGAGTCTCTCTGCAGGCACACTGCACTCATAATCAAATCAGTCAAAAACCACAGCCAATCAGAAGAGCGTGTGGGCGGAGTCTCTCTGCAGGCGTGCTGCACTCTTAATCAAATCAGTCAAAAACCACAGCCACGTTCTTGTTTACATTGAACGTTCTTGTTTTCTTGTGTCAAGGCATCACGTCTGGTTAGGACACGGTGTTATAACATGTGTTAAAGGAAGACAGAGACTACCTACTGTAGATGCCACCCAGAACACCATAGCAACTGCGTAGCAGTGTACCACTCAGAACCACTTCATAAACAGCAATACCCAGAAACCACTCAAACACCATGGCACTAATTTTTTGCACAACTAAGCACCACTTAAAACTTCTTAAGAAAATTTACAAATCTGCTCCAGCAACAGCCTTGTTTTATTCCCGCCTCTTTAAAGTCCGATGTGTGTGTGTGTGTGTGTGCAGGGCAGAAGCTGTTCAGCTGTCACATGTGCAACACGTCGTTCTCCACCAAGGGCAGTCTGAAGGTCCACATGCGTTTGCACACCGGCTCCAAACCCTTCAAGTGCCCGTTCTGTGAGCTGCGCTTCCGCACGTCTGGCCACCGCAAGACCCACATCCAGGGTCACATCAGGCCCTCGGACCGCAAGGCCAAGCGGAGCGCCGGCGCCGAGAGACCCCCGCAGGACCAGTGCGCCCCTCAGGCTCAGGAGGCCCAGACTCTACTGCACACCACCAGCTCAGATCCCAACATCTACATCCCAGCGAACCCAGTGCTCACGGGCCAGTATGAGCCCAGTCTGCTGCAGCAAGGCCTGGTGGGACAAGCCATACTGCCTGCTACTGTCTCAGGTACTGATGACTACACAATACACACATGCAAACACTGCCTGCTACTGTCTCAGGTACTGATGACTACACAATACACACATGCAAACACTGCCTGCTACTGTCTCAGGTACTGATGACTACACAATACACACATGCAAACACTGCCTGCTACTGTCTCAGGTACTGATGACTACACAATACACACATGCAAACACTGCCTGCTACTGTCTCAGGTACTGATGACTACACAATACACACATGCAAACACAAGCGTTTGCAAACACAATCTCACTGAAAGCTCATTTTTGGAGATATCAACCTAAGATTTGGAACACAACTAGTTCAGATTTTTTTTCTTGCAGTTTTAGAGTACAACATGTTTTGAAAATATATATATTTTATATCAAATATGAATTATTCAATTTTTACATTATACATTTTCATACACTCAAACTTCTATAACTTTTTTTCTTCTTTTTTTATAACTTCTATAACTTTATTTTATATCAAATATGAATTATTCAATTTTTACATTATACATTTTCATACACTCAAACTTCTATAACTTTTTTTCTGTTTCACTTTCTCAATTTATTTCACTTCTACAAAAATCTGCTAAATGTCTTCTTTAAGACAAGACCAATCTTACGTCTATATTCCAAAGCATTCTTGAATTACAACCATTTAAATTCGGAATGTGCATTTTCATGTATATGCAAAAAAAGGGGGTGTGACGCTTATAACAAAGTTATAATTGACTTTAGACCAGGTTTCAGTTGGTCAATGTCTATTTCAGTTCCTCAAAATAGCAACGCGTCAACAATGCGCCTGAGCACACCTGGTTTTCAGACCATCATGGGCGCAAATGTATTTGCTATTTAAACAACGTTGCGCAGGACATGTTGGGGCTGAAACTAGCCAAACACACTGGCGTGGCTCCTGGCGGGTGCATGATGGGGCCCTTAATGTGAGAATGAGATCATGTGAGTAATATGGGACTGGTCTCGGAAAGGGCGAGAACTCTTTTTCTAGACCAGCAGATTTCAGACTTCTCCTGGAACTCTCCACATGTTGGATGTTGTTTGGCACGAGCGGACCTCATGAGGCGGATGAGTGCATGACTGTCCTCTTTCCTCCTCCAGCGGGTGGAGATCTGACGGTCTCTCTGACGGACGGTCTCGCTACTCTCGAAGGGATTCACCTGGTGTGTCCGAATGTGCAGATCTCTGGGATTGACCCCAGCAACATCAACAACATCACTCTGCAGGTACGGCTCGACCCGAGAGACTCTGTGCTGAACGGATCGTGTGTAGGTGTGTGTGATGTTGTAGGGGTGTGTGGTGCTGTAGGGGTGTGTGATGCTGTAGGGGTGTGTGGTGCTGTAGGGGTGTGTGATGCTGTAGGGGTGTGTGATGCTGTAGGTCTGTGTGATGCTGTAGGGTGTGTGATGCTGTAGGGGTGTGTGGTGCTGTAGGGGTGTGTGGTGCTGTAGGGGTGTGTGATGCTGTAGGGGTGTGTGATGCTGTAGGGGTGTGTGATGCTGTAGGGGTGTGTGATGCTGTAGGGGTGTGTGATGCTGTAGGGGTGTGTGATGCTGTAGGAGTGTGTGATGCTGTAGGGGTGTGTGATGCTGTAGGGGTGTGTGATGCTGTAGGGGTGTGTGATGCTGTAGGGGTGTGTGGTGCTGTAGGGGTGTGTGATGCTGTAGGGGTGTGTGGTGCTGTAGGGGTGTGTGATGCTGTAGGGGTGTGTGATGCTGTAGGGGTGTGTGGTGCTGTAGGGTGTGTGATGCTGTAGGGGTGTGTGGTGCTGTAGGGGTGTGTGGTGCTGTAGGGGTGTGTGATGCTGTAGGGGTGTGTGATGCTGTAGGTCTGTGTGATGCTGTAGGGGTGTGTGATGCTGTAGGGGTGTGTGATGCTGTAGGGGTGTGTGATGCTGTAGGGGTGTGTGATGCTGTAGGGGTGTGTGATGCTGTAGGGGTGTGTGGTGCTGTAGGGTGTGTGATGCTGTAGGGGTGTGTGATGCTGTAGGGGTGTGTGGTGCTGTAGGGGTGTGTGATGCTGTAGGGGTGTGTGGTGCTGTAGGGGTGTGTGATGCTGTAGGGGTGTGTGATGCTGTAGGGGTGTGTGATGCTGTAGGTCTGTGTGATGCTGTAGGTGTGTGTGGTGCTGTAGGTGTGTGTGATGCTGTAGGGGTGTGTGATGCTGTAGGTCTGTGTGATGCTGTAGGGGTGTGTGATGCTGTAGGGGTGTGTGGTGCTGTAGGGGTGTGTGATGCTGTAGGTGTGTGTGATGCTGTAGGGGTGTGTGATGCTGTAGGGGTGTGTGATGCTGTAGGGGTGTGTGATGCTGTAGGGGTGTGTGATGCTGTAGGGGTGTGTGATGCTGTAGGGGTGTGTGGTGCTGTAGGGGTGTGTGATGCTGTAGGGGTGTGTGATGCTGTAGGGGTGTGTGGTGCTGTAGGGTGTGTGATGCTGTAGGGGTGTGTGGTGCTGTAGGGGTGTGTGGTGCTGTAGGGGTGTGTGATGCTGTAGGGGTGTGTGATGCTGTAGGTCTGTGTGATGCTGTAGGGGTGTGTGATGCTGTAGGGGTGTGTGATGCTGTAGGGGTGTGTGATGCTGTAGGGGTGTGTGATGCTGTAGGTCTGTGTGATGCTGTAGGGGTGTGTGATGCTGTAGGGGTGTGTGATGCTGTAGGTGTGTGTGATGCTGTAGGGGTGTGTGATGCTGTAGGGGTGTGTGATGCTGTAGGGGTGTGTGATGCTGTAGGGGTGTGTGATGCTGTAGGGGTGTGTGGTGCTGTAGGGGTGTGTGATGCTGTAGGGGTGTGTGGTGCTGTAGGGGTGTGTGATGCTGTAGGGGTGTGTGATGCTGTAGGGGTGTGTGGTGCTGTAGGGTGTGTGATGCTGTAGGGGTGTGTGGTGCTGTAGGGGTGTGTGGTGCTGTAGGGGTGTGTGATGCTGTAGGGGTGTGTGATGCTGTAGGTCTGTGTGATGCTGTAGGGGTGTGTGATGCTGTAGGGGTGTGTGATGCTGTAGGGGTGTGTGATGCTGTAGGGGTGTGTGATGCTGTAGGGGTGTGTGATGCTGTAGGGGTGTGTGGTGCTGTAGGGTGTGTGATGCTGTAGGGGTGTGTGATGCTGTAGGGGTGTGTGGTGCTGTAGGGGTGTGTGATGCTGTAGGGGTGTGTGATGCTGTAGGGGTGTGTGATGCTGTAGGTCTGTGTGATGCTGTAGGTGTGTGTGGTGCTGTAGGTGTGTGTGATGCTGTAGGGGTGTGTGATGCTGTAGGTCTGTGTGATGCTGTAGGGGTGTGTGATGCTGTAGGGGTGTGTGGTGCTGTAGGGGTGTGTGATGCTGTAGGGGTGTGTGATGCTGTAGGTCTGTGTGATGCTGTAGGGGTGTGTGATGCTGTAGGGGTGTGTGATGCTGTAGGGGTGTGTGATGCTGTAGGGGTGTGTGATGCTGTAGGTCTGTGTGATGCTGTAGGTGTGTGTGGTGCTGTAGGTGTGTGTGATGCTGTAGGGGTGTGTGATGCTGTAGGTCTGTGTGATGCTGTAGGGGTGTGTGATGCTGTAGGGGTGTGTGATGCTGTAGGGGTGTGTGATGCTGTAGGTCTGTGTGATGCTGTAGGTGTGTGTGGTGCTGTAGGTGTGTGTGATGCTGTAGGGGTGTGTGATGCTGTAGGTCTGTGTGATGCTGTAGGTCTGTGTGATGCTGTAGGGGTGTGTGATGCTGTAGGGGTGTGTGATGCTGTAGGGTGTGTGATGCTGTAGTGGTGTGTGATGCTGTAGTGGTGTGTGATGCTGTAGGGGTGTGTGGTGCTGTAGGGGTGTGTGGTGCTGTAGGGGTGTGTGGTGCTGTAGGTGTGTGTGATGCTGTAGGGGTGTGTGATGCTGTAGGTCTGTGTGATGCTGTAGGTGTGTGTGATGCTGTAGGGGTGTGTGGTGCTGTAGGTGTGTGTGATGCTGTAGGGGTGTGTGGTGCTGTAGGGGTGTGTGATGCTGTAGGGGTGTGTGATGCTGTAGGTCTGTGTGATGCTGTAGGGGTGTGTGGTGCTGTAGGTGTGTGTGATGCTGTAGGGTGTGTGGTGCTGTAGGGGTGTGTGATGCTGTAGGGGTGTGTGATGCTGTAGGGGTGTGTGATGCTGTAGGGGTGTGTGATGCTGTAGGGGTGTGTGGTGCTGTAGGGTGTGTGATGCTGTAGGGGTGTGTGATGCTGTAGGGGTGTGTGGTGCTGTAGGGGTGTGTGATGCTGTAGGGGTGTGTGATGCTGTAGGGGTGTGTGGTGCTGTAGGGTGTGTGATGCTGTAGGGGTGTGTGGTGCTGTAGGGGTGTGTGATGCTGTAGGGGTGTGTGATGCTGTAGGGGTGTGTGATGCTGTAGGTCTGTGTGATGCTGTAGGTGTGTGTGGTGCTGTAGGTGTGTGTGATGCTGTAGGGGTGTGTGATGCTGTAGGTCTGTGTGATGCTGTAGGTCTGTGTGATGCTGTAGGGGTGTGTGATGCTGTAGGGGTGTGTGATGCTGTAGGGTGTGTGATGCTGTAGTGGTGTGTGATGCTGTAGTGGTGTGTGATGCTGTAGGGGTGTGTGGTGCTGTAGGGGTGTGTGGTGCTGTAGGGGTGTGTGGTGCTGTAGGTGTGTGTGATGCTGTAGGGGTGTGTGATGCTGTAGGTCTGTGTGATGCTGTAGGTGTGTGTGATGCTGTAGGGGTGTGTGGTGCTGTAGGTGTGTGTGATGCTGTAGGGGTGTGTGGTGCTGTAGGGGTGTGTGATGCTGTAGGGGTGTGTGATGCTGTAGGTCTGTGTGATGCTGTAGGGGTGTGTGGTGCTGTAGGTGTGTGTGATGCTGTAGGGTGTGTGGTGCTGTAGGGGTGTGTGATGCTGTAGGGGTGTGTGATGCTGTAGGGGTGTGTGATGCTGTAGGGGTGTGTGATGCTGTAGGGGTGTGTGGTGCTGTAGGGTGTGTGATGCTGTAGGGGTGTGTGATGCTGTAGGGGTGTGTGGTGCTGTAGGGTGTGTGATGCTGTAGGGGTGTGTGGTGCTGTAGGGGTGTGTGATGCTGTAGGGGTGTGTGATGCTGTAGGGGTGTGTGGTGCTGTAGGGGTGTGTGATGCTGTAGGGGTGTGTGATGCTGTAGGGGTGTGTGATGCTGTAGGGGTGTGTGATGCTGTAGGGGTGTGTGGTGCTGTAGGGTGTGTGATGCTGTAGGGGTGTGTGGTGCTGTAGGGGTGTGTGATGCTGTAGGGGTGTGTGATGCTGTAGGGGTGTGTGGTGCTGTAGGGGTGTGTGATGCTGTAGGGGTGTGTGATGCTGTAGGGGTGTGTGATGCTGTAGGTCTGTGTGATGCTGTAGGGTGTGTGATGCTGTAGGGGTGTGATGCTGTAGGGTGTGTGGTGCTGTAGGGTGTGTGGTGCTGTAGGGTGTGTGGTGCTGTAGGGGTGTGTGGTGCTGTAGGGTGTGTGGTGCTGTAGGGTGTGTGGTGCTGTAGGGGTGTGTGATGCTGTAGGGGTGTGTGATGCTGTAGGGGTGTGTGGTGCTGTAGGGGTGTGTGATGCTGTAGGGGTGTGTGATGCTGTAGGGGTGTGTGGTGCTGTAGGGTGTGTGATGCTGTAGGGGTGTGTGATGCTGTAGGGGTGTGTGATGCTGTAGGGGTGTGTCGTGCTGTAGGGGTGTGTAATGCTGTAGGGGTGTGTGAGGCTGTAGGTCTGTGTGATGCTGTAGGGTGTGTGATGCTGTAGGGGTGTGTGATGCTGTAGGGGTGTGTGGTGCTGTAGGGGTGTGTGATGCTGTAGGGGTGCAACGATACACTCAGGTCACGATTCGATACATATCACCATATGACATGATTGTGATACTCCAAGTTACATGATTAAAGGTCAACCAAAAATGTCCTGTTGATTAAAATGCTAAATTTGGTTTTACATGTGTGTGTAAATGAATAGGATGGACTTATCCACAATTATCCACGATACATGTTGCATTTTTGTGTTGCGATGTGTTGTGCCGCCCCTATGATGCGGTTTCCTCTGTGCTCAGATCGACCCCAGTATCCTGCAGCAGACGCTCCACCAGGGCAGTTTGCTATCTCACTCTCTGACAGGCGACTCGAGTCTGGCGCCGCACGCCACGGCTCACCTCATGACGGACGGAGACGCCAGTGTTCCTGCCAGTGTGGTGATCCACCCTCTGACGGGTCTCTCTCTGCAGCCGCCCGCCTCGGCCATCAGCCTGAGCAGCGACGACACCAGCGGTGAGTACACACACACCTCACACACACACCTCACACACCATCAGCCTGAGCAGCGACGACACCAGCGGTGAGTACACACACACCTCACACACACACCTCACACACCATCAGCCTGAGCAGCGACGACACCAGCGGTCAGTGTCTCTCACACACACCTCACACACACCTCACACGCCATCAGCCTGAGCAGCGACGACACCAGCGGTCAGTGCACACACACCTCACACACCATCAGCCTGAGCAGCGACGACACCAGCGGTCAGTGTCTCTCACACACACCTCACATACACACACCTCACACACCATCAGCCTGAGCAGCGACGACACCACCGGTCAGTGCACACACACACACACACCTCACACACCTCACACACCATCAGCCCGAGCAGCGACGACACCAGCGGTGAGTGCACACACACCTCACACACACACACACCTCACACACCATCAGCCTCAGCAGCGACGACACCAGCGGTCAGTGCACACACACCTCACACACACACACACCTTACACACCATCAGCCTGAGCAGCGACGACACCACCGGTCAGTGTCTCTCACACACACCTCACACACACCTCACACGCCATCAGCCTGAGCAGCGACGACACCAGCGGTCAGTGCACACACACACCAGCCATTTTATTGCTGTTTTAAGTTGTTTATGTAGTATTGAACATAACTTAACTGTGTGTGTGTGTGCGTGCGTGTGCGCGTGTGTGGATGTGTGTGTGTGTGTCAGGTTCTCAAGTGTCCAGCAGCAGAGCTCCAGAAATCACTCTGACCATCAACAACTCCAGTCTGACTCAAGCGTTACAGACCAGTTCATCATCCACTGGCACCAGCACATCTGAGATCACACTCACTATAGGAGGTGAACACACACACTGCTGCCACCAGCACATCTGAGATCACACTCACTATAGCAGGTGCACACACACACACACACACTGATGTGCTGATCTGTGTGTGTGTGTGTAGGTCAGGACCTGTTGCCCCATCACTGCCCCTCCTCGACCGCGAGCATCAGCCCTGGGCTCAGACTGGCTCAGATCACCAGCGATCAGCTCCTTCCTCAGAGTCCTCCTCCCTCGGCCCTCACCGGTGAGAGATCGCTTACCAGACACACACTGACGTACTACAGTTAATCACGTACAACAGGCCTGTCAAACTCAATCTCTGCTCGGACTGATGAGAAAAGTGCTGATTGGTTTTGACAGGCCTGTTGTACATGATTTCTGTGAGGGTAACAGAAGTACGGGGCGATAGAGTTACGATAGACGAATGTTTACTCAGTAAGTGTGTGTATTCTCCCATCAGTCAGTGCTCTTGCTCCCAGCACCTCCCTGTCCTCGCAGAGCCTGGTGATGTCATCAGGGGGCGTGGCCAGCAACGGCAGTGTGACTCTGATGTCATCAGGGGGCGTGGCCAGCGACGGCAGCGTGACTCTGATGTCATCAGGGGGCGTGGCCAGCGACGGCAGCGTGACTCTGACTCTGTCCGACACACAGATCTTGGATACGGTCTCGCTCAACCTCAGCACACAGGTGAATAATGCTTTCAGAATTTAATGCTAATAGATAAATAAAAGATTTGTGATTTTTGACAACATGATCGTTTTATTAAAGAGGACCTATTATGCTCTTTTACGCCAGTCGTGATTTTGTGTTTGGTCTCTTCTAGAAAAGGGTTCCCTGTCGAGAGCGTTAACTTTAACATTGCGTCAGCTATGATGCTGCGGGAACTCCTCACTTCTCCACTTTTGTTGAAGTCTTATAGCCAGCTTGGAACAGCTGGCCAACTGTCGCGAAGTATGCAAATACTGACAGGCTCGCGGGCAGTACAAAATCAATAGGCGTGACAATTCTGTCAGAATCTCTTTATTCACGCTGTCATCGTCGAAGTTGCACCTGAGGACTAGTTACCTTTTCTTCCTCGTATCCGATGGCTACCCGTTGCAGGATTTGTGCGGGCCCCGTCGACCCGCCCGACACCTACGAGTTCTGCGCCGACCTGCCGGTGCGCACTTGAGAACCAGAAAGGTTTTTGCTCACGCTATTACGGGGTCGAGGTCCACCCTCCCCACCCAGAAGCGACGGTGACGACGAGGCCCGGGGCCGATCTCCTTTGCCATCGCCACGTTCCACCGGCCCTTTCCAGGGACGCGCTGGACTCGACGTGGAATGCTCCGGACGAGCCTACAAGAACAAGAGTAAGTTGGAACCCTAGGTATCTTCAGTCGGGCCGCCGCTAGGCTGCTTCGAGGAGGACTCCGTTCTTCCACGATGTCCACGAGCAGTACTCTCCACTATTTTCTTTATAGCCTCATTGGGAAAGCAATTTTTTAAACGATTAAAGTCCCCAGTCGTGGTCTTCTCCCACGAGTTCGGGGCGGAAGTCCACTGCTCTGTGTGCATGCCCTCCTTCGAGGAGACTGTCGCACCTGTGCCCGTCCTCTCGTCTCTGGGCGCGGATCTCAGCTTGACGTCCGAGCCGTGCAAGTTCCCGGCTCATCTGGCTGACAAGGCCTACACTTCTGCAGGCGAAGTGGCATCCGCTCTGCAGTCCGTGAAAGACCTGCGCACGGCAACGGACTTCGCGCTCATGTTTACAAAGCGCTTTGCCCAGGCCATCCTTAACAGGCACCTGTGGGTAACCCTAGCTGACCTGAAGTACGCGGACCGCGAGACGCTCCTAAATGCTGCAATCACTCCCTCCGACCTCTTTGGTGACGACGTGGAGTCAGTTACTGAGCGTTTCTCTGAGGCGCAGAAATGCGTGAAGGCTATGAGTCACATGATTAGTGTTGTCAAAAGTACCAAGTCGATACTGAATTTTTTTTAATGTGATGCTTTGAGCGCTGTTGAGCAGAATCGTAAACACCTCGGAATGGCCATTGTGTTCACGCACTCATCAAATAGTATGTCTGTGATTGGCTACAATAATCAGCACTTCAAAAACATGTTATAAATATACATCAATGACGCTCTTCAGCGAGCGCTTACATAGTTAAGATCAAACTCAACTGTTAGAATCCTTGTTTCTAAAGTTGGGATTCAGGCGCTGCGCAGACAACACCAGATCTGACACACATTTGACTCTCATCATGAGTTTCTCTTGTGTTTAGGAATAGCTGTGCTGATCTGTGTGTGTGTGTGTGTAGGTCAGGATCTGTTGCCCCATCACTGTCCCTCCTCGACCGCGAGCATCAGCCCTGGGCTCAGACTGGCTCAGATCAGCAGCGCTTCAAAAACATGTTGTAAATATTCATCAATGCCGCTCTTCAGCGAGCGCTTACACAGATACACACGGGAGCGTTTGAAAGCAGGTGTCTATCAGCGGACCGGTCCTGCTTGTGCTTTCAAACGCTCCTGCTTTCAAAACACTTTCAAACACTTACGTGTGCTCTCAAACGCTCCTGTGCGTTGATCTTTTAGCCAATCACCGACATATCCGATGAGCTTGTGAACACAATGACCACTCAGAGGTGTTTATGATTCTGCTCAACAGCGCTCAAAGCCTCACATTTAGAAAATTTCAGTTACTTGGTACCGAAGTTGCCCTGCCTCGCCCTGCCCCAGAGCAGTGTGGAGTCGCAGTCCGTGCCTATAGTGGCCTTCCGATGGAAAAACGCGCGAGCACCAATATCCCCCGCCGTGCCCTCCATCCTCACCACCACCACCAAGATGGTCCCTTCCCCTCCATCCTCACCACCACCACCAAGATGGTCCCTTCCCCTCCATCCTCACCACCACCACCAAGATGGTCCCTTCCCCTCCATCCTCACCACCACCACCAGGAAGGTCCCTTCCCCTCCATCCTCACCACCACCACCAAGATGGTCCCTTCCCCTCCATCCCCCCCACCACCACCAAGATGGTCCCTTCCCCTCCATCCTCCCCACCACCACCAGGATGGTCCCTTCCCCTCCATCCTCCCCACCACCACCAGGAAGGTCCCTTCCCCTCCATCCTCCCCACCACCACCAGGAAGGTCCCTTCCCCTCCATCCTCCCCACCACCACCAAGATGGTCCCTTCCCCTCCATCCTCCCCACCACCACCAGGATGGTCCCTTCCTATACCTCACAGGGGGTCGGCTGCACCCCTGCCTTCGTCTTCAGGCAGGAAATGCAGAGTCCTGACCCTCGGATTGCGAGCTATGGACGGGTCCTACGCCAAAGAACTTTATTGCTTGCTGGGCTATCAATAAATGTATTTATTGTTATAGTATTTATTCTCCCGAGTCTTTCTGGTAGAACTTATATTCCCGCGGTGTAATTTCCTAGGCACATGGAGAGCTATTCCACCGGTTCACCTTGGCTGCTGGGGATAGAATGCCCTGCTCTGAGACAGAAAGTTCACAGCCTGCTCTTAAAAGGAGCGATAGAGCGTGTCAGGAGAGCGTTTTTTTAAGCCGCTATATCGGGGTGCCCAAGAGGGATGGAGGACTCCGTCTGATACTGGACCCGAGACCCCCAACCGAGCACTTCACATGCGCGCGTTCAGAAGGAAAGACATCCCCTTAACGTGTGAGCTTATTCGTGGAGGTCTATCGCCAGGTAAGCGCGTCTTAGTATGTATGTTTTGCATGTTTGTTTTGCAACCAGCTGATCTTTACAGAACACATTCGCCAGGTTTTACAAGCCGAATGTGCCGTCCCTGGCGTCTCAAGTGCTTTCGGTGAGTAATTAACCTCACTTATCTTCTGGTCCTGAGTCTTGACTATGTGTTTGCACAGTTGTTACCGCTACAGCTGTTGACGCTGTGCTTACGTGTGATTACTGCTGTTGTGCTGCCCTGTATTATTCAGTGCAGCCTGATATTCTAGCTGATATGCAAATTCTGGTGTACTTGAGCTGAGCAGCTCATTGGTCTGGCCCTGCCTATCAGCTGTGAGCACTCCTAGAGGAACAACGCTATTGGCTGTTGTTCTACTCTGTGATTGGTGTAGCCTTAGCCCAGTATCTTCGGCCTGATCTTCACCTCTGCATGGCGGGATTGACTGGACAGCACAGACTGGAAAATAATGTGAGTTTGCACCCACGCTGAAGGGGTACGTGGCCGCTACTGCTTCGTTTCGTTCCCCGGTTATGGGCTATTGATCGGAAGGCATGCTCTGGTGACCAGATTTCTCAGGGGAGCGAGGAGATTATGTCCTTCACTGCTGCCTTCAGTGCCACAGTGGGATCTAGCTCAAGATTTGAAGTTTCGATTGCTGTTAAGGAGCTCTCCCTAAAAATGGCTCTGCTCCTTGCCCTTGCTTCAGCTAAGCGCATTGGGGACTTACACGCGTTCTCATGGACGGTGATATTATCTGTTTCGGACCCGGAGACTGCAGTGTTACTCTCCGGCCGAGACGGGGCTACGTGCCTAAGTCTCTCTCTACACCTTTATAGCACAGGTCTTTTCTCTGCCCGTTTTATCTGCTGAGCCGTCATCCTCGCGAGACGCTGACGCTCAGGGCGCCATTTGCCCTTCATGGCTTTGCGGATGTATGTGAATTGCGCGGACGCCTTCCTTCAGTTGGACCAGCTTAATGTGTGCTTTGGTGGATGTACTAAGGGAAAGACGTGAACTGTCTCAAAACAGAGACTTTCTCACTGGATTGTGGACGCTGTCGCGCTGGCTTACGCGTGCCAGGGGAAGGATTGTCCTCGTAACATCAGAGCTCATTCGACGAGGGCTGTTGCCTCTCCGTGGGCCTGGTATAGAGGTATGTCTATTCAGGATATATGCTTTGCTGCAGGTTGGTCTTCTTTGAACACCTTAATTTCCTTTCTCATGTATTGAGATCTGTTCTAGTGTTTGACACAGTTGTTACCGCTTTGCTGTTGGCTCTCTGTATACTTTGTTCCTCACTTGCGTTGGCACCTGCTGCTAGTGTTAACACAGTTGTTACCGCTACCGCTGTTGACGCTGTGTTTTACTCCATGCGTTGAGTGCTTATTGTGTTGTGTCTGCCCTGGTTTCAGAGCAGCCTTCACTTTCATTGTGTTGAATATGCAAAGTTTGATGGGGTCGGAGCTGATGTTTCATTGGTCGAGTTCCGCCTATCAGATGCGAGCACTCCTAGCGGCGCGGCTATTGGCTCACTGTCTGTTTCTTCTTTGGTTGGTGTAGCTTGGCCCGTTTTCTCCGGGCTTATCTTTACACACCTTCTGAAAAGCACACTGTGCTCTGATTGGTCGGCTGGAGCGGTGTGTTGTGATTGGTCAAGCACTTTGAGTGTGTTTGGGAAATGTCACAAAGATATAAAACATTTTATTTACCCACATGTAAAGATTGTTGCATTGGTTGGTTGGTATGCACTAGTAAAGCTTTACTCAAATCTTTCGAAAAACCGTAATAATGTCAAAACATAATAATTCAATATGTAAAGCTGATTTGAAATGATGTATAGATATCAGAGTATCTTTCATGGGTTATCCGATGTCCACATTTCTCAATAACTGTTGTTTGTTTGTTGTGAGACAATCATGCATTACTTTATTAATCTAAGATGAGGAGTTGTGCTAAACCACAGTGTTTCGCCCGTGTGGTTCAAACCGATTCTTCCAGGTGCTGCACTGGGTCTGATGTGGATGTGTTTGATTTGTGGCACAGATGCTGGATCCGCAGCCGGAGGAGAAGGAGGCCGAGCCAAAGCAGAAGCACCAGTGTTTCTACTGCAGTCAGACTCTGCTGACGGCCAACGCTCTCAGGAGACACTGCAGACAGGAGCACGGGAAGGAGCGCTGCCACGTGTGTCGAGTCTGCAGCAAAGCCTTCAAACGGGCCACACACCTCAAGGTATCACACACACACTCACACACACACACTCTTACAGTGCTCCACACACACCTCAAGGTATCTCAAATACACTCTTACAGTGCTCCACACACACTTCAAGGTATTGTCTGCACACACTCTCTTACAGTGCTCCACAGTCCACACACACCTCAAGGTATCACACACACACTCACACACACACACACACACACACACGTTAGTGGGTGTACTGTTGGTCCAGTACATACTGAATTTCATTTCGACTTTCCGAAGGTCCTTCCTCCCAAGTTTCCTTAAGAACGTCTAAAACCCTCGGGCTGACGTCCAAAAGAAGCTCGAAGGGGGAAACCCAGTGGAGGCTTGCGGGAGCTCGCGCACAGCGAACAAGAGGGGTTCCAACCATTTATCCCAATTTTTGCCATCTTCGTGAACGAACTTGCAAATCATGGTTTTTAAAGTGTGATTAAATCGTTACACCAGACCGTCTGTTTGTGGGGGATAGACGCTGGTGCGAATCGATTTAATGCCCAACAATTCGTAAATTTCGCGTAAAGTACTTGAGCTACTTACTCCCCGCCTGTGTGCCGACTCTCTCTGCCGTCACAGACCTCGCTGACCCACGCCCCTCGCCACAACACCTTACTGTGCAGCTGAAACCCCAGTGCCAGTGGCCACCAAGTCTTGCCGCAGGTCTTTTGTTGTCACTCAAGCGTTTCTCTTGAACCTGCCTTCTCAGAAATCTGATTGTATCTGTTGGTAGCTTCCTTTTTCTGCCCTCTCCAAGTGTAACCACTGTTCCTTTAACTTTGAACTTGCAAACTATGCTTCCAACAGTGTCTCTATGAGCATTTAGTGCCATCACTATATTTTTGTATCCTGTTCCTTGTTTGTGAAGGTCGTGATATCTTCTCTTAAGTTTTTGGACCATTCTTTTGACTTAACAAACCTTGCCAGTTCATATATTTCATGTGTTCTAGCTCAAGCACACCTGGTGCAACTAATGAACCCCTTGATTAGTGAGGCAACACCTGTTTTGCAGATTTGTGCTGTTGTGAAGGTTTCTATTCAGGGGGTTGAATACTTTTGAGACTGCAGAAGTCATTAAAAGTTGCATTTTCAGTTGAATTTGGGGAAACCACTTAAACATTTGGTGTGTTGAGTTATTTCAATTACTTTTGTATGATTTGTTCATTTGTCCACATAGTGTACATCCAAATGCATAACTTTGCACGGTATGCATCTCTTGGCTATTATGGTCACAACATGATTTTCAAGTCATGTTATTTTTCTTTCTCTCACCAGATGGCAGCAATCTGCCCCAATACATGACACATTATTTCATATGTAGAAAAGTGGCATAAACCAACAAACAGAAATCAACAATTCACAGATATTACTTTTTCAAATTCAACAGTCAAAAAACATGTTTTACATATAAATTATATTTAATTCTACTCAATTATATAGAAATCATAGCAGCACAATGGGTGAATAAACAAATAATGGCTGCTAAACAATCACTTTTTCCCATGTAAAAATATTAATTTTCACACTTAAAAATGTCCTCTGTTAAAAACTCTTATTTTACAGCACATATTGACACTCCATGACCAAATGTTCCTCTAAATCCTCAATTCATGTCATATTCCCTTTATAAGTACAGTACATTACTGTTTCCCATTTGTTTTTTTACAAACAGACTAAATTTTGTTCTGTTAATCGACAGCATGTCACAGATAATTCTAAGTCTGCTATAGATGGGATTATAAGTGTCATTCTGATCCTCTGGGTCTTTGTTGCTGTAATGAGCTGTTAAATGTCTCTTTCAGGAGCACGAGTATGTCCATAAGAAGGGACCCAAGGTCAGCGCTCAGAAACCCAAAGTCTTCAAATGCCCCAACTGTGACAAAGCCTTCGCCAAACCCAGTCAGTTAGAGAGACACAACCGCACACACACAGGTAACGGAGAGCACACACACTCTCTCGGTTCACTGCTGTCCTGTCCTTCTCCTGCAGGGCTGTCACTGATCACAGTTTTAATGGATTAATTAACCCGGCCTCTGGTATATGCATTGTTTTAACCATGAAATATTTTTTCAAATCAGTTTTTATTACATGAAATAGCTTCAAATCATACAAATGCAAAAAGATTTTTTGAAAAAAAGGGAATTGTTAGGGAAATGTTGCTATGTTTTTCTATATAATTATGATTTTCTTTTTTTACTTAATTGCACATTTCCTTTAGAAATTGATAGATTTATATACTTGGAACTAATGCAAACCAAAAATAAATAGATCCCTATCATTTAATCCCTATCATTCGGCTCACTCATCACATGGAGGCTCTGCACTATTGGCCTTTATGTCAAATATTGCTGTATTCGTTTTCTGAAAAGAAGAAATTAATTTGTTATGTATACATAAATACAACTATACTAAAATCCCAAAATCCCCCTTGATAAAAGATGTCTAGAAATGAGGTTATTAGAGCAGTTTCTGGAGCACCTCAACAGCTGTTCAACATGTGTGAGGGAGAGAGAGTTCTGGACGGACTTTCCAATGTCATGTGATTTAAAAACAGCACATCATTGGCTACTTTAAGGCCTGCCCTTTTAATTCCCTTAGTGCAATATGTTGTGTTTTTTTCTGAATAACAAGGAAATGAGTAGAAATCATAGTCATAGACTTGACCATGTTTGCAGTTGTGTGAGATGTTGAGTACAGTCTGGTTTCTGTGGAGGTTCACTGGCCCGTTCTCTTGGTTTCAGGTGAGCGGCCCTTCAAGTGTCCTCTGTGTGATAAAGCCTTTAACCAGAAGAGCGCGCTGCAGGTGCACCGGGTCAAGCACACGGGAGAGAAGCCCTACAGGTGTGAGGTCTGCAGCATCAGCTTCACCCAGAAGAGCAACATGAAGCTGCACATGAAGAGGTCTCACGGCTATCTGCCGTCCTGCAGCAAACTCTCCGGTACGTGTGGAGCAGATCACCAGATCAGCAGATCAGCAGATTATAAAATCATCAGATCAGCACATCACCAGATTACCAGATCACCAGATCAGCAGATTATAAAATCATCAGATCACCAGATCACCAGATTACCAGATCACCAGATCACCAGATCAGCAGATTATAAAATCATCAGATCACCAGATCACCACATCAGCAGATTATAAAATCAGCAGATCACCAGATCACCAGATCACCAGATTACCAGATCACCAGATTACCAGATCACCAGATCACCACATCAGCAGATTATAAAATCAACAGATCAGCACATCACCAGATTACCAGATCATCAGATCACCACATCAGCAGATTATAAAATCATCAGATCACCAGATCACCAGATCAGCAGATTATAAAATCATCAGATCACCAGATCACCAGATTATAAAATCATCAGATCACCAGATTATGCTGCTGCTTGCTTGCCATTATTTTATATATATACATATATACATATATATATAGACAGACAGAACAACACCGAATAGACAGAGACAGTTTCACACAGAGCGCTTTCTGAAGACGTTGTAGCGCTGCTGTGTTTGGGCAGCTTATAGTGTCCTGGTCCGTCCCCCGCCTCTGACGCTCCGCCACACCACTGGACTGATCTCACATCAGCTTCATGACATCATCACGCGAAGCAGCGCGAGTTCCCTTGAGAGGGACCTTACCGTATGAATGTGAATACACAGTTAAATGTGATTGCAGTTATTGCTGCTGAGGGACATTTTCACAGCAAGGACCACTAATATTACATATTATTACATACACTAATATTACATATTATTACATACACTAATATTAGTGTATATAATAATATGTAATATTATTATATACACTAATATTACATATTATTACATACACTAATATTACATATTATTATATACACTAATATTACATATTATTGCATACACTAATATTACATATTATTATATACACTAATATTACATATTATTACATACACTAATATTACATATTATTATATACACTAATATTACATATTATTACATACACTAATATTACATATTATTATATACACTAATATTACATATTATTACATACACTAATATTACATATTATTATATACACTAATATTACATATTATTATTATATACACTAATATTACATATTATTACATACACTAATATTACATATTATTATATACACTAATATTACATATTATTACATACACTAATATTACATATTATTACATACACTAATATTACATATTATTACATACACGAATATTACATATTATTACATACACTAATCTTACATATTATTACATACACTAATATTACATATTATTATATACTAATATTACTTATTATTATATACAGTAATATGACTTATTATTATATACACTAATATTACATATTATATACACTAATATTACATATTATTATATACACTAATATTACATATTATTACATACACTAATATTACATATTATTATATACACTAATATTACATATTATTACATACACTAATATTACATATTATTACATACACTAATATTACATATTATTACATACACTAATATTACATATTATTATATACACTAATATTACATATTATTACATACACTAATATTACATATTATTATATACACTAATATTACATATTATTACATACACTAATATTGCATATTATTATATACACTAATATTACATATTATTACATACACTAATATTACATATTATTATATACACTAATATTACATATTATTACATACACTAATATTGCATATTATTATATACACTAATATTACATATTATTACATACACTAATATTGCATATTATTATATACACTAATATTACATATTATTATATACACTAATATTACATATTATTATATACACTAATATTACATATTATTACATACACTAATATTGCATATTATTATATACACTAATATTACATATTATTACATACACTAATATTACATATTATTACATACACTAATATTACATATTATTACATACACTAATATTGCATATTATTATATACACTAATATTGCATATTATTACATACACTAATATTGCATATTATTATATACACTAATATTACATATTATTACATACACTAATATTACATATTATTATATACACTAATATTACATATTATTACATACACTAATATTGCATATTATTATATACACTAATATTACATATTATTACATACACTAATATTACATATTATTACATACACTAATATTACATATTATTACATACACTAATATTACATATTATTACATACACTAATATTACATATTATTACATACACTAATATTACATATTATTATATACAGTAATATGACTTATTATTATATACACTAATATTACATATTATTATATACACTAATATTACATATTATTACATACACTAATATTACATATTATTATATACACTAATATTACATATTATTATATACACTAAAATTACATATTATTACATACACTAATATTACTTATTATTATATACACTAATATTACTCATTATTATATACACTAATATTACTTATTATTATATACACTAATATTACATATTATTATATACTAATATTACTTATTATTATATACAGTAATATGACTTATTATTATATACACTAATATTACATATTATTATATACACTAATATTACATATTATTATATACACTAATATTACATATTATTACATACACTAATATTACATATTATTATATACAGTAATATGACTTATTATTATATACACTAATATTACATATTATTATATACACTAATATTACATATTATTACATACACTAATATTACATATTATTATATACACTAATATTACATATCATTATATACACTAATATTACATATTATTACATACACTAATATTACATATTATTACATACACTAATATTACTTATTATTATATACACTAATATTACTCATTATTATATACACTAATATTACTTATTATTATATACACTAATATTACATATTATTATATACACTAATATTACATATTATTATATACACTAATGTAACATATAATTCTTAAATTGTTGGCAGTTAAAATTATAGACAAAACCAATAAGTGCAAATGCTGTTTGCACACTGAAATTAGTTCTCTCCACCTATTGATACTTTTGATATGATTATATTTATTAATATCAAAAATGGATGCTGCTTTATTGGGAAACACCTTATTTCCACTATTAAACACTGACAATGTTTTCTTCATTTGTAAGTAAAGTAAACTTCTCTCTGAGCTGATAATCGATGGGAAAAGGGAGAAGAATGAGTTTGTATTCTCACTCTCACTCGTCTCTCTCTCTCCACACACTGATCCTGTTATCAGACAGGTTTCTCCTGTAGTTCTGTCTGTCAATCACACACTGGGGGCGGAGCTAGTGTAAACCACCTGACAACACGCCGGCTGGTTTGCACTTGGTGTGAATGCTCAGGAATGTAAGCATGAATAATATGAACAGCAGTGGAGTGGTTGTGTGAACTCTTGTCTCGTCCCTGACAGTGAAGCCACAGGAAGTGGAGGTGGTGTTGGAACACGACTCCGAGTCGGACTCGCAGCCGGCGGCGTCTCAGCAGGGCAAACACACGGAGACGGGTCTGGATCTGGAGGACGGAGTGCAAGAGTCTTCAGAGGGCTGGCAGTGCCCCATCCCCACAGTCTTCCCATGAGCCTCTGCTTCCCCTGACATCAGCAGCGCCGATCACTGGCCAACCAGTGGGACTTACAGTGATACAAATCATGCGTTCATGTGAATGTTCATGATGTTATACACTCCATGCTGCGTTCGAGAACTTTCAGAGTCAAAGACTGAACTCACTGAACTGGTTGCAAGTTTCATTTTTTACAGTTTTTTTAATTATTGTTTTACGTTAGAGCCATATTTGTCACGACTAAAGTAAAGATTGTAATTGTGTATTTGAAAGGATCTAGTTTCAAGTTTTCATTTGTATCCTCATCTGTGGTAAAACTAAAGCAGTACGTTCTAGATACTAAAGTCCCACAATCCCTGATACATCACATGATTCAGTTTAATGGGATCCAATTTTGGCAAACGTTTTTTTGTAATATGCACAAATATTTAAGAATAAATTTAGGTTTTTTTTTTTTTCAAATGTTTATCAGTTTTCTATTTTTATTTTTCTGC
This sequence comes from Rhinichthys osculus, assembly GCA_029959095.1. NCBI lineage: Eukaryota > Metazoa > Chordata > Actinopteri > Cypriniformes > Leuciscidae > Rhinichthys > Rhinichthys osculus. The sequence continues at coordinate 41,106,095 of JARWKJ010000016.1, read as the reverse complement.
AACTTTGTTCTAATCTGTTTTTATGGGTTTTTATTTATGGATTAAGTTTGACAGCATTAGTTTGACTAAACTATAATGAATTCTGAAAACACTGAATACACACACAAAAACTTATATCAAAATCCACAGTATATGATCCAAATATATGAGAATTTCCCACGTGACTGAAGATCACTATAACTCCTGCATTATCTGACACAGAAACCGGCTAATGACTAATACCATAGTGTGTAGTGCAATATATCTAGCACACTATTCTAGCATACAGTACGCTGGTATTTGTTGTTGATTTTGTTGTGAAGCCGGCTTAACATTAACACAAAAGTGAAGGCTTTATAATGTGCTGCAGCTGTTTGTGTTTTACTGAGATCCTGAAGCGTGTGTGTGTGTGTGTGTGTGTGTGTGTGGTGGGTCTGAGGCTGCTAACACTCACTATTACCAACACATTGTTTCAGCAGAAAACCAAATGTAAAACATCTTGGATGCATCCACGGCCTAAACACTGGCACCTGATTGATTATGTCTTAGCAAGACGTGCTGACATTAGCGATGTTCTGTTGACCCGGGCCTGTAGGGATGAGGCCGTCCTGCGTTCTGATTACACCATACATCAGAAATGGGCATCCATAGCCTCGATGCTTCACGAAACTGCAGTCGACTCTATAGGCTATTAAACCAGAAAACATCAGGACTGGTTTGATGAGAACGCTGATGCCATCATGTCCATGCTGGAAACTAAGCGCAAGCGATGGCAAACACACACAAGGAGGTACAGACAACTTTACGTACTCTACAGAATTCATGCTGGTTGATCAAGGCTCAAGAAATTCAATCATATGCTGATAGAAACGACATGTATAACTTCTACAACTCCTTAAAAACCATATAAGGTCCTGGGAATTGTTCTATTACACCTTTAAAAGCAGTGGATGGACTCACAATTGTAAAAGTCCTCCTTAACCATCAGTCGCCAATTGATCGTTCCACCTTGGAGGAGCTATACCCCCTATCCAAGCCCTTGAGCATCTCCCAACGGTTCTAGAGGTGCTAGCAGCGATCATCTCCCTCAGAAATGATAAGTCCCCTGGCGATGACGGCAACAGAGCTCCGGTGCTACCTGTGTACCCGGAGGACTCAGCAGTACGTCCTGCAGGTCTGGGGACAGGAGTGTGTCCCTCAACAATGGAGGGATGCAAACATTGTCACTTTAGATAAAAGCAAGGCTGAAAAATCTATTCGTAGCAACAGTCGCGGTGTATCGCTGCTAGCTGGCGCAGGTCCTGGAAAAATCCTGCTGTGTAGGCTGGTGGAAAACCGAACCGAGCTTTCGTTGCCAGAGTCACAGTGTGGCTCCAGAAAGAGTCGGAGTGCTGTGGACATGGCTTTCACAGTGAGACGGCTTCAAGAAAAATGCTGTGAACCTCTTCATCTCTCCAAAGCATTCAACACTGTGAATCCAGAGCTGCTCTGGGACATCTTAACTAAATTTGGCTGTCCAAAAAGTTGCATGAAGGGATGGCAGCTCGTGTGGCACAGCCGGCCAGAGCCAGAGCCTCTTAGAGTCCGCACTGGGGAGGACAAGGACGTGTGCTGGCACCTGTACTCTTGAACATCTACCTCCTATGTCACAGTAATAAGCTTGAAAGCAGTAATGGATCACTGTGGACTTCAGGTTGGATGGAAACCTCTGTAACATTCGAAGGTTCCAGGCCTCCACCAGGATCTACGCGATGCGGGCCCTTGAGTTCTGCGGGTCCACACACCCCAGAACACCTGCAAGCTATCCTTGCTGCGGCTGTGAAGGCCTATTGCAGATCCGGCTCGTCAGTCAATACCACCAAAACTGCAGTGATATGCCAACGGAGGCTCAGCCCTCTGCCTACTCTGTCTGTTTTTACCATAGAACAACCACTTACAATAGTGCCATCCTTTCAGTATCTAGGCAGCATTGTATCAGAGGACTGCAATCTCGATTACGAAATAAACAATCGGAGAAGGCAAGCCTCTGGCAAACTTCGACGCAAGGTCTTTCAAAATGATCACCTTCAATTGTGCACTAAAGTTACCATCTGTAAAGCTGTGTGTGTGTGTGTGTGTGTCTGTGTGTCATCGTTAATACGTATGCAGTTGTAGAGTAATGCTAGGAAAAGAAGGTGATTATGAATATACAACCCTTTAGAAATAAGCAGTTCTGACAGTTACTGTATGAGCAGAAAAACATGAAACCTTGAACAAGTTTTTATGTGACTTGATTTTAATATAAAGCATGTTAAATTAAAATAACATACACATTGTATCACGTGTGAGATACATATTGGTGTTCCATATGACTTAAACCTGGAAACTGTTTTTGTATCTTCCTGACGAACAGAAAATGAAGGCTCAAACTATAAGCAAAGGCCACATAAATCAGTCATCGAGTTAAACATTGAACAAGCCCGTTTGTGTTGGGAAGTCCTGTGTTGTGGATCTCAGCACATGCACAACGTGTTTAATGGATTACGGGACGCAGACCGCATCACTCTTCGTTCATGGACACATGAAGAGTGTAGAAAACAGATCTGAGGTCTAACACACACATTTACAGACAAGGTAAGAGTAACACGACAGAGACGAGACAAAAGCATTTCAACAAGACCAACATCATCTAACTCTCAAAGATTATACACAACTACATCAATACAAGACTGAACAGGAGTAATTCAGATTTAACGTATCAATGCAGAAGCCTCTTCAAGTCATTGTTACTGGATTAGAAAAATAAAGAGATGTAATCTATCCTTTCCTCTGTTTAACGAGTGAGGTGATGGTTTCAGCGCTTGGCAGAAGAAGTGGACTGGCTTCCTCCCTGGAAGAGAGAATAAGCATGAGAATGGCCCAGCGACTTCACACTTGCATTAGTGGTGATGAGTGATGAGGAGTGCGGTATGAGGAGTGATGAGGAGTGGTGAGGAGTGATGAGGAGTGCGGTGTGAGGAGTGGTGAGGAGTGCGGTGTGAGGAGTGATCAGGAGTGATGAGGAGTGCGGTGTGAGGAGTGATGAGGAGTGCGGTATGAGGAGTTATGAGGAGTGATGAGGAGTGCGGTGTGAGGAGTGATGAGGAGTGATGAGGAGTGTGGTGTGAGGAGTGATGAGGAGTGTGGTGTGAGGAGTGATGAGGAGTGCGGTGTGAGGAGTGATGAGGAGTGATGAGGAGTGCGGTGTGAGGAGTGATGAGGAGTGCGGTGTGAGGAGTGATGAGGAGTGTGGTGTGAGGAGTGATGAGGAGTGCGGTGTGAGGAGTGATGAGGAGTGGTGTGGAGTGATGAGGAGTGTGGTGTGAGGAGTGATGAGGAGTGCGGTGTGAGGAGTGATGAGGAGTGCGGTGTGAGGAGTGATGAGTGCGGTGTGAGGAGTGCGGTGTGAGGAGTGGTGAGGAGTGATGAGGAGTGTGGTGTGAGGAGTGCGGTGTGAGGAGTGATGAGGAGTGCGGTGTGAGGAGTGATGAGGAGTGCGGTGTGAGGAGTGATGAGGAGTGTGGTGTGAGTGATGAGGAGTGCGGTGTGAGGAGTGAGGAGTGATGAGGAGTGCGGTGTGAGGAGTGATGAGGAGTGCGGTGTGAGGAGTGATGAGGAGTACGGTGTGAGGAGTGATGAGGAGTGCGGTGTGAGGAGTGATGAGGAGTGCGGTGTGAGGAGTGATAAGGAGTGTGGTGTGAGGAGTGATGAGGAGTGCGGTGTGAGGAGTGCGGTGTGAGGAGTGATGAGGAGTGCGGTGTGAGGAGTGATGAGGAGTGCGGTGTGAGGAGTGATGAAGAGTGCGGTGTGAGGAGTGATGAAGAGTGCGGTGTGATGAGGAGTGCGGTGTGAGGAGTGATGAGGAGTGCGGTGTGAGGAGTGATAAGGAGTGTGGTGTGAGGAGTGATGAGGAGTGCGGTGTGAGGAGTGCGGTGTGAGGAGTGATGAGGAGTGCGGTGTGAGGAGTGATGAGGAGTGCGGTGTGAGGAGTGATGAGGAGTGCGGTGTGAGGAGTGATAAGGAGTGTGGTGTGAGGAGTGATGAGGAGTGCGGTGTGAGGAGTGCGGTGTGAGGAGTGATGAGGAGTGCGGTGTGAGGAGTGATGAGGAGTGCGGTGTGAGGAGTGATGAGGAGTGCGGTAGGAGGAGTGATGAGGAGTGCGGTGTGAGGAGTGATGAGGAGTGCGGTGTTAGGAGTGATGAGGAGTGCGATGTGAGGAGTGATGAGGAGTGCGGTGTGAGGAGTGATGAGGAGTGCGGTGTGAGGAGTGATGAGGAGTGCGGTGTGAGGAGTGATGAGGAGTGCGGTGTGAGGAGTGATGAGGAGTGCGGTGTGAGGAGTGATGAGGAGTGATGAGGAGTGCGGTGTGAGGAGTGATGAGGAGTGCGGTGTGAGGAGTGGTGAGGAGTGATGAGGAGTGGTGAGGAGTGCGGTGTGAGGAGTGATAAGGAGTGTGGTGTGAGGAGTGATGAGGAGTGCGGTGTGAGGAGTGCGGTGTGAGGAGTGATGAGGAGTGCGGTGTGAGGAGTGATGAGGAGTGCGGTGTGAGGAGTGATGAGGAGTGCGGTATGAGGAGTGATGAGGAGTGCGGTGTGATGAGGAGTGCGGTGTGAGGAGTGATGAGGAGTGCGGTGTGAGGAGTGATAAGGAGTGTGGTGTGAGGAGTGATGAGGAGTGCGGTGTGAGGAGTGCGGTGTGAGGAGTGATGAGGAGTGCGGTGTGAGGAGTGATGAGGAGTGCGGTAGGAGGAGTGATGAGGAGTGCGGTGTGAGGAGTAATGAGGAGTGCGGTGTGAGGAGTGTTGAGGAGTGCGGTGTTAGGAGTGATGAGGAGTGCGGTGTGAGGAGTGATGAGGAGTGCGGTGTGAGGAGTGATGAGGAGTGCGATGTGAGGAGTGATGAGGAGTGCGGTGTGAGGAGTGATGAGGAGTGCGGTGTGAGGAGTGATGAGGAGTACGGTGTAAGGAGTGATGAAGAGTGCGGTGTGAGGAGTGATGAGGAGTGTGGTGTGAGGAGTGATGAGGAGTGCGGTGTGAGGAGTGATGAGGAGTGCGGTGTGAGGAGTGATGAGGAGTGATGAGGAGTGGTGAGGAGTGCGGTGTGAGGAGTGATGAGGAGTGCGGTGTGAGGAGTGATGAGGAGTGCGGTGTGAGGAGTGATGAGGAGTGCGATATGAGGAGTGATGAGGAGTGCGGTGTGAAGAGTGGTGAGGAGTGGTGAGGAGTGCGGTGTGAAGAGTGATGAGGAGTGCGGTATGAGGAGTGGTGAGGAGTGATGAGGAGTGCGGTGTGAGGAGTGATGAGGAGTGCGGTGTGAGGAGTGATGAGGAGTGATGAGAAGTGCGGTATGAGGAGTGGTGAGGAGTGCGGTGTGAGGAGTGGTGACGAGTGATGAGGAGTGCAGTATGAGGAGTGATGAGGAGTGCGGTATGAGGAGTGATGAGGAGTGATGAGGAGTGCGGTGTGAAGAGTGATGAGGAGTGCGGTGTGAGGAGTGATGAGGAGTGATGAGGAGTGCGGTGTGAAGAGTGATGAGGAGTGCGGTGTGAGGAGTGATGAGGAGTGCGGTATGAGGAGTGATGAGGAGTGATGAGGAGTGATGAGGAGTGATGAGGAGTGGTGAGGAGTGCGGTGTGAGGAGTGATGAGGAGTGTGGTGTGAGGAGTGATGAGGAGTGATGAGGAGTGCGGTATGAGGAGTGATGAGGAGTGCGGTGTGAAGAGTGGTGAGGAGTGGTAAGGAGTGATGAGGAGTGCGGTGTGAGGAGTGATGAGGAGTGCGGTGTGAGGAGTGATGAGGAGTGCGGTGTGAGGAGTGATGAGGAGTGTGGTGTGAGGAGTGATGAGGAGTGCGGTGTGAGGAGTGATGAGGAGTGCGGTGTGAGGAGTGATGAGGAGTGCGGTGTGAGGAGTGCGGAGGAGTGCGGTGTGAGGAGTGATGAGGAGTGCGGTGTGAGGAGTGCGGTGTGAGGAGTGATGAGGAGTGCGGTGTGAGGAGTGCGGAGGAGTGCGGTGTGAGGAGTGATGAGGAGTGCGGTGTGAGGAGTGATGAGGAGTGCGGTGTGAGGAGTGATGAGGAGTGATGAGGAGTGCGGTGTGAGGAGTGCGGTGTGAGGAGTGATGAGGAGTGCGGTGTAAGGAGTGATGAGGAGTGCGGTGTGAGGAGTGATGAAGAGTGATGAGGAGTGCGGTGTGAGGAGTGCGGTGTGAGGAGTGATGAGGAGTGCGGTGTAAGGAGTGATGAGGAGTGCGGTGTGAGGAGTGATGAGGAGTGCGGTGTGAGGAGTGATGAGGAGTGCGGTGTGAGGAGTGATGAGGAGTGCGGTCGGAGGAGTGCGGTGTGAGGAGTGATGAGGAGTGCGGTGTGAGGAGTGATGAGGAGTGATGAGGAGTGCGGTGTGAGGAGTGATGAGGAGTGATGAGGAGTGTGGTGTGAGGAGTGATGAGGAGTGCGGTGTGAGGAGTGCGGAGGAGTGCGGAGGAGTGCGGTGTGAGGAGTGATGAGGAGTGATGAGGAGTGCGGTGTGAGGAGTGATGAGGAGTGCGGTGTGAGGAGTGCGGTGTGAGGAGTGATGAGGAGTGCGGAGGAGTGCGGTGTGAGGAGTGATGAGGAGTGATGAGGAGTGCGGTGTGAGGAGTGATGAGGAGTGCGGTATGAGGAGTGATAAGGAGTGCGGTATGAGGAGTGGTGAGGAGTGCGGTGTGAGGAGTGATTTGGAGTGTGGTGTGAGGAGTGATGAGGAGTGCGGTGTAAGGAGTGATGAGGAGTGCGGTGTGAGGAGTGATGAGGAGTGCGGTGTGAGGAGTGATGAGGAGTGTGGTGTGAGGAGTGATGAGGAGTGCGGTGTGAGGAGTGATGAGGAGTGCGGTGTGAGGAGTGATGAGGAGTGTGGTGTGAGGAGTGATGAGGAGTGTGGTGTGAGGAGTGATGAGGAGTGCGGTGTGAGGAGTGATGAGGAGTGATGAGGAGTGCGGTATGAGGAGTGCGGTGTGAGGAGTGCGGTGTGAGGAGTGATGAGTGCGGTGTGAGGAGTGATGAGGAGTGCGGTGTGAGGAGTGATGAGGAGTGCGGTGTGAAGAGTGATGAGGAGTGATGAGGAGTGATGAGGAGTGCGGTGTTAGGAGTGATGAGTGCGGTGTGAGGAGTGATGAGGAGTGCGGTGTGAGGAGTGATGAGGAGTGCGGTGTGAGGAGTGATGAGGAGTGCGGTATGAGGAGTGATGAGGAGTGCGGTGTGAGGAGTGATGAGGAGTGCGGTGTGAGGAGTGATGAGGAGTGTGGTGTGAGGAGTGATGAGGAGTGATGAGGAGTGCGGTATGAGGAGTGATGAGGAGTGCGGTGTGAGGAGTGATGAGGAGTGCGGTATGAGGAGTGATGAGGAGTGCGGTGTGAGGAGTGATGAAGAGTGCGGTGTGAGGAGTGAAGAGGAGTGCGGTGTGAGGAGTGATGAAGAGTGCGGTGTGAGGAGTGATGAGGAGTGTGGTGTGAGGAGTGATGAGGAGTGATGAGGAGTGATGAGGAGTGCGGTGTGAGGAGTGCGGTGTGAGGAGTGATGAGTGCGGTGTGAGGAGTGATGAGGAGTGCGGTGTGAAGAGTGATGAGGAGTGATGAGGAGTGTGGTGTTAGGAGTGATGAGTGCGATGTGAGGAGTGATGAGGAGTGCGGTGTGAGGAGTGATGAGGAGTGAGGAGTGATGAGGAGTGATGAGGAGTGATGAGGAGTGCGGTGTGAGAAGTGATGAGGAGTGCGGTGTGAGGAGTGATGAGGAGTGCGGTGTGAGGAGTAATGAGGAGTGATGAGGAGTGCGGTATGAGGAGTGATGAGGAGTGCGGTGTGAGGAGTGATGAAGAGTGCGGTGTGAGGAGTGATGAGGAGTGCGGTGTGAGGAGTGATGAGGAGTGATGAGGAGTGATGAGGAGTGATGAGGAGTGCGGTGTGAGAAGTGATGAGGAGTGCGGTGTGAGGAGTAATGAGGAGTGATGAGGAGTGCGGTATGAGGAGTGATGAGGAGTGCGGTGTGAGGAGTGATGAAGAGTGCGGTGTGAGGAGTGATGAGGAGTGCGGTGTGAGGAGTGATGAGGAGTGATGAGGAGTGATGAGGAGTGATGAGGAGTGCGGTGTAAGGAGTGATGAGGAGTGGTGAGGAGTGTGGTGTGAAGAGTGATGAGGAGTGATGAGTGCGATGTGAGGAGTGATGAGGAGTGCGGTGTGAGGAGTGCGGTGTGAGGAGTGATGAGGAGTGCGGTGTGAGGAGTGATGAGGAGTGATGAGGAGTGCGGTGTGAAGAGTGATGAGGAGTGATGAGGAGTGCGGTGTTAGGAGTGATGAGTGCGATGTGAGGAGTGATGAGGAGTGCGGTGTGAGGAGTGATGAGGAGTGATGAGGAGTGCGGTGTGAAGAGTGATGAGGAGTGATGAGGAGTGCGGTGTTAGGAGTGATGAGGAGTGCGGTATGAGGAGTGATGAGGAGTGCGGTGTGAGGAGTGATGAGGAGTGCGGTGTGAGGAGTGATGAGGAGTGATGAGGAGTGCGGTGTGAAGAGTGATGAGGAGTGATGAGGAGTGCGGTGTTAGGAGTGATGAGTGCGATGTGAGGAGTGATGAGGAGTGCGGTGTGAAGAGTGATGAGGAGTGATGAGGAGTGCGGTGTGAGGAGTGATGAGGAGTGCGGTATGAGGAGTGATGAGGAGTGCGGTGTGAGGAGTGATGAGGAGTGCGGTGTGAGGAGTGATGAGGAGTGATGAGGAGTGCGGTGTGAAGAGTGATGAGGAGTGATGAGGAGTGCGGTGTTAGGAGTGATGAGTGCGATGTGAGGAGTTATGAGGAGTGCGGTGTGAGGAGTGATGAGGAGTGCGGTGTGAGGAGTGATGAGGAGTGCGGTGTGAGGAGTGATGAGGAGTGATGAGGAGTGATGAGGAGTGCGGTGTGAGGAGTGATGAGGAGTGATGAGGAGTGCGGTGTGAAGAGTGATGAGGAGTGATGAGGAGTGCGGTGTTAGGAGTGATGAGTGCGATGTGAGGAGTGATGAGGAGTGCGGTGTGAGGAGTGATGAGGAGTGATGAGGAGTGCGGTGTGAGGAGTGATGAGGAGTGATGAGGAGTGCGGTGTGAGGAGTGATGAGGAGTGATGAGGAGTGCGGTGTGAGGAGTGATGAGGAGTGATGAGGAGTGCGGTGTGAGGAGTGATGAGGAGTGATGAGGAGTGATGAGGAGTGCGGTGTGAGGAGTGATGAGGAGTGATGAGGAGTGCGGTGTGAGGAGTGATGAGGAGTGATGAGGAGTGCGGTGTGAAGAGTGATGAGGAGTGATGAGGAGTGCGGTGTTAGGAGTGATGAGTGCGATGTGAGGAGTGATGAGGAGTGCGGTGTGAGGAGTGATGAGGAGTGATGAGGAGTGCGGTGTGAGGAGTGATGAGGAGTGATGAGGAGTGCGGTGTGAGGAGTGATGAGGAGTGATGAGGAGTGCGGTGTGAGGAGTGATGAGGAGTGATGAGGAGTGCGGTGTGAGGAGTGATGAGGAGTGATGAGGAGTGATGAGGAGTGCGGTGTGAGGAGTGATGAGGAGTGATGAGGAGTGCGGTGTGAGGAGTGCGATTTACCCTCTTGAAGATGCGGGTTAAGGAGCCTTGACTCTCTCCACGTCCCTTCTGGCCTTTGCTCTGTGATTTCTGCTCTCTCTGTTAATAAAGCAGACGTGCATCTGTCATATCGAGTCGGGGAATCAGGTTAGTGTTTGAGACAGGTCGAGTAATGGCAAAGAAGAAGTTGATGATCATGAAAAAGGACAGATGAATTCAGAGCTACTTGATTACTTATAAAATATTATAAAATATAATATGAAAGGGCGTTTTCTCTAAAGAGTGCAGTGGCTCCTCAAACAGTGGATCAGAAAATAATAAAATAAAACATAAACAAACGCAAATATTACAAAGTGTTGCGGTGAGTGAATGAGGGAAAGCCACATGAGAGGAGGCAATGCCATCACACTATGACTGGATATGATGGGATATAACTGGTTTGTGTGATTAATCCTGCCTCTTGTTTTCGTCCTGGTTCGCAAATCAGTCTAAATGAACAAATGATGGTGTTAAAGGGAATACTAATTAAACAGTAAGTAAACAGCTTAGCCACAGATATCACCACTCTGTCACATCAACATCACACTTAACATGGCCTGAGAACACGATGACTGGGGTTTTAGTGAGTAATCAGATTAAGGTAAAGCTACATCTTTCATGACCAGTTTACCGAGCTTAATGACTGATGATCCGAAAATAAGTTGACTTTTAAAAAGAACAGATGAACACCAGTTCACAAATAATATATGTAGTTTAAATGATCACTACCTTTAGTTATTTAGCAATACATGTAAAAAAAATGCTTAAAACATTAACTTCATGAGATTTATACTTGTTTTTAATATACAGAAAATTAATTACATTGTTAATGTAAAATAAAATACAAAAAAGAACTGCATTTGGTTTCTTTTTATGTAATGTAAAGTACTGTTATTTAACCAGGAAAATGTGACAAATTACTGGGAAATTAATTTACATTTGATTGATAAAAAAGATAGTGAGAGGTTTGCCTCCTCGTGTCAGAACACCACTGGTGTCGGGTATAACCGAGTGAGATGAACCGTTCAAATCTTTCTGTGCCGCATGAAACCGCTGCACGAATCAGAGGCAGAGCATGACGACTCCGAATATTAGTCAGCATATTGTTAACATACATTTCTCATGTGGAAATGGCTTCAGAAGACTGACACTTACCTTAGATTTTGGGGTAGAGGGAGAAACCTAATCGGGGGAGAAACTACAGTGAGAATCTTTGAAAATATTAGTATTTATTTATTGTTTGTCAGATGCAAGGGACAGTGGAAAGGAGGAGAGATACGAACGATGTTTCTTAGGAAGTGCATGACGGCGCTCTCATCCGGACGGCGCCGCGGGGACGCGCTCTTCCTCTGAGGGGACGCAGACAAACCTCCTCGAAAAGAGCCCTGTGACGAAGACAGCGCACTTCAACACACTACTACACACTACTACACACTTCTGCACACTTCTACACACTTCTGCACACTTCAACACACTACTACACACTTCAACACACTTCTGCACACTTCTGCACACTTCTGCACACTTCTACACACTTCTACACACTACTTCACACTTCTGCACACTTCTGCACACTTCTGCACACTTCTACACACTTCTACACACTACTTCACACTTCTGCACACTTCTGCACACTTCTACACACTTCTACACACTTCTACACACTTCTACACACTTCTACACACTCCAACACACTTCTACACACTACTTCACACTTCTGCACACTTCTACACACTTCTACACACTTCTACACACTCCAACACACGTCTACACACTACTACACACTACTTCACACTTCTGCACACTTCAACACACTTCAACACACTACTACACACTACTACACACTTCTGCACACTTCTACACACTTCAACACACGTCTACACACTACTACACACTTCAACACACTACTACACACTTCTACACACTACTACACACTACTACACACTACTACACACTTCTGCACACTTCTACACACTACTACACACTTCTGCACACTTCTACACACTACTACACACTTCTGCACACTTCTACACACTCCAACACACTCCAACACACTTCAACACACTTCTACAGACTTCCACACACACACACTCACTCACCCATCACTCACTCATACACACTGACACACACACACACACACACACACACACACACACACACACACACTCACTCACTCATACACACTGACACACACACACACACACACACACACACACACACACTCACCCATCACTCACTCATACACACTGACACACACACTCACTCACTCATACACACTGACACACACACACACTCACTCACCCATCACTCATACACACCGACACACACACACACTCACTCATACACACTGACACACACACACACTCACTCACCCATCACTCATACACACTGACACACACACACACTCACTCACCCATCACTCATACACACTGACACACACACACACTCACTCACCCATCACTCATACACACTGACACACACACTCACTCACTCATACACACTGACACACACACACACACACACTCACTCACCCATCACTCATACACACTGACACACACACACACTCATCACGCTCATTCCGCTTCTGCTTCGGAGAAGACTCTGCTCTATTACAGAGGATTCTTCTCATCCGTTACAGTCTAGATTTCAGTTGTTATCAAGGAGACGTTTTAGACCCTCGGGCGAGTACAGATGTGGACCAGATGTCATTTGTGCAACCGCCATTAGAGTTTTACATTTGGAGAAGATATGAATATGAGTAGGGGTGGATATGTATGCATAGATTGTATATGTAGATATGGGAATGTTATTGTTTTATACTTTTTATGTATATTGTCATGTTGTGTTGGTGTCCTTGTGTGTGGTGGTCCACTAAACTAAACTCCGCCTTCATATTCGTGGTGGGACAGACCCAGGCAGAGGTCCTGTACGTCGGTGTGGTGGAGCATCAGTGGTCGTCTCCTGTGGAGAACTGGACATTGCGATGCTGAGATGGAGACTCGAGTCCCCTGACAGAGATGAGTCCCCCTGATATCCCAGTCGAGCTCCTCCGGGAGATACACCGGCTGATCTGAGGTCGAGCTCCTCCGGGAGATACACCGGCTGATCTGAGGTTGAGCTCCTCTGGGAGATACACCGGCTGATCTGAGGTCGAGCTCCTCCGGGAGATACACCGGCTGATCTGAGGTCGAGCTCCTCCGGGAGATACACCGGCTGATCTGAGGTCGAGCTCCTCCGGGAGATACACCGGCTGATCTGAGGTCGAGCTCCTCCGGGAGATACACCGGCTGATCTGAGGTCGAGCTCCTCCGGGAGATACACCGGCTGATCTGAGGTCGAGCTCCTCCGGGAGATACACCGGCTGATCTGAGGTCGAGCTCCTCCGGGAGATACACCGGCTGATCTGAGGTCGAGCTCCTCCGGGAGATACACCGGCTGATCTGAGGTCGAGCTCCTCCGGGAGATACACCGGCTGATCTGAGGTCGAGCTCCTCCGGGAGATACACCGGCTGATCTGAGGTCGAGCTCCTCCGGGAGATACACCGGCTGATCTGAGGTCGAGCTCCTCCGGGAGATACACCGGCTGATCTGAGGTCGAGCTCCTCCGGGAGATACACCGGCTGATCTGAGGTCGAGCTCCTCTGGGAGATACACCGGCTGATCTGAGGTCGAGCTCCTCTGGGAGATACACCGGCTGATCTGAGGTCGAGCTCCTCCGGGAGATACACCGGCTGATCTGAGGTCGAGCTCCTCCGGGAGATACACCGGCTGATCTGAGGTCGAGCTCCTCTGGGAGATACACCGGCTGATCTGAGGTCGAGCTCCTCCGGGAGATACACCGGCTGATCTGAGGTCGAGCTCCTCCGGGAGATACACCGGCTGATCTGAGGTCGAGCTCCTCTGGGAGATACACCGGCTGATCTGAGGCAGGGATGCCCTAATCCGGTGCTCATTCAGCAAACTTACAACGGAGAGCGAAAGCCTGATTTCTGTGGATTTGGCCATTCACGTATTCCATAACGAAACCTCTTGTTTACAACGTGTTTTTGCAGCGTTGAGCAATGTAGCCAATCACAAACACATCTGTTGGTTTCTCGACCGCGATGGCCAATCAGGGGCGTTTAAGTTAAGACATGATGTCAGCAGTGACTGGATTCTGAGTTCCCCAAATACCCTTATTATAATAATTATGTAAATAAGAGATTCATTGCGCAGTTATCTTCATTTATTGTAACAGAACTTCTTGAGATTCGATGAACTAAGATGAGTGAGCTTTTTACTCATTATTTTTAAGAAATAAAGCATTTCGTATCATGTTTATGCCGATGACACCCAGATCTGCCCATAAAGCCTGGAGATGATGAATCCGTTAATTCACTTTTTGAGTGTCTAAAAGATGTAAAATGCTGGATGAATAATAATAACTTTCTCCAGTTAAATAAGGACTAAACAGAAATGATTATATTTGGCCCTAATAGCTGTGCAAATAATATAGCTGGAAACCTACCGTAGGTCCTCGGCCATCCAATCTGAAAACACATGAGGAATCTGGGCTTTTCTGACACAGAATTAAAATTTGATAGACAGATCAATTCAGTGGTGAAGAATAGTTTATTTCAATTAAAAATATAGCTAAACTTAAATCTATCCTATCTTTCAGTGATCTGGAGAAAGTAATTCATGCTTTTATTTCTTGGCGTCTTGATTCCTGTAATGTTCTGTATCCGGGTGTAAGTCAGTCTCCTCCGTCACGTCTTCAGAGAGAACAGACTGATCATAAAAGAGGATCATATATCCCCTATTCTGGCCTCGCTACACTGGCTACCAGTTCATTTCACAATACAGTACAAGCTACTTTTGTATACTTTTAAAGCTCTGCATGGACTGGCACCAAAATATGTTTCTGAACTTGTACATTTTAGTTGCTCACAGAGATCTCTGAGATCTCCTTGATATTCCTCGGTGACGCTTAAAACCTGAAGGAGATCGTGCGTTCTCAGTCGCTGTTGTGGGATGGGTCGCCAATGTCTATCAGATCCTCCACTTCTGTAACCAGGTTATAAACTCAGCTTAAGACACATTTGTTTGATGAGGCCTTTGCTACTTTGTAAGGACCGTTAGGCTTTGATTTTATGTTTATATTAGTATTATTTTTCATTTTTATATTGTATTATTTCTTTCTTTGTATTTTACGGTGTTTTATCTAATCCGTTTGAAATTGTACACACTGTGTTTTTTAAGGTGCTTTATATTTGATTTGATTAGATTATATAGAGGGAGCGCTCTTTGCACGCTTTCTGCCAAATCCTGCGTAGCCTACAGTCTGTCATCTGTTCATTTAACAGTGATTTGTGAACGTAGATGCTTTATACACAAATAATTTATCAGCAGGTTTTATGTTGGGATGTGTAGGTTGTGCGGTGACAAGTAACTTTAAACTATTTCAAGGAAATCTATTTAAAGGTGTTTTTAAAGGAGAAGCGCATCTCCTTGGAATTGGTTCACCCTCTGCCTATGATCAGAAAATTCATATTTAACCCATTATTACACAAAACGGAACTTGAAACATAAATAGGTTATATTTATTATATTTATAAATGACTATCACTCTGAGACCCGCCGCCTTTAGCTATTTCAATGCTGAGTACACTTAGGCCGTGTGTCCGCCTAGCTGTGGGCGCTTGAGAGCGTTTTGGCAGCGCAGCGGTTTTTCAGTTGAGACGCTTCGTTGCAATGATACAGAATGTCCGCAGCACAGTTTACTTGTAACTGATTTTGCAGATAATTTGTTTCATACAAAAAAAAATATTTTTCATCCATTTTGTTCGGTTAGCTCTGCTGGTGGATGTCGTTGTACAGAAAGAATGTTGTGACAGTTGGTCGGTGTGGTATTAGCCCCGCCCCTCCTCCACTGTGATTGGACAGCTGGGTAAAAAGTGACAGTGATGAGCACTGCGTTTTACCCAAAGTTAAACATTCTTCAACAAACACACGGCCTTAAAGTCTTTGGTACACTTCAATGCACTTTCTTTTTGGTATCTATTGTTTTTATTATTGTGCTGTTGGAGGAATTGAAAAGCTTTTGTGCCTTGTGTTTACAAAGTATATAGGCATAATGCAAAAGGGTGCTGGTGTAGTTTGTAGGATCGTGTCTATCTTGTGTTTAGGTGTTAATATAGAACTTGGTCTATTTCAGTAATAAAAAAATATGGGATGTTATTGTTTTGGTTAAGGTCTGTTTCTCAGATCATAAAAATGTGCCCCCTATGAAAACTAAAGGCCCCCGTTCTATATGTCCTGGCGACGGCTCTGACCTGAGGGTTACAGTGGGGGCTTTCCCATCGGACCAATCCTTCTTCCCGGAAGTGCATGGAGGTCACAAAGTCATGGAAGGCCCCTTTTTCTGCCCGAAGCCACTCTGGCGCCTCCTTCACCCTCACTACCTTTGCCAAATGGAGCGTGGAGATTCCAGTGCAACGTGAAGTTGCAATGCAGATTTGCCCAACACCACCAGGCAAGGTCGCCCATGTTTCCTATCCAGGGTTTGTAAGTTCTCTGCCACTCTCGCTGCTAAGGCTTACAGTACCGCTGACAGTGAGTGACGCTATGTCTTGCCACCCTCAACCCCCTCTCCTATCGCCAGTAGGCAGGAGTCTGTGGCTCGAGGACGCGATACCTTCTTAAGTGTCTCCTGCCATTCCCTCACGGGACCCGTAGAGACAGGTAAGTGTTGCACCTCACACTCAGACCCCACTCCGGGATGCTATGCAGCGGAGGACAAGACTCCTGTCCTGCATCCAGATATCACAGTCCTACTGGCGAAGGACGTTATAGAGCCGGTCCCTCCAGCTGACATGAGGTCAGAGTTCAACAGCCCCTACTTCGTCGTACCCAAGAAAGGTGTTGGGTTACGACTGATCTTGGATCTGTGTGTCTTTAATCGGGCCCTTCACAAGTTTCCGTTCAAGATGCTAATGCTGAAATGTATTTTTGAATGCATTTGCCCCAAGATTGTTTTGCAGCAATCGACCTAAATGAGGCGTACTTTCGCGTCTCAGTTCTCCCCCCCCCGTTCCTACACTTTGTGTTCGAGGGATGGGCATATCAGTACAAGGTCCTCCCCTTTGGGCTGGACGCTGCCCTTGCCCCTCTAAGGGAGGTGGGTATTCGTATCCTCAACTATCTCGACGACTGACTCATCCTGGCCCACTCGCAAGATCAGTCATGCGAACACAGGGACCTGGTGCTCAGGCACCTCAGCCATCTGGGGCTTCGGCTCAACTGGGAAAAGATTAAACTCTCCCCCGTGCAGAGTATCTGTTTTCTCGGTATGGAGCTGGACTAGGTCAACATAACAGCACGTGCTCAGTCAGTGCTGAACTGCTTGAATGCATTCAAGGGCAGGACAGCGGTTCGACTGAAACTGTTTCAGAGTCTCCTGGGGCATATGGCATCTGCAGCCGTGGTCATGCCCCTCGGATTGCTTCATGTGAGAATGCTTCAGCACTGGTTACATGACCGAGTCCAGAGATGGGTATGGCACACTCCAGGTGGCAATCATACCGGCCTGTCGCCAAGCTTTTAGCCGGTGATTAGACCTTGTTTTTCTACGGGCAGGAGTTCCCTTAATGGAACAAGTGTCCAGGCATGTTGTTGTTTCAACAGATGACTCCACCACTGGCTGGGATGCCGTATGCAACAGGACCTTGACTGCAGTGGCATATCAATTGCCTCGAGTTGCTAGCAGTATTCCTTGCTCTGTGCCGGGACAAGCATGTGCATCCAGACGGACAACACCTAGACTGTTGCGTACATCAACCGTCAAGGTGGTCTACGCTCCAGACGCATGTCACAACTTGCCCGCCATCTCCTCCTCTGGAGTCAAGTTGCTTTGTGCCATTCACATCCCGGGCGAGCCGATGGGAGTCTCCACCCCCAGGCGGCCCAGCTGATTTGTGATAGTATACAGAACTATTTTAGTATATATATGTTTGAAAAAGCCCCAGAAGCCATGCCCTCTGCCCCTGCTTCTGATTATTAAACATTCCAGCAGTCCAAACTCTTAAGCTACGTTCAGACTACAGGCAAATGTGGCCAAAATCAGATTTTTTTGCTCACATGTGACTCAGATCTTTTGTTCTCATGACAACAGCACAAACCCCATGGAATCTGATCTTTTAAATTCCAAATTTTTGCCGCTTCCATATGTGGTCCTAAATCCAATACAGGTCAGATGTTTTGCAATGCGACCTCAGTCTGAACAGTCAAATCGGAATTCATGCGACTTTTACATTCCTCTAGATCAGTGGTGGCGAACGTCGGTCCTGGAGAGCCACAGTCCTCCAGAGATTTGCTTTAACCCTAATCAAACACACCTGAACAACTAATCAGGGTCTGAAGGGCCACTGGAAAGCTACAGACGTGAGTTTTCATTAGGGTTGGAGCTCAACTCTCCAGGACCGGAGTTCGCCACCTCGGCTCTAGACCAACATTCGTCACAATTCTGCGCTCATTGGAGTCACTTCAAAGATTTTACATTCCCAAAGTTATCATATCAAGACAGTAGTGAGAGGTAGTCAGTGAAGGAGAGTGATGTGACAGAACTCAAAAGTATTAAGGTAACAGCTCATACAAGCAAAACACGAGACCTCGTATCATAAAGGTTTAAAAACTCTGCTCTCCTTTTGCTTCCTCGTGTTTGTTCTTTATATTGCCTGTGCATAAATTCACACTATAAATAAACAATACTTTTAATCATTTTAATAAATATACTTACTTTAATGTTTTCCATGTTTACATCTGTATGACTCGTTCTGTGTGGCTTCTTTTCATTGTTCTGTTGTGCATCGGGTCAGTTCAGGCCCATGATCTGTTCTCACTGGAGTCTGATATCGCCATATTTAAAATCAACAATGTGAACAGCTACACGGATCTGAGCAATACATCTGAATAAAGCTCGATAGCTCACAGTGTGAATAGAGCCTTAGGCTCAATTTGTGTATCGGATTACGATCATAAGTCCGCGCTGGATGTCGTCTGAGGCTGCGCCAGCTTTATCCTGTCGTCTCTGCCGGTTTTAAAACATGTCTTTATTGTATTGTCGTTTTCAGCTCGACCGGCTCAAAAACACAACCTTGTTTCTGCAGCGACTTCAGCATGTTTCCTATCACGGGGTCTAACATGCTTACGTTTTATGTGGCATGAGAAAGGGACATAAACCATGTGAAATCCGATCAGACTGAAACGGATTTTCAGAAATGTAATTTGAATTGGATTTCAAACCACATATTAATGTAGCTCGAAACGGATTTGTTAAAATCACATTTCATGTGATTTTTTGCCCTTCTCACACTTGTTAAATCTGATCAGATTCCAATTGCCCGTTCAACCCCCAAAAGACCTGCCCCCTTAATTACTGTTGCTATGTCCGACCAGCCACGCCTCTCTCACGCCACACCAAGACCTCACGCAGTGAAACACACACCGCGGCGCAGAGGACACTGACAACACACTGATACAGGACAGACCAGCTTACTTTTGATATGAAACGTTTGTTTTTTCAAAGTTGGTCATTTTTAATGTGGGGCGGCAGTGGACGAGCTGGATGGCCTTGCATGGCTGACACCACCGCCGGTGTATGAATGAGTGAGTGAATGGGTGAATGTGAGGCAAAATTGAAAGTGCTTTGGTGGCCATTGGGTCTGTGAAAGCGCTATATAAATGCAGTCCATTTACCATTTACCATTTTAAAGAAATCTAAGCAATAAATACCGTTTTGTGGCTGTTTAATGTGTCTGACAGATAGCTCAGTTAAAGCTGCTCGTTAACCCATCATCTTCTAGTTCATTTATAGCATCAAATAAACATGAATGAACATCAGAAGGAATGTTGTTTCAACCGTGGAAAGACGTCAGTACAGTTCAAATCCACCCATGTTAATCTACTAACTCTCCTGACTGCTGTGTCGGACAAAATGGCGAATTCAGAGGATGGCGGATTATGATTGGTCAAACCGCCTGTCAATCAAACTCCCTGCGAAGGGTGAATTGGATATGGTACGTGTATCTTCGTATCATCCAACTATTCCATTCAAACTGGCAAACAAAAAACAGGAAAAACGGTTTATACGGTTTATTGTTTTCCTGTATGAACCAAGGGTGGCTTGCCCACTTCAGGTTGGTGGAGAGTTCCTGCCTCAAGTGGAGGAGTTTAAGTATCTTGGGGTCTTGTTCACGAGTGAGGGAAGGATGGAACGGGAGATTGACAGACGGATCGGTGCAGCTTCTGCAGTAATGCGGTCGATGTGCCGGTCTGTCGTGGTGAAGAAGGAGCTGAGCTGCAAGGCGAAGC
This sequence comes from Rhinichthys osculus, assembly GCA_029959095.1. Lineage (NCBI taxonomy): Eukaryota > Metazoa > Chordata > Actinopteri > Cypriniformes > Leuciscidae > Rhinichthys > Rhinichthys osculus. The sequence continues at coordinate 41,086,138 of JARWKJ010000016.1, read as the reverse complement.
TCTCGGTTTAGCGGTCGATCTACGTTCCTACTCTCACCTATGGTCATGAGTTTTGGGTCATGACCGAAAGGACAAGATCCCGGATACAGGCGGCCGAAATGAGCTTTCTCCGCAGGGTGGCTGGGCGATCCCTTAGAGATAGGGTGAGAAGCTTGGTCACTCGGGAGGAGCTCAGGGTAGAGCCGCTGCTCCTCCACATCGAGAGGGCCAGCTGAGGTGGCTCGGGCATCTGTTCCGGACGCCTTCCCGGGGAGGTGTTCCGGGCACGTCCCACCGGGAGGAGACCCCGGGGAAGACCTAGGACACGCTGGAGGGACAATGTCTCCCGGCTGGCCTGGGAACGCCTCGGTGTCCCCCCGGAAGAGCTGGAGGAAGTGTCCAGGGAGAGGGAAGTCTGGGCATCTCTGCTTAGACTGCTGCCCCTGCGACTCGGCCCCGGATAAGCGGAAGAAGATGGATGGATGGATGGATGGATGAACCAAAAAAAAATTAAGCTGGTGTTGCATGGGGGAATATTCAAGAAATGTTCACGGTTTTCACGTATTCCCCCACGGTACACCAGCTTTAATTGTTTTTGGTTCATACAGAAAAATTAAATATTTATCTTTTTTGTCCCGTTTTAAGTTTGCCCGTTTGAATGGAATAATTGGATGATACACGGACCGGATATGCGCAAAATCAGATGTGAGCTGAGTCTGAACGAGGCTTTCACTTCCTCCTCTGTAGTTGTAGCTTAGATCGAGGTTCACATGTGATCAGTCAGAGTACAGGTCATGTGTATTCAGCGTCCGAGCGCGGGATTGTCCCGAACCCAGTGGACTCCCGTATCCGCGGTTGGGAAAGGAACAGTTAGAAGTGCGGAGATGGAGGAGGGGTGCTGGGAACAGAGGCAAGTCTGCTGTGTGTATTCCTCTTAGCTCGTTAATTGAGTCGATTAACTGAACATGCTCCTCCCGTGTTAATTAGGTTAATTATCTGAATGTGCTTCTCCCAAACTTTGTTAATAAAACATCATATATTAATTAGGTTACTTGACTGGATGCAATGAAGGTTACCAATCAATGTCATCATGGCCAAATTAATATTCATCAAGTATTCAGTAGAGCCTTTCACCTTATTCTTCAAATCTTACTTCCTTGTTATTTATGTTTCCTTGTCCATTTGAACTCATTATGTGTTTGTCTTTACACACTTAAAGGGATAGTCCACCCAAAAATGAAAATTGTCTTAATTTACTTTCTCTCATGTCTCCAATCCTGCAGAACACAGAATAAGATATTTTGAAGAATGTTGGTACTTTATCTTTTGGAAATAAAATGTTTTGTTACCAACATTCTACAAGATATCTTCTTTTGTGTTCAGCCGAAGAGAGAGATGTTCAGACACATCTCGACAGCCGTTTATGAGCACTAATTATGAACCTGAAGTGACGCTTTTACAAACTCACAGTATTTTTTCAAATCGTATAAACTGAGTCCCTGTCTGGCGTGAGCTTTCAGAGAGGGGTTAAAGGTCAGGGTCCGGATGAAGCTGCGGACCGATTACAGCTCTGGCCACAAATATTCTCGTCATATTAAAATGCCAAGCTTTAACTCATTTTTCCTGATGGTAAATAAAGAAAATATATACAACTCATTTATTCAAACCAATGGAATATTTGTAGCACAAACTTTTTGTTTACAATGATTTGTTAAAATACTGTTAAACCAGAGGAAAACCCCTACGCCCCTTTGACAAAGTCTTGTAGTTTTCAGGCTCTACTAGAACAGGTTTTCCTGCTTGAATGTTGATTATTCTCCTCATATTCTCCATTGTTGCGGCTCCTCTCTTCCCAGTCTGTCAGTAACGCTCTGTTTACTTCCTGTCTCTATGAAGCCCCTCCTTCCGAAAAGCACACTGTACTCTGATTGGTCGGCTGGAGCAGTGTGTTGTGATTGGTCGAGCGCTTCGAGTGTGTTTGGGAAATGCCCCGCCCCTTTCCATAACCGCCAGTTTAACACACTACTAACTAACTCAACCAGGCCCCGCCCCTTTATTCTGCGCATTAATTATTATAATGAGGAATATTGTGACGTGTTCGTTCCCGGAAGAAACTCAAGACTACAATGGAGGCGTTTCAGGAGTTCAGAAACACTGACACCAAGAACTGGAGCTTTGCAGAGTTTTTTCAGGCTCAAACAGCAACATCTTATTTATTTTTATATCTTAACTATTATTATGAATGAGTTAAAGATTTTGTAGTCATATTGCATAGGTGTGCTTGGAGTCGATTGTTTTATTTGTGATAATAACACAATGAAACATGACAAATTGTGCAACATAATTTTTGTCCAGCCTGTCAAACAAATAAATTATGAACACATGCAAAAACAACAGAGAACCAACCAAATATTAATAACTGATTATGTTGTAGTCAATGTTTGCTTTTTCCTGTCAGATTTTTAAAATGTTTTTATATGCATTTTTTTGCATATAAAATAAAACCTGTAGCTGTAATTTAACTTTATTTGCCAAACAATTTTGTCAGATAAATACCTTGACCAAGTTTAATGTTTTGTTCTTCCCTATTTAAAATATAACATATTTTCCTCATATTTTGCTGGTTTAATGGAGCGCGTTAAAACCCCCTCAGACGTCACTAGTCAGGAGAACCGGCTCAGTGATGGTTTATTAGCAGGGACGATGTTAACATCTGTGTTCTGGTCATATGAATTAGCAGATTTCTGTCAGTACAATATGATCAGACTTTTTGACAACCGACTATATTAATACTTTTCATTAATACTTTTTGAGAACTGCTTACTCTTGCTTAGAACAAAGCCGGCTGCTCTTTCTGTCTGTGAGCCAGGAAAGGAAAATTCACCTGATTATGTTGTAAATTCATGTTATGGATCTTATTGTGAATGTTTAGTTAAAACAATAAAAGCTTCTTCCGTTTCATCACTTAAATGACATTGAAACGCTGATATATCTGCTACACAATATAGACACATTATCTACATATGGAGGATCATGTATACCAGGGTTGGACGATATTCCTAAAACTTGAAATCTTTCTAAATATTGATGATAACTAAGCCATATACATCTCAATATTTTTGCTTTTGCTCTAGAATAATTAAAAAAGGTGATTTTCTTTTTCCCCAATTAAAAACAAACAGATTTGGACAAACAGTTATTATGTCAAAGCACATTCAATATGTTTAGTGCAAAAAAAAACACAAAGTAAAAATAAAAATGCAGACTTTTCTTTATTAATCTTAATTTTCAACAATATTTGATATTCACAATATATAATATTGATGATAATATTGCTAATATTCTCTCTCTATATATATATATATATATATATATCGCCCAGCCCTAAAACATGAAGCATAGCGGTATTACTCTCTGTAAAGCTGCTTTAAAACGGCATTCTGGGAAATGCAAACATTTGGTTTTCATAGTTACCCCTGTATAATGTGCGTTGTGTGTGCAATGATGAGGAACAAAAGATGCAATGTCACGCTAGCCGTAATCTGAGCTTCACCCTTTCTAGACAAATAAACAAAAAAGTCAGTGTTGATGTTGTTAGATATATTTTAATCAAGCAAATGTGAAAAAGCTGAAGACAGGAACAGCGTCAGGGTTACAGATACACACAGTGTTTAGGGGTTCACACTCAAACATCACACTGTTACAGAGAGAGAGACGAGTTCCCTGAGGCGTGTTTGACAGATCGACAGACAACACTATTATACAGCAGGAACACACACTCTCACGAGCATAATCATAATCATAATCACGTCAGGCACTCCGTCACGGCCACTTCTGACCAGCGTTTGGCACTTTAAACATAAGGTCACGACTATAAACTTACACACATCACGGAGATCTCGTTTCACAATCTAACACAGGGACGGGCAACTTCGGTCCTGGAGGGCCACTGTCCTACAGAGTTTAGCTTTCTAGTAATCCTGAAGACCTTGATTAGATTGTTCAGGTGTATTAGCTCCTGTAGGACAGTTGCCCTCCAGGACCGAAGTTGCCCATCCCTGATCTAACAGCTTAAATATCTGTGAATTTCAGAAGAAAAAAATATTCACCTCCCTCTTTTGTTGTCTTAAAAGTTAAGGCTTTACAAATTGCATAAACGCGCAAGCATAACAAATAATTTCCAAAAAGATGCAAATTCATTTTTGAAAGCAAGCCTCCGTCGGTACCGTGGAAAACCCTGAGGCGTTTAACTGGATCCTAATGTGGATATAACACACGTGTTCAGCGCTCGTGTGATATACTGGATGAAGAGCTCATAGACACACACACTGTGCTGAACTATACTGTCAGTCAAGAGTATACAAACACTCGATTTTGTTCTGTACAGGCATTTCAAATATCTGAAAATCTTATAAAAGCAAAAAGTCACGTTTATAAACATAATTCTCGCGCTCCTTGAATCACAGTAAAACCCCATAACACCCCGAGCCGCAGCTCTACTCAACACTGGATATACTGTACGGCAGCCGGTTTGGCGCACAATGAACTTTGAGAGGAAAGATAAAAGTCATTAAAAAGCGAAACGATCACTGCAGGTCGAGCGAACTCAAGCCAGCAGAACAGTAGTTGGAGAAAAGCCTGCTCAATCCTCACCTTTCCCTTCTTCTTCTTCTCCCCCCCGAAGAACTTCCCGATCTGGTCCATGACGGTGGGGCTCTTCTTGCTGCGGCCCAGCCGGAGAGTGGACTGCGAGGAGCTTGCGGATGCCATGAGCGAGTCTCTGAGGGAAGCGAGGCGAGAGAGGTCTACTCGAGGTCCTCCTGGATGGTCTGCAGCTCGTCCGACTCCGAGGGCCGCTCCGTGAAGGTGTTGTCCTCTCGCCCCGGGGCGTCCCGAGAGAACAGGCGGGTCAGGTGTGGGCGGGGCCCGTCGGGGTCAGGGGTCGTGCCGCTCGACTGCTTCCAGATGCCCTGATCCACTGCCTCCGACGTGGAGTCGCTCAGCGCTGGACTCTTGCTGGAAGAGCCATTGTTCTGGTTCAGGTCCGCCTCCCCCAGTCCTGAACACACACACCATTGTCATCAACATTGAATCATCACTTTTCATGAGAAACAATTAGGGGTGTGAGCTTTTCTTTTCATTGGCTTTTGGCTTGCTTAGTTGGGGACATTTAATATAATCTTCAACAATAATATGGATCTGCCTGCATCGACACAACATTGCCATCAACATTAAATCATCACTTTCATGAGAAACTTTTAGGGGTGTCACAATATATCACAATAATATGTATTGTGGATATTTCATCCAAAATAAATATTAGAGTTTTAGTGTCAGTACTACATTAAACTACTATAAAGGATGTTGAATATAATGTATAATAATGCAATGGGAGGATATTTGTGGGACTGATAATGCCAGATGTCTTGTTACCAGTATAAAGTGGCCTTTATTATATTAAATATATCCAGTCAGTGACAGAGATCAAGCATATTCATCTACAATAATTCAGTGTTTTCAGCTTCAGAATCATGAATATTGTTATTCTGGAGTCTCTATTGTCCTGCGTTGGGTTTCTGCACCAAGTCCATCCTATTCATTTACCAGACTGATCTCATGAAATGGCGTATGTATGACACGCCAATTCGTATTTCCATTTTTGGCGTGCTATTAACACGCATAATCGCTTTTCAGCGTGTTTATCAACGCCTTTGACTTAACGTTATATTACTCTATTATGTATATATAAATATATGACCTACCCCAACCCCGTCCCTAAACCTACCCGTCACTGGGGTTAATACCATTTATGAGTCTTCTCCTACCATCCTAGGAAAAGAAATATCGCTCCACAGATGTAGATATAGATTTTGCTTCGTTTCGCTCGGACATTTAACGGCGTACACATACACGCGGAATCACTCGGACGTTTAATGGCGTAGACATACACGCAAAAGATTTCGGCGTGGACATACACGCGGATAGCTCAAAATGCGTATAGATAGCACGCCACTTGAATTGAAAGTGGCGTGTATGTTTACGCAAAGTCATGATGTCATGTTGCATTTACACACAATGCAATATCAAATTTAGCATTTTAATCAACAGCACATTTTTTGTGAACCTTTAATCATGTCTTGGTGTATCACAATAATATGGTATGGTGAGTTCAGTGTGGTGATATGAGGGTATGGTGAGTTCAGTGTGGTGATATGAGGGTATGGTGAGTTCAGTGCGGTGATATGAGGGTATGGTGAGTTCAGTGTGGTGATATGAGGGTATGGTGAGTTCAGTGTGGTGATATGAGGGTATGGTGAGATCAGTGTGGTGATATGAGGGTATGGTGAGTTCAGTGTGGTGATATGAGGGTATGGTGAGTTCAGTGTGGTGATATGAGGGTATGGTGAGTTCAGTGTGGTGATATGAGGGTATGGTGAGTTCAGTGTGTTGATATGAGGGTATGGTGAGTTCAGTGTGTTGATATGAGGGTATGGTGAGTTCAGTGTGGTGATATGAGGGTATGGTGAGTTCAGTGTGGTGATATGAGGGTATGGTGAGTTCAGTGTGGTGATATGAGGGTATGGTGAGTTCAGTGTGGTGATATGAGGGTATGGTGAGTTCAGTGTGGTGATATGAGGGTATCGTGAGTTCAGTGTGGTGATATGAGGGTATCGTGAGATCAGTGTGGTGATATGAGGGTATGGTGAGTTCAGTGTGGTGATATGAGGGTATGGTGAGTTCAGTGTGGTGATATGAGGGTATGGTGAGTTCAGTGTGGTGATATGAGGGTATGGTGAGTTCAGTGTGGTGATATGAGGGTATCGTGAGTTCAGTGTGGTGATATGAGGGTATGGTGAGTTCAGTGTGGTGATATGAGGGTATGGTGAGTTCAGTGCGGTGATATGAGGGTATGGTGAGTTCAGTGCGGTGATATGAGGGTATGGTGAGTTCAGTGTGGTGATATGAGGGTATGGTGAGATCAGTGCGGTGATATGAGGGTATGGTGAGTTCAGTGTGGTGATATGAGGGTATGGTGAGTTCAGTGTGGTGATATGAGGGTATCGTGAGTTCAGTGTGGTGATATGAGGGTATGGTGAGTTCAGTGTGGTGATATGAGGGTATCGTGAGTTCAGTGTGGTGATATGAGGGTATGGTGAGTTCAGTGTGGTGATATGAGGGTATCGTGAGTTCAGTGTGGTGATATGAGGGTATGGTGAGTTCAGTGTGGTGATATGAGGGTATGGTGAGTTCAGTGCGGTGATATGAGGGTATGGTGAGTTCAGTGCGGTGATATGAGGGTATGGTGAGTTCAGTGTGGTGATATGAGGGTATGGTGAGTTGAGTGTGGTGATATGAGGGTATGGTGAGTTCAGTATGGTGATATGAGGGTATGGTGAGTTCAGTGCGGTGATATGAGGGTATGGTGAGTTCAGTGCGGTGATATGAGGGTATGGTGAGTTCAGTGCGGTGATATGTCAGTGCGGTGATATGAGGGTATGGTGAGTTCAGTGCGGTGATATGAGGGTATGGTGAGTTCAGTGCGGTGATATGAGGGTATGGTGAGTTCAGTGCGGTGATATGAGGGTATGGTGAGTTCAGTGTGGTGATATGAGGGTATGGTGAGTTCAGTGTGGTGATATGAGGGTATGGTGAGTTCAGTGCGGTGATATGAGGGTATGGTGAGTTCAGTGTGGTGATATGAGGGTATGGTGAGTTCAGTGTGGTGATATGAGGGTATGGTGAGTTCAGTGCGGTGATATGAGGGTATGGTGAGTTCAGTGCGGTGATATGAGGGTATGGTGAGTTCAGTGCGGTGATATGAGGGTATGGTGAGTTCAGTGTGGTGATATGAGGGTATGGTGAGTTCAGTGTGGTGATATGAGGGTATGGTGAGTTCAGTGTGGTGATATGAGGGTATGGTGAGTTCAGTGTGGTGATATGAGGGTATGGTGAGTTCAGTGTGGTGATATGAGGGTATGGTGAGTTCAGTGTGGTGATATGAGGGTATGGTGAGTTCAGTGCGGTGATATGAGGGTATGGTGAGTTCAGTGCGGTGATATGAGGGTATCGTGAGTTCAGTGCGGTGATATGAGGGTATGGTGAGTTCAGTGCGGTGATATGAGGGTATGGTGAGTTCAGTGTGGTGATATTAGGGTATGGTGAGTTCAGTGTGGTGATATTAGGGTATGGTGAGTTCAGTGCGGTGATATTAGGGTATGGTGAGTTCAGTGCGGTGATATTAGGGTATGGTGAGTTCAGTGCGGTGATATTAGGGTATGGTGAGTTCAGTGCGGTGATATGAGGGTATGGTGAGTTCAGTGCGGTGATATGAGGTGGTGATATGAGGGTATGGTGAGTTCAGTGCGGTGATATGAGGGTATGGTGAGTTCAGTGCGGTGATATGAGGGTATGGTGAGTTCAGTGCGGTGATATTAGGGTATGGTGAGTTCAGTGCGGTGATATGAGGGTATGGTGAGTTCAGTGCGGTGATATGAGGGTATGGTGAGTTCAGTGCGGTGATATGAGGGTATGGTGAGTTCAGTGTGGTGATATGAGGGTATGGTGAGTTCAGTGCGGTGATATGAGGGTATGGTGAGTTCAGTGCGGTGATATTAGGGTATGGTGAGTTCAGTGCGGTGATATTAGGGTATGGTGAGTTCAGTGCGGTGATATTAGGGTATGGTGAGTTCAGTGCGGTGATATGAGGGTATGGTGAGTTCAGTGCGGTGATATGAGGGTATGGTGAGTTCAGTGCGGTGATATGAGGTGGTGATATGAGGGTATGGTGAGTTCAGTGTGGTGATATGAGGGTATGGTGAGTTCAGTGTTGTGATATGAGGGTATGGTGAGTTCAGTGTGGTGATATGAGGGTATGGTGAGTTCAGTGTGGTGATATGAGGGTATGGTGAGTTCAGTGCGGTGATATGAGGGTATGGTGAGTTCAGTGTGGTGATATGAGGGTATGGTGAGTTCAGTGTGGTGATATGAGGGTATGGTGAGTTCAGTGTGGTGATATTAGGGTATGGTGAGTTCAGTGTGGTGATATTAGGGTATGGTGAGTTCAGTGTGGTGATATTAGGGTATGGTGAGTTCAGTGCGGTGATATGAGGGTATGGTGAGTTCAGTGCGGTGATATGAGGGTATGGTGAGTTCAGTGCGGTGATATGAGGGTATGGTGAGTTCAGTGTGGTGATATGAGGGTATGGTGAGTTCAGTGTGGTGATATGAGGGTATGGTGAGTTCAGTGTGGTGATATGAGGGTATGGTGAGTTCAGTGCGGTGATATGGGGGTATGGTGAGTTCAGTGTGGTGATATTAGGGTATGGTGAGTTCAGTGTGGTGATATTAGGGTATGGTGAGTTCAGTGTGGTGATATTAGGGTATGGTGAGTTCAGTGTGGTGATATGAGGGTATGGTGAGTTCAGTGTGGTGATATGAGGGTATGGTGAGTTCAGTGTGGTGATATGAGGGTATGGTGAGTTCAGTGCGGTGATATGAGGGTATGGTGAGTTCAGTGTGGTGATATGAGGGTATGGTGAGTTCAGTGTGGTGATATGAGGGTATGGTGAGTTCAGTATGGTGATATGAGGTGGTGATATGAGGGTATGGTGAGTTCAGTGTGGTGATATGAGGGTATGGTGAGTTCAGTGTGGTGATATGAGGGTATGGTGAGTTCAGTGTGGTGATATGAGGGTATGGTGAGTTCAGTATGGTGATATGAGGTGGTGATATGAGGGTATGGTGAGTTCAGTGTGGTGATATGAGGGTATGGTGAGTTCAGTGTGGTGATATGAGGGTATGGTGAGTTCAGTGTGGTGATATGAGGTGGTGATATGAGGGTATGGTGAGTTCAGTGCGGTGATATGAGGGTATGGTGAGTTCAGTGCGGTGATATGAGGGTATGGTGAGTTCAGTGCGGTGATATGAGGGTATGGTGAGTTCAGTGTGGTGATATGAGGGTATGGTGAGTTCAGTGCGGTGATATGAGGGTATGGTGAGTTCAGTGCGGTGATATGAGGGTATGGTGAGTTCAGTGTTGTGATATGAGGGTATGGTGAGTTCAGTGTGGTGATATGAGGTGGTGATATGAGGGTATGGTGAGTTCAGTGTGGTGATATGAGGGTATGGTGAGTTCAGTGTTGTGATATGAGGGTATGGTGAGTTCAGTGCGGTGATATGAGGGTATGGTGAGTTCAGTGTTGTGATATGAGGGTATGGTGAAAAAAAAAAAAAAAAAAAAAAAAAAAAAAAAATCCTTTCCTCTAAATCCTCGCTTGCCTGGCTTATGCTACTCCGAGCTATGTCTGAACTTTGTATTTTGAGCACTTCTTGCGTTGCTTTTGCCTCTTCACGATGACTCGCTTGGTTTAGTCCTCAGTTGTAAGTCGCTTTGGATAAAAGCGTCTGCTAAATGACTAAATGTAAATGTAAATGGTGAGTTCAGTGTTGTGATATGAGGGTATGGTGAGTTCAGTGCGGTGATATGAGGGTATGGTGAGTTCAGTGCGGTGATATGAGGGTATGGTGAGTTCAGTGTGGTGATATGAGGGTATGGTGAGTTCAGTGTGGTGATATGAGGGTATGGTGAGTTCAGTGCGGTGATATGAGGGTATGGTGAGTTCAGTGTGGTGATATGAGGGTATGGTGAGTTCAGTGCGGTGATATGAGGGTATGGTGAGTTCAGTGTGGTGATATGAGGGTATGGTGAGATCAGTGTGGTGATATGAGGGTATGGTGAGTTCAGTGCGGTGATATGAGGGTATGGTGAGTTCAGTGTGGTGACATTAGGGTATGGTGAGTTCAGTGTGGTGATATGAGGGTATGGTGAGTTCAGTGCGGTGATATGAGGGTATGGTGAGTTCAGTGCGGTGATATGAGGGTATGGTGAGTTCAGTGTGGTGATATGAGGGTATGGTGAGATCAGTGTGGTGATATGAGGGTATGGTGAGTTCAGTGCGGTGATATGAGGGTATGGTGAGTTCAGTGCGGTGATATGAGGGTATGGTGAGTTCAGTTTGGTGATATGAGGGTATCGTGAGTTCAGTGCGGTGATATGAGGGTATGGTGAGTTCAGTGCGGTGATATGAGGGTATGGTGAGTTCAGTGCGGTGATATGAGGGTATCGTGAGTTCAGTGCGGTGATATGAGGGTATGGTGAGTTCAGTGTGGTGATATGAGGGTATGGTGAGTTCAGTGCGGTGATATGAGGGTATGGTGAGTTCAGTGTGGTGATATGAGGGTATGGTGAGTTCAGTGTGGTGATATGAGGGTATGGTGAGTTCAGTGTGGTGATATGAGGGTATGGTGAGTTCAGTGTGGTGATATGAGGGTATGGTGAGTTCAGTGCGGTGATATGAGGGTATGGTGAGTTCAGTGCGGTGATATGAGGGTATGGTGAGTTCAGTGCGGTGATATGAGGGTATGGTGAGTTCAGTGCGGTGATATGAGGGTATGGTGAGTTCAGTGCGGTGATATGAGGGTATGGTGAGTTCAGTGCGGTGATATGAGGGTATGGTGAGCTCAGTGCGGTGATATGAGGGTATGGTGAGTTCAGTGCGGTGATATGAGGGTATGGTGAGTTCAGTGCGGTGATATGAGGGTATGGTGAGCTCAGTGCGGTGATATGAGGGTATGGTGAGTTCAGTGCGGTGATATGAGGGTATGGTGAGTTCAGTGTGGTGATATTAGGGTATGGTGAGTTCAGTGTGGTGATATGAGGGTATGGTGAGTTCAGTGCGGTGATATGAGGGTATCGTGAGTTCAGTGCGGTGATATGAGGGTATGGTGAGTTCAGTGTGGTGATATGAGGGTATCGTGAGTTCAGTGCGGTGATATGAGGGTATGGTGAGTTCAGTGTGGTGATATGAGGGTATGGTGAGTTCAGTGTGGTGATATGAGGGTATGGTGAGTTCAGTGCGGTGATATTAGGGTATGGTGAGTTCAGTGTGGTGATATGAGGGTATGGTGAGTTCAGTGTGGTGATATTAGGGTATGGTGAGTTCAGTGTGGTGATATGAGGGTATCGTGAGTTCAGTGCGGTGATATGAGGGTATGGTGAGTTCAGTGCGGTGATATGAGGGTATGGTGAGTTCAGTGTGGTGATATGAGGGTATGGTGAGTTCAGTGTGGTGATATGAGGGTATGGTGAGTTCAGTGTGGTGATATGAGGGTATCGTGAGTTCAGTGCGGTGATATGAGGGTATGGTGAGTTCAGTGTGGTGATATGAGGGTATGGTGAGTTCAGTGTGGTGATATGAGGGTATGGTGAGTTCAGTGTGGTGATATGAGGGTATGGTGAGTTCAGTGTGGTGATATGAGGGTATGGTGAGTTCAGTGTGGTGATATGAGGGTATGGTGAGTTCAGTGCGGTGATATGAGGGTATGGTGAGTTCAGTGTGGTGATATGAGGGTATCATGAGTTTAGTGTGGTGATATGTATCGAATCGTGACGTGAGGGAATCGTTACACCCCTAGAAATCATCCGTCGTAACGAACACGAGTAGTTGACATGTAGTGATGGGTCATTCATTAATGATCCGGTCATTGTGTGTGTCACATGACAAATGAGCCAAAGACTAGGAAGGTAAATTAAATATTTATGTTCCCTGTGAATTATTTTTCCTGCATTATAATGATTTCTTAATTGGGGTGCGGACTGATGGGTCAGTGAACCCGAGGTTCCCCGCGAGTCCGTCCTCGAGCTCCTCCGGGCCGAGTTTAGGGAAACATCGGGTCCATCGGAGACGTCCAATACACTACTTAGGCGCCGAAAGAACACCACACACAAACACACAGTGTGATCACCAGGGGAATCTCACGAGTAAAACTGGGAGTCGGGAAAATATGATACACCGGTGTTTTGCCAGATGAGAAGTTTATTTATGCATCATCTTTATATCTCTTTTAATTTCTTTTATAACTGTTTTAATTTTCCTTGCTTTTATTTGGTGATTATTTTAATTCCTTTCTGTGTAAAACACTTTGAATTTCCATAGTGTATGAAATGTGCTATATAAATAAACTTGCCTTGCCTTAATTCAGAATATGATCAAGATGGCGTAGGTGGATGTGTTTGGGGAATCTGGCTGTTAAAAGTATAACATTAAATGAACAAAATGATTTGAATAAAGATTCTTTCATTTTGATGAACGAGATCGAACGAGAGAGTCGGTAAAATGATCCGAACTGCCCATCGCTCCTGACACGATGGTGTTCTTCTCCACAGGTTTCACAGCGGCTCTTCCCCAGGAGGTCGTCAGGTTTGGACCCGAGCAGAAACACAAAGCCTCGACTGTACCGCACAACACAAGAGAATCTGAACTGACTCTAGTGTTCCTCACAGAGACTCTTTGTCCTCCACAAAGTTATTGTAGAAGGACAAAGGGGACAGTGTGACTGGAATAACTTCCCCAGGCCAGATTCTGCACATTCTCTGCTCAGTGAAACTCATCTCATTTCTCCAGTCCATCATGTAACGTGCGGCGGATCCAAATCACTCATGAAGGAAAGTCCAAACGCTCTGTTTTGTCTTATTACAAATGACAAATTTGCATCATTTTTTTTGTCAAAAGTAGGGCTGTGCAATGATTAATCGCATCCCAAAAAAACTGTGTTATTTATATATAATATAAATTGGTAACACTTTACATTAAGGTTCATCAGTTAACATTAGTTAATGTATTTACTAACATGAACCATGAGCAATACATTTGTTACTATATTAGTTAAAAATACAGCTGTTCATGTTTGTTCATGTTAGTTCACAGTGCATTAACTAATGTTAACAAATACAACCTTTGATTTTAATAATGTATTACTAAATGTTGAAATTAATATTAATTAAGATAAATAAATGCTGTAGAAGTATTTTCATACTTAGTTCATAAGGTAGTTAACTAATGACCCTTAATGTAAAGTGTTACCTATAAATTATATATGCAGTATATACATGCAAATATTTCTTAAACATACATACACGTGTGTGTATTTATATATACAAAATAATTATACACAGTACACACACATATATGATGTAAACACAAACTTTTATTTTGGATGGTATTAATAGTTTCAGAGCCCTAATCAAAAGTGGAACTGAAGCTGAATTCTTCATGCATGTGTATTGAATGTTAAATAAGATAATGATAACGCCTCGGCTACGCATGTCTCGCGCGGTTGCGAAAAAATTCAACGTTGTCTGTTGATATATCGAAATCGTCTTCCATTGCGATTTCCTGTATATCTAAATACGTTTAGATCTTCACAGTGAATGGTAACACTTCCGAAATCTCTGTGTAAACAATGAGTGACGCGCGAGAGATCACTTCCAGACCGACGCGCCGGCGCCCTCAGATCACTTGGACGCTGCTGTGGTTACAAGAGGTAAAAACGATATAAATACTGTTCGTTTTCTCACACAAACCGCTCGTTTCGTGTCTTAGGCCATCAATGTGTACTTACATTTACGAGTCATTAAATCATGTTTAATCTGGACTTCTCTGTGCATGCTCTTTGAGGTGGTGACCATAGACCTGCATTATATGACTGACAGACAAGAACGGTTGACCTCAAAATATCAAAATTGAAAATACTGCGGAAACAAAGACACCTAGGTAAGCTAAAACATACCAAACATTTATTTCAAAGTGAACTATCCCTTTAATGTCTCTTCTGATATATATGATATACGATACCCTCATGTCACGATTCGATACATATCACGATACTGAACTCACGATACAATATTTTTGCGATACTCCAAGACATATGATAAAAGGTTAACAATTTTTTTTACCGTTGATTAAAATGCTGAATTTGGTTTTACACTGTGTGTGTAAATGAATAGGATGGACTTGGTGCTGAAACCCAACGCAGGACAATAGAGACTCCAGAATAACAATATTCATGATTCTGAAGCTGAAAACACTGAATTATTGTAGATGAATATGCTCGATCTCTGTCACTGACTGGATATATTTAATATAATAAAGGCCACTTTTACTGGTAACAAGACATCTGGCTTTATCAGTCCCACAAATATCCCCCCATTGCATTATTATACATTATATTCAACATCATATATAGTAGTTTAATGTAGTACTGACACTAAAACCGCCAAATCTTGGCCAAGAAATGTAAGCAGAAACCTTTTTTCTTGGCCAAGATTTGGCGGTTAAAAAAAATCCTCATAAATGTTAATTTTGGATGAAATATACACAAAACATGTTGTCAGTATCCACGATACATATTGATGCATGTTTGTATTGTAATATATTGTGACACCCCTAGTTTGTGGTCATGTTGTTGTGGTCTGCATGAGGTTTGAGCGAGGTTATATCCCACACACACTGGAGCAGTGGGCCGAGGCACGGGAAGCATGTCTCTGAGAGGAGCTTCAGGCATGCGGCTCGGGTCCAGAACTCCCACCCCTGCTCCAGTCGCTGTATAAGCACATTCATGAGGACCGGAGGAGCCCACGGCACAGACACAGGCCCTCGTCTGTTCCAGCACAATCCCTGACTCCAACTACTGCAGTTCAACCGCAGCTGGAACATGCAGGACCATTACACAAGGCCAAACATTCAATAAACCGCCAAATCTTGCCCAAGAAAAAAGTTTTCTGCTTACATTTCTTGGCCAAGATTTGGCGGTTTATTAAATGTTTGGCCTTTTTTAATTTAACATTGCAGTCAAACTATTTTGCACAATTTTTGAGACTACATTCCTATGATAGATGATCCATGGCTACAGAAACGATAAAAACACTTTACGGTTCCTGTATTTTTAGTGTTTGGATGGAAACTCAGATGAGATGTGCTCAGAATCTAATGACACACACTCTGTGATTGTGGAGTGTGAATTACCGGAGCAAATACATATACTCGCACTCATTAAACATTAGTGAGAACTCATTGCCGAGGGTTTCATAAAGGGGGAGAACTGCATGTTTCTGATACATATTTATGGATTGATTCCCACCTCATCTGTGTGTGTGTATGTGTGTATGTGTGTGTGTGTGTGTGTGTCGTGGTGGTGGTGGAGGGATTTCCCTTGAGGTGATTTGAAAATTGTTTTTTGTTTTTGCCAACATGACATCATGACTTTGCATAAACATACACGGCACTTTCAAGTCAAGTGGCGTGTTATCTATACGCATTTTGAGCTATCCGTGTGTGTGTCCACGCCGAAACGAACCGTCATCTTTTGCGTGTATGTCTACGCCGTTAAATGTCCGAGCGAAACGAAGCAAAATGTAGATCTACATCTGTGGAGCGATATTTCTTTTCCTAGGATGGTAGGGGAAGACTCATAAATGGTATTAACCCCAGTGACGGGTAGGTTTAGGGACGGGGTTGGGGTAGGTCATATATTTACACTCACCGGCCACTTTATTAGGTACCCCATGCTAGTAACGGGTTGGACCCCCTTTTGCCTTCAGAACTGCCTCAATTCTTCGTGGCATAGATTCAACAAGGTGCTGGAAGCATTCCTCATATATTTATATATACAGTAATGTAACAGTCAACGGCGTTGATAAACACGCTGAAAAGCGATTATGCGTGTTGATAGCACGCCAAAAATGGAAATACTAATTGGCGTGTCATACATACGCCATTTCATGAGATCAGTCTGTTTTTGCTGTATATATAAAAAAGTGTTAGATGCACTTTTATGATGGACAGATGCACTTTTATGATGGATAGATGCACTTTTATGATGGACAGATGCACTTTTATGATGGATAGATGCACTTTTATGATGGATAGATGCACTTTTATGATGGACAGATGCACTTTTATGAAGGACAGATGCACTTTTATGATGGATAGATGCACTTTTATGAAGGACAGATGCACTTTTATGATGGACAGATGCACTTTTATGATGGATAGATGCACTTTTATGATGGATAGATGCACTTTTATGATGGACAGATGCACTTTTATGATGGATAGATGCACTTTTATGATGGATAGATGCACTTTTATGATGGATAGATGCACTTTTATGATGGACAGATGCACTTTTATGATGGACAGATGCACTTTTATGATGGACAGATGCACTTTTATGATGGACAGATGCACTTTTATGACGGATAGATGCACTTTTATGATGGATAGATGCACTTTTATGACGGACAGATGCACTTTTATGATGGACAGATGCACTTTTATGACGGATAGATGCACTTTTATGATGGATAGATGCACTTTTATGACGGACAGATGCACTTTTATGATGGATAGATGCACTTTTATGACGGACAGATGCACTTTTATGACGGACAGATGCACTTTTATGATGGACAGATGCACTTTTATGAGGGACAGATGCACTTTTATGATGGACAGATGCACTTTTATGATGGACAGATGCACTTTTATGATGGACAGATGCACTTTTATGATGGACAGATGCACTTTTATGATGGATAGATGCACTTTTATCATGATAGATGCACTTTTATGATGGACAGATGCACTTTTATGATGGATAGATGCACTTTTATGAGGGACAGATGCACTTTTATGATGGACAGATGCACTTTTATGATGGATAGATGCACTTTTATGATGGACAGATGCACTTTTATGATGGACAGATGCACTTTTATGATGGACAGATGCACTTTTATGATGGATAGATGCACTTTTATGATGGATAGATGCACTTTTATCATGATAGATGCACTTTTATGATGGACAGATGCACTTTTATGATGGATAGATGCACTTTTATGAGGGACAGATGCACTTTTATGATGGACAGATGCACTTTTATGATGGATAGATGCACTTTTATGATGGACAGATGCACTTTTATGATGGACAGATGCACTTTTATGATGGATAGATGCACTTTTATGATGGACAGATGCACTTTTATGATGGACAGATGCACTTTTATGGACTTCAAAACAGAAACGGCAATTCACTGCCATTATAAAGCTTGGAAGAGCCTGAACATTTTTTAATATAACTCTGATTGTATTCGTCTGAAAGAAGAGTGTCATACACACCTAGGATAAGTTGAGGGCGAGTAAATCATGGGCTAATTTTCATTTCTGGGTGAACAGCCCTAAAAATGTGATCTCATAAATACTGCATGTTTAATTATCAAATAAGACAAATGGTGTTTAAAATATGTATAGCAGTGTTATAGTACTTTTATTAATATTCTGAATTAGCCTCTATATTTATAAGTTTTATAGTTTTCATGCTAATTTTAGTCTAATTGTTAGTTTAACTCATGAGCTGTAGTCATTTTATTAGTTTTTCATTGCTTGCTATTTAGGTTTAATTTTTTTTTCTCCAGATTTTTTATTTTATTTCCTATTAACAATTTTAGTGCTTGGTTTTAAACTTATCTCAGTTTATTGCCAAGACAACATTTCTAATTTTGATTTAGTTTCAGTTTTTCAGCTGATATTTATATTGTGCTCCACTGAACAGAGATGCTGTAGTAGTTTAACCCTGTTCAGAGCGAGAGCGATGACGCTGAACAGTGAACAGTGAAGCAGTGACAGAGGAGATTCTCAACAATATCAGCTCACACACACACACACACACACACACACACACACACACACACACACACACACACACACACACACACACACACACACACACAGTGAACAGTGAGGCAGTGACAGAGGAGATTCTCAACAATATCAGCTGTTGAATATGGAGGCAGGAGCCGGTGCCAGCTGGAGTTCTCTCCATACACTGCTGACTCACACACACACAAACACACACACACACACACACACTCTCATTTATACACACACACACACACACACACACACACACACACTCATACACTCATTCATACACACACGCACACACATGCATGCACGCACA
>JARWKJ010000016.1:41029796-41062296 GCA_029959095.1 Rhinichthys osculus | reverse complement strand
TGATGAGGTTACTCCACACTAATGTTATTAATGATGAGGTTACTCCACACTAATGTTATTAATGATGAGGTTACTCCACACTAATGTTATTAATGATGAGGTTACTCCACACTAATGTTATTAATGATGAGGGTTACTCCACACTAATGTTATTAATGATGAGGTTACTCCACACTAATGTTATTAATGATGAGGTTACTCCACACTAATGTTATTAATGATGAGGGTTACTCCACACTAATGTTATTAATGATGAGGGTTACTCCACACTAATGTTATTAATGATGAGGTTACTCCACACTAATGTTATTAATGATGAGGTTACTCCACACTAATGTTATTAATGATGAGGTTACTCCACACTAATGTTATTAATGATGAGGGTTACTCCACACTAATGTTATTAATGATGAGGTTACTCCACACTAATGTTATTAATGATGAGGTTACTCCACACTAATGTTATTAATGATGAGGTTACTCCACACTAATGTTATTAATGATGAGGGTTACTCCACACTAATGTTATTAATGATGAGGTTACTCCACACTAATGTTATTAATGATGAGGTTACTCCACACTAATGTTATTAATGATGAGGTTACTCCACACTAATGTTATTAATGATGAGGTTACTCCACACTAATGTTATTAATGATGAGGGTTACTCCACACTAATGTTATTAATGATGAGGGTTACTCCACACTAATGTTATTAATGATGAGGTTACTCCACACTAATGTTATTAATGATGAGGTTACTCCACACTAATGTTATTAATGATGAGGGTTACTCCACACTAATGTTATTAATGATGAGGTTACTCCACACTAATGTTATTAATGATGAGGGTTACTCCACACTAATGTTATTAATGATGAGGGTTACTCCACACTAATGTTATTAATGATGAGGTTACTCCACACTAATGTTATTAATGATGAGGTTACTCCACACTAATGTTATTAATGATGAGGGTTACTCCACACTAATGTTATTAATGATGAGGGTTACTCCACACTAATGTTATTAATGATGAGGTTACTCCACACTAATGTTATTAATGATGAGGGTTACTCCACACTAATGTTATTAATGATGAGGGTTACTCCACACTAATGTTATTAATGATGAGGTTACTCCACACTAATGTTATTAATGATGAGGGTTACTCCACACTAATGTTATTAATGATTAGGTTACTCCACACTAATGTTATTAATGATGAGGTTACTCCACACTAATGTTATTAATGATGAGGTTACTCCACACTAATGTTATTAATGATGAGGTTACTCCACACTAATGTTATTAATGATGAGGGTTACTCCACACTAATGTTATTAATGATGAGGTTACTCCACACTAATGTTATTAATGATGAGGGTTACTCCACACTAATGTTATTAATGATGAGGGTTACTCCACACTAATGTTATTAATGATGAGGGTTACTCCACACTAATGTTATTAATGATGAAGTTAATCCACACTAATGTTATTAATGATGAGGTTACTCCACACTAATGTTATTAATGATGAGGTTACTCCACACTAATGTTATTAATGATGAGGTTACTCCACACTAATGTTATTAATGATGAGGGTTACTCCACACTAATGTTATTAATGATGAGGTTACTCCACACTAATGTTATTAATGATGAGGGTTACTCCACACTAATGTTATTAATGATGATGTTACTCCACACTAATGTTATTAATGATGAGGTTACTCCACACTAATGTTATTAATGATGAGGTTACTCCACACTAATGTTATTAATGATGAGGTTACTCCACACTAATGTTATTAATGATGAGGTTACTCCACACTAATGTTATTAATGATGAGGGTTACTCCAAACTAATGTTATTAATGATGAGGGTTACTCCACACTAATGTTATTAATGATGAGGTTACTCCACACTAATGTTATTAATGATGAGGTTACTCCACACTAATGTTATTAATGATGAGGGTTACTCCACACTAATGTTATTAATGATGAGGTTACTCCACACTAATGTTATTAATGATGAGGTTACTCCACACTAATGTTATTAATGATGAGGTTACTCCACACTAATGTTATTAATGATGAGGTTACTCCACACTAATGTTATTAATGATGAGGTTACTCCACACTAATGTTATTAATGATGAGGGTTACTCCACACTAATGTTATTAATGATGAGGTTACTCCACACTAATGTTATTAATGATGAGGTTACTCCACACTAATGTTATTAATGATGAGGTTACTCCACACTAATGTTATTAATGATGAGGGTTACTCCACACTAATGTTATTAATGATGAGGTTACTCCACACTAATGTTATTAATGATGAGGTTACTCCACACTAATGTTATTAATGATGAGGTTACTCCACACTAATGTTATTAATGATGAGGGTTACTCCACACTAATGTTATCAATGATGAGGTTACTCCACACTAATGTTATTAATGATGATGTTACTCCACACTAATGTTATTAATGATGAGGGTTACTCCACACTAATGTTATTAATGATGAGGTTACTCCACACTAATGTTATTAATGATGAGGGTTACTCCACACTAATGTTATTAATGATGATGTTACTCCACACTAATGTTATTAATGATTAGGGTTACTCCACACTAATGTTATTAATGATGAGGGTTACTCCACACTAATGTTATTAATGATGAGGGTTACTCCACACTAATGTTATTAATGATGAGGTTACTCCACACTAATGTTATTAATGATGAGGTTACTCCACACTAATGTTATTAATGATGAGGTTACTCCACACTAATGTTATTAATGATGAGGGTTACTCCACACTAATGTTATTAATGATGAGGGTTACTCCACACTAATGTTATTAATGATGATGTTACTCCACACTAATGTTATTAATGATGAGGTTACTCCACACTAATGTTATTAATGATGATGTTACTCCACACTAATGTTATTAATGATGATGTTACTCCACACTAATGTTATTAATGATGATGTTACTCCACACTAATGTTATTAATGATGAGGGTTACTCCACACTAATGTTATTAATGATGAGGTTACTCCACACTAATGTTATTAATGATGAGGTTACTCCACACTAATGTTATTAATGATGATGTTACTCCACACTAATGTTATTAATGATGAGGGTTACTCCACACTAATGTTATTAATGATGAGGTTACTCCACACTAATGTTATTAATGATGAGGGTTACTCCACACTAATGTTATTAATGATGAGGTTACTCCACACTAATGTTATTAATGATGAGGTTACTCCACACTAATGTTATTAATGATGAGGGTTACTCCACACTAATGTTATCAATGATGAGGTTACTCCACACTAATGTTATCAATGATGATGTTACTCCACACTAATGTTATTAATGATGAGGGTTACTCCACACTAATGTTATTAATGATGAGGTTACTCCACACTAATGTTATTAATGATGAGGGTTACTCCACACTAATGTTATTAATGATGATGTTACTCCACACTAATGTTATTAATGATTAGGGTTACTCCACACTAATGTTATTAATGATGATGTTACTCCACACTAATGTTATTAATGATGAGGGTTACTCCACACTAATGTTATTAATGATGAGGTTACTCCACACTAATGTTATTAATGATGAGGTTACTCCACACTAATGTTATTAATGATGAGGTTACTCCACACTAATGTTATTAATGATGAGGGTTACTCCACACTAATGTTATTAATGATGAGGTTACTCCACACTAATGTTATTAATGATGAGGTTACTCCACACTAATGTTATTAATGATGAGGGTTACTCCACACTAATGTTATTAATGATGATGTTACTCCACACTAATGTTATTAATGATGAGGGTTACTCCACACTAATGTTATTAATGATGATGTTACTCCACACTAATGTTATTAATGATGAGGTTACTCCACACTAATGTTATTAATGATGATGTTACTCCACACTAATGTTATTAATGATGAGGTTACTCCACACTAATGTTATTAATGATGATGTTACTCCACACTAATGTTATTAATGATGAGGTTACTCCACACTAATGTTATTAATGATGAGGTTACTCCACACTAATGTTATTAATGATGAGGGTTACTCCACACTAATGTTATTAATGATGAGGTTACTCCACACTAATGTTCTTAATGATGATGTTACTCCACACTAATGTTATTAATGATGAGGTTACTCCACACTAATGTTATTAATGATGATGTTACTCCACACTAATGTTATTAATGATGAGGGTTACTCCACACTAATGTTATTAATGATGAGGGTTACTCCACACTAATGTTAATGATGATGTTACTCCACACTAATGTTATTAATGATGAGGGTTACTCCACACTAATGTTATTAATGATGAGGTTACTCCACACTAATGTTATTAATGATGAGGTTACTCCACACTAATGTTATTAATGATGAGGTTACTCCACACTAATGTTATTAATGATGAGGTTACTCCACACTTATGTTATTAATGATGAGGTTACTCCACACTAATGCTATTAATGATGAGGTTACTCCACACTAATGTTATTAATGATGAGGTTACTCCACACTGTTATTAATGATGAGGGTTACTCCACACTGTTATTAATGATGAGGGTTACTCCACACTAATGTTATTAATGATGAGGGTTACTCCACACTAATGTTATTAATGATGAGGTTACTCCACACTAATGTTATTAATGATGAGGTTACTCCACACTAATGTTATTAATGATGAGGTTACTCCACACTAATGCTATTAATGATGAGGTTACTCCACACTAATGTTATTAATGATGAGGTTACTCCACACTGTTATTAATGATGAGGGTTACTCCACACTGTTATTAATGATGAGGGTTACTCCACACTAATGGTATTAATGATGAGGGTTACTCCACACTGTTATTAATTATGAGGTTACTCCACACTAATGTTATTAATGATGAGGTTACTCCACACTAATGTTATTAATGATGAGGGTTACTCCACACTAATGTTATTAATGATGAGGGTTACTCCATACTAATGTTATTAATGATGAGGGTTACTCCACACTAATGTTATTAAGGATGAGGTTACTCCACACTAATGTTATTAATGATGATGTTACTCCACACTAATGTTATTAATGATGAGGGTTACTCCACACTAATGTTATTAATGATGAGGTTACTCCACACTAATGTTATTAATGATGAGGGTTACTCCACACTAATGTTATTAATGATGAGGTTACTCCACACTACTGTTATTAATGATGAGGTTACTCCACACTAATGTTATTAATGATGAGGTTACTCCACACTAATGTAATTAATGATGAGGTTACTCCACACTAATGTTATTAATGATGAGGTTACTCCACACTAATGTTATTAATGATGAGGTTACTCCACACTAATGTTATTAATGATGAGGTTACTCCACACTAATGGTATTAATGATGAGGGTTACTCCACACTGTTATTAATGATGAGGGTTACTCCACACTAATGTTATTAATGATGAGGTTACTCCACACTAATGTTATTAATGATGAGGGTTACTCCACACTAATGTTATTAATGATGAGGGTTACTCCACACTAATGTTATTAATGATGAGGGTTACTCCACACTAATGTTATTAAGGATGAGGTTACTCCACACTAATGTTATTAATGATGATGTTACTCCACACTAATGTTATTAATGATGAGGGTTACTCCACACTAATGTTATTAATGATGAGGTTACTCCACACTAATGTTATTAATGATGAGGGTTACTCCACACTAATGTTATTAATGATGAGGTTACTCCACACTAATGTTATTAATGATGAGGTTACTCCACACTAATGTTATTAATGATGAGGTTACTCCACACTAATGTTATTAATGATGAGGTTACTCCACACTAATGTTATTAATGATGAGGTTACTCCACACTAATGTTATTAATGATGAGGTTACTCCACACTAATGTTATTAATGATGAGGTTACTCCACACTAATGTTATTAATGATGAGGGTTACTCCACACTAATGTTATTAATGATGAGGGTTACTCCACACTAATGTTATTAATTATGAGGGTTACTCCACACTAATGTTATTAATGATGAGGGTTACTCCACACTAATGTTATTAATGATGAGGTTACTCCACACTAATGTTATTAATGATGAGGGTTACTCCACACTAATGTTATTAATGATGAGGGTTACTCCACACTAATGTTATTAATTATGAGGGTTACTCCACACTAATGTTATTAATGATGAGGGTTACTCCACACTAATGTTATTAATTATGAGGGTTACTCCACACTAATGTTATTAATGATGAGGGTTACTCCACACTAATGTTATTAATGATGAGGGTTACTCCACACTAATGTTATTAATTATGAGGGTTACTCCACACTAATGTTATTAATTATGAGGGTTACTCCACACTAATGTTATTAATTATGAGGGTTACTCCACACTAATGTTATTAATGATGAGGTTTACTCCACACTAATGTTATTAATGATGAGGTTACTCCACACTAATGTTATTAATGATGAGGTTACTCCACACTAATGTTATTAATGATGAGGGTTACTCCACACTAATGTTATTAATTATGAGGGTTACTCCACACTAATGTTATTAATGATGAGGTTTACTCCACACTAATGTTATTAATGATGAGGTTACTCCACACTAATGTTATTAATGATGAGGTTACTCCACACACTGTTAGTGCGGGTGCAGTGTGTGTGGGGGGTTAGTGCGCGGATGAGGAGGAGGGAGGGTAGAGCTAGCCTTCGTTTTGTTTGACAATACTTTGAGCGTAAACAAGAAGTGACATCACCCAACATCGCTCAGAGCACCTTTATGCTGGATGACTATAATTACTCATTACAGACATCAGTAGCAGGACTGGTATCATTCACAGTATAATCATTTAATGCCATTAATTAAATATTTACAATATACTGTCTTTATGTCCTTTCTACATATACAGGCATCTTCTGTAGCAGTTTCAGATGATATAAACACTTCAAATGAGTATTTCCCCCATGTGACGTCTGTACATTGTATTTTTGTACTATTTTTAGCCACATATTTACAGGGTTTTTTTTTCTTTCAAAATACTATGTGGTTTATTATTTCACTTGTTTGCACTCTTGAATTACCAGTAACTTAAAATTGATATTTAGTATATTAAAGTTTAATGTTTTGATAGTGTATAGTGTTGGTAATAAAATAAAATCTTTGCTTATTTGCAATAATATTAATTGCATGCACTACTCTTTCTTATCAGTACTGGCTAGTGCTGGCTAGAATAAATATATTGTTTATTGATATGTTTAAAACATATCACATACCGTGTGTGCGCGTGTGTATGTGTGTTTCTGTTATAGTCGTTTCAGGGTTTTTGTTCAGGTGAGTGTGTTACGGACCACTGACAGACAGAAGAGGGCGATATTTCACTAAAATAGAGTCGACTCCGATTCCTGACTCCCACTGTAGAGTCGATGGAACCGACTCCGGGATTCGACTCCAAAACAGCGCTGGGAACAAGAATACAGGCTTGCCTTCAGTTTCACACACACTGACACAATGCCTAAAACTCCAGGCAAAACTAGTCCAGTTTAGAGATTTTAGATATTACCTTGAAACGATGAGCATCATCATCATGTCCTAGTTGTGTTGCCAATGCCTAATCTTAAAGAGGATGAGGGCGATAAACTGTCATCTCTTATAAAAGCTGTTTGGACAGGTGAGTTCAAGACGCTAAAATAATACCTAGATACATACAATAATGTACACGTACTAATGTGTTTAATTTGTTGGAAGGTTTTCTTTAAAAGTACGATTAGTTTAATGATTATGAACAATGGGATTACAATACGATAAAACATGATGATACCAATAAGCTGGCACGAAGGTATGATGTGATTGGCTGTTGTTATTTTATTTATTTATTTGTGAAGTTACATGTAAGATGAAAGAATGTATCTGCGATTTTCTGCAGCTCGAGAGTCGATTCCTGTGCAGGAGTCGAGTCTAGGAATCGACTCTTCTGGACTCGGCTCTCCGTCGGCAGGTGAGGCACACAGACACACACACGTACCCTCACCACGACCGAGTTGAGACACCGCCCGTATGTAGTTTCCCAACACTTCGCCCACACCAGTTTCCATCTGAACAAGAACCTAAACGCGGAAACCGGCCGTTCACAGTCGTGTTCACACGACACCTTAAACTAGCGTGTGTTCAGCAATCTGCGATTATTCTGAACCTTTTTAAGTTCTGAAACATGAAAACACCTCAAACTCGACGGTGAGAAGCATGCCTTCCTGTTAGCAATCTGTCATGTGTTCTACAGTCAACACACAGTAATAACTCAAAAGGACACATTCAGCACGACAGCATCTGCGCACATCTGCTCGACGGGCACGCGCTTGAGCTTAGTTTATGCAAATGAAACATGAAACATCGACAACATATTTGTGCCATAAATCGGAGCCTCTGGCTACACAAACCCTCACTGTTCACGGGAACGAACCACTGAGAAACATCATCATCATCATCATCATCACACCTGGCAGACGAAGAAGAGTTGCAAAGGTGCAAGCCATGACAGGTTATATTAAACCAGTCCAGTCGTGACAGAAGTAAACATACTGAACACAGATAGAGCTTTTTCGAGCAAAGGCGACGGCTGTAAATAACATGTCGTGATTTGACGAACACACACACACACACACACTCACACGTACCTGTTCGCCCTAGTGCGTCCTCTTGATGTGAATTCAGGTTTCGGCTGCTCGCCTCAGCAGTTCATCAGAAAATCCACATCGGCGCAAAATAACAGGTTGTGTAGAGATAGGTGTGTAGCTGAGTTTCAGGAGCGTGTTTGTGTCTCGGTGATGATCCACTCGCACTTCCGGATTCTGTGTGTTGTTCAGCGGGTGGGGCGAGCAAACCTCGTGTGTGTGTACTCTCTCTCTCCACTTCTGCTGTGTTAAACTGATTATTGATATCAATATAGCCTACAGCAGAAAACCTTCCGCGGTTTACAATCTAAAATATATATATAAAAAGATTATAATGTGCGCAAGAAACAATAGACTACCTGTATTGTACTGTACAGTATACTGTAGTATGTATTTTTTTTTTTACACATCATTATTGTTTTAAATTAATATGTGACTGATTATCTTGAATCAAAATAATGATGGGGGGTGGGGCAACCTGTCACTCACCTGAGATCCACCAATAGCAAACCACCACTATCCAAACATCCAATCAATTCCCCACAGAGACAATCAAGCCCCGCCCCACATTTGTTCTCGTTCGAGAAGCGCTTCACTCGATGGTTTCAGTCACTGGATAATATACGGCACAATAGAATAAACTTCCCTGTCCTGCTTCATGCGATTGTTCTCGGTAGAGTAATTTCAGTTTAAGGAAGTCTGCGGAAACTAACATTATAGTACAAACTCTAGCAGTGCTGTAAACTGCCCCCGAACTCATAACACAACACCACACGACTCTTGAGACACTTAACTGCTATTAGGCTTATGAAAATGAAATGAACATATTTTCAAATGTTATGAGGGATTAATAATAGAATGTATTTAACACAATTATCCCCTTTAATTTTATCATTATTATATCAAATCTATGACACTTATTGTCTTCTCACTACATCTAATCATTCATGTGCAATAAAATGTTATTTAATGATGAAAAATAGTGTGTTATCAAAAGCAACACTTAATAATATCTCATATCAGAGAAATTGTTTTTCAATGACACGTGTGTTTCATAATATTTCAAAGTTGTTTATGTCCCACTTTCATGTCAACACCTTCAGACATTCATTAAAATGTAATAAAATCAGGCAATATCAGTGACAGCTGTCACTCTGAAGGACCCCTTGCCAGAGTGCATCAGTCAGACAGGCTCTGATAGCTTTATAGTTTTAGGCTGAATCCCAATTCTCTGTCTTACCCCTTCCCCTTAATTTTGCACGTTCACGTGAGAGTAAGGGCTATCCCAATTCTCATTTTGATCTAGGGGTAGGGCTAAGGGGAAGGGGTATATACCCCTTGAAACCAAGAATTTTCGCGAGCTTACTTGAAACCAAGGGGTACCCAGAATGCACTGCGCAACCGGCAACAATTGCGGGCATATCATCCAGAGAGTCCCATAAATTTAAGTATTTTCGGATATAAAAATAGGCCTATTTTAAATCCTCATGTTAATATTCCTGTGTCACAGACATGATTTGTCAACAGCCTCTTCCAATTTCTGAGGAAATTACTTGAAATGTTTAGACCATTTTATTCTCCTGAAGCAGGTTATATTAGCATATAGCATCATCAGAGAAAACAAAATGGCTTCTATGAACTCCAGTTGTTTTGTGAAAGCAACACCTCTGTGTGTCAACACAGGTGTCTCTGACAGAGGCGACGCGCCAATGACGGAGTTGACATTCAACGTCAAGTCAACGTACTTTTGTTGTTTTCAAGTCATTTATTAAATATAAAATAGTGTTTTGTTTTTCTAATAATGTATACATAATAAATATG
This sequence comes from Rhinichthys osculus, assembly GCA_029959095.1. Classification (NCBI taxonomy): domain Eukaryota; kingdom Metazoa; phylum Chordata; class Actinopteri; order Cypriniformes; family Leuciscidae; genus Rhinichthys; species Rhinichthys osculus. Next base: position 41,051,665 of record JARWKJ010000016.1, on the reverse strand, counting down.
TGACCTGACACCATGCTTTTGTGGATTGATAGTCGTCACTTCTAGCAGAGTTAGGGTTGAGGAAACAGAAAATCCAGCGTTTAATGTTGTTTATGTGTCTATGTGGTGTTTTTAATACGCTTTAAGACAAGCATGTGTGAACTCATCAGTCGACAGCATTGCTGAGTAACTGCAGTGAACCAAAGACAGGCTCAAACACACATCGCTGGGGTTTCTTTTTCTTTCTTTTTTATTAAAGCAGAACATAAGACCAAAACAGTTAGACGACACCATCAATACAAAACACGTGAAACAGAAAGTAGGATGTACGTGTAATTATGTGAAGTGTGTGTTGAGTATGTGTATATCTCTATTGTAAGTTTCCTGATATATGTAGAACTGAAATCTCTGGTGTTTCTGCGGTCACACACACACACACACACACACACAGCACCAGATGGCATCCGAGCAGCGTCAGGAGTATCGCCTCTTTCCGCAGGGCAATGGTGTTGCAACTGGGAAATATTCTATGACGTGGTGGGGAAAGTCTTGCAACACCCAACTCTTCTGTCAAAGATGAAGAAATGACGCGCATATGAACTCAGTCAACACATGAAACCTGTGCTAGAACACGAAACACTCCTCAGGTTATTCCCGAGGGAAGAGGATCTTTATCCTGCTTGGTGGGTTATTTTTACCCAGACTGCTGGGTTATGCCTGTTGGGTCATTTTTGTTGGGTTATTTTCCAAACTGTTGGGTAGTTGTGTGTGTGTAACCCACTACTGAGTTAAATTTTACTGACAGTTGAAATAATGCTCCCCCTCATAAACTACCCAGCCTGCTGGGTAATAGTAACCCATAGCTGGTTTGCCAAACTGGATTAAAGTGGATTTGTAACGGTCATTTTGTCTTCTGTCCTGAGAGAAAACTTCCTGAGGTGATCTTTACTTTAACCCAGCATGTGTTCTGTCCTATATTTACCCAGTGCTGGGTTGCCAAATGGGTTGTTTTTAACTAGAGATGCACCATATGAACAATTTGGCCGATACCGAATTTCTTTTATATTTGAATAACCGATATATCGGCCGATAAATCTATTTCCAAATTTTTATATACATTTTGAGAGCCTGATTACAAAAACAAAAATCTCAGCATTAAAATCCATGTTCAAAACACACAATTATAACGTTCTCATTATAATGTTATGTAAAGGACAGACTTGTGCTGCACGTTGTACTTAACATGTATTTTCCTTTTTTGAAGTGATTTCAATCATATTTCAAGCAATCTGAAGCGTCTCAGCTGAGGGAAATAATACATTATTTATCGGCTTTAATATATCGGGCAAATTCTCTCATCGGGCCGATAACGATAACATTAAAAATGATCATATATCGTCCGATACCGATATGGTGGCCGATATATCGTGCATCCCTATTTTTAACCAAGCCATTTTTAGAGTGTGTGAAGTGAAGATTCGTCAGTGTTTCCCTCCAGCCGTGTTTGACCTCAGTGTACAGGTGATGAATCTGAACAGGGATAGCAGTGCTTCTGCCCGACAGGAGAATACAGGACTGTGCTAATGGAGGAGCCACGAGTTCCCGAGGGAGTCCACACAGATCACATTAGCAGCGGAGACACACGGCGAGACCCGCTGGATGGCAGGAGTCATCACACACACATCTCCAACACGTTCAGCTGGACCCATGGATCCTAACGGGCTCATCCTGAACGAGCTTCAGCACATGCAGTGTCAGTGTTTCAGCAGATAAAAGCAGCAGGACATCAAAGAGTGCGAGACGATGCACGTTTCCACATCTAAACAAATATTGTAGCGTTGAGAATACGAGCTGTTATTGCAAATCTACTGTGGAAAAACAGCCATTTGTTCTTTTGTGTGCAAGCGTGACCAGCGAGGTCCAGTACACGACATTCATCTCGAAGAAGAGTGCCAAAGCAGAAGCTGCAACAAACGTCTCGGTTACGGATGTAACCCTCGTTCCCTGAGTAGGGAACGGAGACGTTCCGTCGGATGACGACGAATGGGGGTTTCGCTTAGAAGCCAATCAACTTCAAGTACTTCAAAACGAGCCAATGGCAAAGAAATGCCATGGGTCTGCGGAATTTGCATAGCGTAACTCCGCCTCACCTCGTGAGTATATAAGGAGAACGCTAGCAGCAAATAGGCATGTTTCTACGCTGAGGAGCCAACCTGAGTTCAGGCGATCCCCGCGGTACAGCGGAAAGTGGCAGGAAGACGGAACGTCTCCGTTCCCTACTCAGGGAACGAGGGTTACATCCGTAACCGAGACGTTCCCTTTCGTTGTCACTCCGAGTTCCGTCGGATGACGACGAATGGGGAAACCAGTCTAATCACGCCACCTTCCCAGCTGTCTTCCAGTGCCCTGCGTAAATCTGAGATCCCTGTCGTGAGACTAGCACGGACGAAGGACTCCTATTTAACACAGGAATACCAAGGTACACTGGGGAGCATGTCCCAGGTCTTAGGGAAGTATGCAATTACTGCCAACCCAGAGGGGGGGGGACTTAGAAATACACATATGACCCGGGGGATGCATATGGGGAATCACTGGGGTATCCAGCCGCAGGTGGAATATTTCAACCCCAGGGGTGGCAAGGTGGCTTGCCAAGGGAAAGACACATGCTCAGAGAGGCTTACAGTGGGAATACACATGTGGGGGTAGCTCCGGGAGGTACCATGCACACGGGAGGCACCTAGCCGACGCGCAGGCAAGAGACACTGGCGCCGACGTCAGGAGTGCTGGAGGAACTCAGGGCTTTCGGAGAAGCTCACCTGAGGAGAATATCGCACGTATCCAGTCCGTAGAGTGGAATGGCGAGCAAGCGAAGACACCTGAGCGGGTCCGGTACTAGCTGGTTGAAGCGAGTACATGAGAGGACACAGGCTCCACTCGGAGATTGTAGAATCTGGCGAATGTGTTAGGTGTCGCCCAGCCTGCAGCTCTGCAGATGTCTGTTAGCGAGGCGCCATGCGCTAGAGCCCAAGAGGATGCCACACTCCGGGTGGAGTGGGCAGTCACACCAAGGGGGCACGGTCGACCTTGCTGCTGGTATGCCAAAGCAATGGCGTCCACTATCCAGTGAGACAACCTTTGCTTGGAGAGAGCCTTTCCCTTCAGCTTCCCACCATAACAGACAAAGAGCTGGTCTGAGGTCCTGAAACACTGCGTTCTGTCTACATAGATGCGAAGAGCACGTACTGGACAGAGCAGTGCCAAGGCTGGGTCTGCCTCCTCCGGGGGCAGCGCTTGCAGGTTCACCACCTGGTCCCGGAAGGGAGTGGTAGGAACCTTGGGCACATATCCAGGCCGGGGTCTCAGGATCACGTGAGAGTACGCCGGCCCGAATTCCAGGCACGCTTCGTCAACGGAGAATGCGTGCAGGTCCCCTACCCTCTTGATGGAGGCCAATGCAGTCAGAAGCGCCGTCTTCATTGACAGGAAGTTAAGCTCGACTGACTGTAAAGGCTCAAAGGGAGCACTACGCAGGGCGGTTAAGACCACTGCGAGGTCCCAAGAGGGTACGAGAGGAGGGCGAGGAGGATTCAGTCTCCTCGCTCCTCTCAGGAACCTGACGATCAGGTCATGCTTCCCCACCGACTTACCTTCTATAAGATCATGCTGTGCGGCAATAGCGGCGACATAGACCTTGAGGGTGGAGGGAGACAGCCTTCGCTCCAACCCCTCTTGAAGGAAGGAAAGCACGACGTTGATCGAACATCTCCGGGGGTCTTCTCGGTGAGAAGAGCACCAGTTGACGAAGAGGTTCCACTTCAACGCGTAGACGTGTCTCGTGGACGACGCTCTAGCGGAAGTGATGGTAGCCACCACCGCTGGTGGTAGGGTACTCAAACCTGCCTCGTCCCGTCCAGGAGCCACACATGGAGGTTCCAAAGATCGGGACGAGGGTGCCATAGGGTGCCCCGTCCCTGAGAAAGTAGGTCCTTCCTCAGAGGTATGGGCCAAGGAGGTGCTGTCGCGAGGAGTACGAGTTCGGAGAACCAGGTCCGGGTGGGCCAGTACGGAGCTACCAAGGTGACCTGCTCCTCGTCCTCCCTGACCTTGCGCAGGGTCACTGGGGGAAACGCATACTTGCGGCCCCGCGGCCAGCTGTGCGCCAGTGCATCCGTGCCGAGCGTGCCCTCGGTCAGGGAATAATACAGGGCGGAATGGGTCGAGTCATGAGAGGCAAACAGATCTATCTGTGCGTCCCCGAACTGGTCCCAAATCAGCTGGACCGACTGGGGATGGAGTCGCCAATCTCCCGGGAGGGGCTGAAACCGTGAGAGCTCGTCAGCTGCACAGTTCAGAGCTCCAGGAATATAGATGGCACGAAGCGACCTCAGATGCTTCTGACTCCAAAATAGGAGGTGGCGGGCGAGTTGCGACATACGGCGAGAGCGCAGACCACCTTGACGGTTGATGTACGCTACAGTCGCGGTATTGTCTGATCGGACTAGTACATGCTGGCCCGAGAGCACGGCTCGGAAGCGGCGCAGGGCGAGCTGTACAGCCAGCAACTCGAGGCAATTGACGTGCCAAAGGCGGTGGGGTCCTGTCCAGGAGCCCGCGGCAGCACGTCCATTGCACATGGCACCCCAGCCCGTGGCGGAGGCATCTGTTGTTACAACAACGTGCCGGGAAGCTCGTTCCAGGGGCACACCGGCCCGTAGAAAACTGAGGTTCGACCACGGGGTGAAGGTCTGACGGCAGGTCGGAGTAACTGGTACTCGGAGAGTGCCGTGTTGCCATGCCCACCTCGGGACTCGGTCGCGAAGCCAAAGCTGAAGCGGTCTCATATGAAGTAATCCGAGCGGTGTTGCCACGGCTGCGGATGCCATATGCCCCAGGAGCCTCTGAAAAAGTTTCAGTGGAACCGCACTCTTGCCCTCGAACTGTCTCAGGCAAGTCAGCAGTGACTGCGCGCGCTCGTTCGTAAGCTGCGCGGACATGGCGACCGAGTCGATCTCCATACCGAGAAAGGAGATCCTCTGCACGGGGCAAAGTTTGCTCTTCTCCCAGTTGACCCGAAGGCCCAGACGAGCTACATGGCGGAGCACCAAGTCCCTGTGTTCGCATAGCTGGTCTCGAGAGTGAGCTAGGATTAGCCAGTCGTCGAGATAGTTCAGAATGCGAACCCCGTGTTCCCGGAGGGGAACAAGGGCTGCCTCGACGACCTTCGTGAAGACGCGAGGAGACAGGGCTAGCCCGAATGGGAGAACTACGTACTGATATGCCTGTCCCTCGAAAGCAAACCGCAGGAACGGTCTGTGTCGAGGGAGGATGGAGACATGAAAGTAGGCGTCCTTCAGGTCGATCGCTGCAAACCAATCCTGGTGCCGCACACATTCGAAAACGCGTTTGGCGGTGAGCATCTTGAACGGCAGCCTGTGAAGGGAGCGGTTCAGAACGCGCAGGTCCAGGATTGGCCGTAACCCACCGGTTTTCTTCGGGACAATGAAATACGGGCTGTAGAAGCCGGTCTTCATTTCGGCTGGAGGGACAGTCTCGATCGCACCCTTCGCCAGCAGGGTAGCAACCTCCGCTCTCATGATAGGGGCATTGCCACCGACCATAGTGGAGCGGACTCCCCTGAAGCGGGGAGGAGACCGCGCGAACTGAATCGCGTAGCCGAGCCTGATCGTTCGTGCGACCCAGCGGGACAGGTTGGGAAGCTCTAGCCAGGCTCCCAAGGACTGTACCAGCGGGGTCATCCGAACCACAGACTTCCCGTCGGTGGAGCAGCGAGGCGGTATGGCTGACCCAGACGTGGACGGCATAGCGGCCCGGTGTGGGGGTACAGTCATAGACCGCGTCCTGACAGAGCAGACCAGGGAAGGACAAACGTTCCACGGGGGTCTGCTCTGCCAGGGGTCTGGCGACAGAGGAGGATGAGAGCGGCAAGGTCCGGGGACGGCGCGCACTGTCATCCGGCTCTGGGACAGAGGAGGACGAGGGTTGCACGGCCCGGGGGCGGCGCACCGTGTCGTCCGAGAACTCTGTGTGCTCAGAGATGAATGTGTCACTTCTTTCTTTAACCACATTAGGGTGCTGCCCACCCGTGGGTGAGCAGCGGGGAGTGGAAAACAAAAGATTCTCCCCCGGCCCTCCACCGGGGGAAGGAGTGGTCCTGCTACCATCTCCTGAGAAGTGGACATCATCTCTGAGCAGCCCGTCTCAGGAGCGCCGCTTGGCCCGGCGTTTAGCGGGGGGCGGGGCTGGAGAGGGCTGGGGTGCCTTCTTACGGCTTCCTCCGCGACCGGGCCCGGGTGGAGGCTGCTGCTTGGGCCGGGCGGGAGGGGCGGGAGCCGTAGGAGGGCGCCCTCGGCGGCGAACAGACTGAGTACTCTGCCCGGTCGGCTGGGTGGAGGCAGCAGCGGGCCGTCGGGGCAGAATATGCTTGATAGCCTCAGTCTGTTTCTGAGCAGTCGAGAACTGTTGGGCAAAGTCCTCGACTGCACCGCCGAAAAGGCCATCTTGTGATATGGGAGTGTCGAGCAGCCGGGACCGCTCGGCATCTCGCATATCAGCAAGATTAAGCCATAGGTGTCTCTCCTGGACCACAGCTGTGGACATCACCAAACCCAGGGAGCGTGCGGTCACCTTCGTCGCTCGGAGAGCAAGGTCGGTGGCGGCGTGCAGCTCATTGAAGAGCCCTGGGTCTGTCCTGCCCTCGTGCATGTCCCTGAGCATCTGGGCCTGGTAGACCTGCAGAATGGCCATGGCATGCAAAGAGGTGGCTGCCTGTCCCGCAGCTCTGTAGGACTTCGCCACTAGTGTAGACGAGTACCTACAGGCTTTGGATGGGTGCTTAGGCTCACCACGAGAAGAAGCGCTCTGAGGACACAGTTGCATCGCAACAGAGCATTCAACCGGGGGGAGCCCAGTGTACCCACGGGCAGCGGCCTCATCGAGGGGAGGAAAGGCGGATGAAATCATCGAGCGGTCGCGGGAAGACATGGGAGTCTTCCAGGACTTCGAGATTTCATCATGCACGTCCGGGAAGAAAGGTATCGGGGCCTGACGGGGACGGGGATCCGCAGCCCGACCCAAATACCAATCATCCAGCCGCGAGCGCTCGGGGCAGGGCGGAGGGGTCCACTCTAACCCGATGCTCGCGGCGGCTCGAGACAGCATGGCCGTCATCTCTGGATCAGACTCTGGCACAACTGTATTCACACCCGAAGGTGGCAGCTGTGATGAGTCTTCACTTCCAGCAGACTCAGACCCACCTTGTGATGCCGGGATAGACATCGCGTCCTCCTCTGGAGCGCCAAAGGAAACCCGCGGGGCACCCGAAGATGGTCCCGCCGGAATCCCCTGAGCACTCACGGGTTGCAACACTGGAGAGGGTGCGGCTGGGCACGGACTGATAGTCGGCGCTTGGTTCCAAACCGTCACCCTCAGATCACCCTGGCCACCAGCCGAAGTACCAGCTCTATTTCTAGAGTCAGTAGATCGGGGTGTGGATGAGGGGGCTCTCACTCTTGCGAGATCACTGAGTCTTGATCGTAGTGCTGCGATGGTCATGTTCCCACAGAGAGAACATGAGTCATCCACGAGCGCTGCTCTAGCGTGATCAATGCCCAAACACACTATGCAACGCTCGTGCCCATCAGAGTCGGCAACGACCAGAAGTGCACGGGCGAGGCATCTTTAAAAAGACGTGCCACGTGCAAGCTCTTTTGTGAGAGAAAAGAAACACTGACTGTGTTGAAGCGCCCGGGGAGACACACACTCGCCGTCAAACCACAGACAGATAAGCAGGAAGTGCGCGCTCGCCGGAGATCGCCGTCACACCAACACCAGGGAATCTCGCTCGTCTGAAGAACTGACAGTACAGAGATGGCTGTGGAACGAAGGATTAACTTGGCTCCAAAGCGAAAACATGCCTATTTGCTGCCAGCGTTCTCCTTATATACTCACGAGGTGAGGCGGAGTTACGCTATGCAAATTCCGCAGACCCATGGCATTTCTTTGCCATTGGCTCGTTTTGAAGTACTTGAAGTTGATTGGCTTCTAAGCGAAACCCCCATTCGTCGTCATCCGACGGAACTCGGAGTGACAACGAAAGGGAACTGAAATACTCAAAGAGTACAAATTTGGGGGAAAGTTCTCAAGTGAAGTATTTACTTCACACGTCTGATTATCAAGTACAGATACCGGATTATTAAAATAGGACTTCAGTAAAAGTATGAGCACTCATTTTCAGTTTTAAAAGTACTAACTTGAGTATTAAAAGTAAAAAGGACTGATCAATAAACAATATATGTATTCTAGCCAGCACTAGCCAGTAGTCACTGCTAATAAGAAAGAGTGCATGCAAATAATATTATAGCAAATAAGCAAACATCTTATTTTATTACCAACACCTGTTATACACTATCAAAACATTAAACTTTATAAAATAAAAAATTATACTAAATATCAATTTAAGTTACTGATCACTCAAGTGTGCAAACAAGTGAAATAATAAACCACATAGTATTTTGAAGGGAAAAAAAACACCTGTAAATATGTGGCTAAAAATAGTACAAAAATACAATGTACAGACGTCACATGGGGGAAATACTCATTTGAAGTGTTTGTATATCATCTGAAACTGCTACAGAAGATGCCTGCGCATATGTTTGTGTTATATTAGCTCAATTCGCCATGCAGACGGTCACACACAATACACATTCAAGCATTCCAATGGGCTGACACCGAAACAGCTTGCACTCTTACAGCAGAATGACTTGAGTCAAAACTTAAAGCTGCAGTCCGTAGCTTTTTTAAGTTAAAAATAATCCAAAATCCTTATTCTGCCAGTGGTCAAAACTATCTGCTTGCCATAGCTAGATTCAAAACGGTTAGCTTGTAATAATGATTTTAATTCCAGTGGTACTGGTGGGTTTCCGCGGGAGATTCGAGCATGTCTTTGCGTCATGACGTCACACCCGTACACATAAAGAAGGAGTTTAGAAGGAGTTGTAGAGGCTTTTCTCGCAGCACTTTACATAATTAAACTTATGGCATCCAGAAAGATCCAAACAACAATCATCAGTGTCAACTGGAGATTCAGCAGTTATAAAACCCAAAAGACTTCGTACTTCGGATTTAAGGTGGCTAGAGAAAGAGAAAGAAACCGTCTCATGCGAACACAAGGATTAAACATCGGCGGGGCTTTTGAAAAGTGCGTAAACTCCGTGTTTTGAAGGGGTTCGAAACGGAAGAAGAGACGGATTTTTTCTGCTGAACAAGTAAGACATTTCAATAGTTCAATCGTGTAACAGTACGTTTTCTTAATTCACACAGTTATGGAGTTTCCTTTGTTGTGCCTTTCTCGTTTTGCTATTATGGAGAATATGAATTCTGAACTACACAGGTAACCATAAAACACATTAAATTTAACATTAGTCACGCAATGCTGATGTTGTTAACATGAACAATTTGAGAACAAAGTAGGCTATAATTTGCACGGTTGCTGTAAATTGCGTTGATTAAATCTAACGAAGCTTATCATGACGAATGCTTTTTCCCCCTTAGTTGTCAGAACAAAAATGGATGTTACTTGTTCAGAAGACATTTTCTTATGAAAATTCTTATGTTGATCAAACTTTCAAAAAGTGAATCTGTGATTCTGTATGCCAGTATCCACACAGCGCGGCGACTGACAGCAGCACTCGCCTCAAAGCACTGTGTTCATCCGCGCTGTTTCATGCCGATTTACAACCCACGTAAAGATGATAATTCAGCCAATCACTGCAGTTACAGATTTCGAACAGACAGATGGCGACAAAGAGGAAAAGCTACGGACTGCAGCTTTAAAAATGATTTCATTACAATAGTTAGTACTAAATGCCGTCGGTCACGTGCCCATGCCGGCTCTGACAGGGATATCCCTGTTCGTGACTCACTGTGACCGGATCGTTCCCGGCAGCAAAAGCATAAGATAAATATACGGGTTCTGATATCAGGTGACCAAAATTCAGTGACGAATATGACGACATCTGAGGATGATATATTGCTGGTTTTAATAAACCAAAACCCAATGTCTGCTAAACGTCACAAGATTAACTTCCACAGTGCAATAAATATGTGTAGATTTTTTGTTGGTTTTCAATTGTGATAATAGTCACCTAATCTTCCAAACGACTCACGCCGATGCCATATCGCCCTGATAAAAGCTTGATGTCATCCCAGCCAACACAATCCACACTAACCACATGTAATGTCTTTCTTTAAAGTTGGAATTGGTTTTTTTTCTGATGTTTATTCCAACCAAATTGCAACGTCTGTCCAAAGTTGGAGTTTGACATCAAACAAACAGACATCAACACAATATCCATTTATGCTTTGATATTATGCTTGGCAAGTAGTGAAGTAAAAGTTTCACAAAATAAAAATACTCTGATAATGTACAGATACTTGAAAACTACTTAAGTACAGTAATGAAGTAGAAATACCTTCATTAAGCTTCAACATCTATTCCAACTATTTATTTAAAAAAAAACATTTTCCCTTAGAATTCGAGTTATAATATAAGATTATAAACGAGGCTGTGAAAGTGAACGAGTGAGTAGATGAGTTTATCTGTTAATGACAGACAACCTCCTTTTGACAAGACAAGTAAAAGCTATAAAAACCAGAAGGGGTTATGATGTATTTTATGTTATAGAATAATATGTAAAACAGTAACCTGACTCCGCCAGATGGATTTGCTCCGCATATCCATCTGGAAACCTTCCGTTGAAGTAGTTTTGGTAAGGGGCGAAAATACTGGTTAGCTGATTGGCCTATGTTGGTGATAGACGGGCCAAATCAACCAATCAGATCAACGAAGCATATGACGTACTAACAGAGCGTATCTTTTCCTCTGAGAAAAGCCTCCAGAGCAGTGTTTTGCTCTTCTTTCAGTGAAGAAATACTCTGTAATTCCGATAAAACTTGCTCGATAGCCACGCTGATGCTAGTTTCATCCGCTGAAGCCGACATGTTCTTTAGACTGAACTGTCTCGCTTCTCGTTGCGTCACACCTCAACCCGCCTCAAAGCCAACGCTGATTGGACGTTCGTTCGGTGAACTGCTCCCAAATTTTCTTTAACGGAAAGTATCCAGACTGATCTGCGAGTGAAACCTTGAAAGCTCGCGAGATCAGGATGGTCTCACGAGGCTAGTAAAACAGTGGCCCCAAATACTATTTTTTTACTTAAGTTGCACTTACAAAAATGAACACAAGACCAAACACAGTTAGACGACACCATCAATACGAATGAATGTCATTGCATTAGATAATGAAGTACCAAAGCAAGCTGAATTTGTTTTAGTGAACCAAACGTCTCGGGTTACATATGTAACCCATGTTCTGTGAATAGAGAACGAGACGCAAGGGGAGACGCCTTCGGGCGGAGCTGATTGCCTGAACCCGTTTAGCATCACGCTAATTTATTAGCAGATGACTCACTGTTGATGTAGTGAACGAGCTATAGGTTTCCTATCAGAGGATCCACCCTCGGCAGCGAGAGTAATGCAGAGTCTCGTTCCCTATTCAGAGAACACGGGTTACACAAATAACCGAGACGTTTCTTTCATAGGTTCACTCAGCGCTGTGTAGCTATGACACAAGGGCAACGATATACCACACAAGAGAGCGCCACTTCAGGTCAGAGTCCGGCTCCAATAACCTCTCCAGAACAACTGGCGAATCCCAGAGAGGGACAGTAACAGAACGCGCAGGTCTCAAGTGTCTAACTCACGCATTTCACGAGTTCACACTTACGAATGATCAGAGAGTAAACAGTTATTTGGCGTGCTGTCCGGGGGGAGATTGGGCCCGAACCCAGAGTACTCCCCCGGTATCTCTGGTTAGGAAGATAACCACGCAAGTGTGAGGAGATGGGGTGGTGGAGGGAAGCTGAAACTGTCGAGGAATATGGGCGAGTCGACTGTGTGTATTTATCAAGGGGGTAATCCATCGACCGGAAGTTGAAGCCGGCCGGGTGCCGCCATGTTGTAGCAGAACTTCACTTGCGTTAGCATTTCCATTGACTCCCATTCATTTTGGCGTCACTTTGACAGCGAATAACTTTACATCTGAGGCGTTTAAAGACTCCATTTGTCCATTATTTATTTCTAAAGAAACACGACAATGTTTAAAGGGTTCCATTACCTTCTATGTTACATTATTGCCCCGTAGAAACAGATTTAGTAAAAATAGGCTAACGATTGCGTCATAACCACTCGACTCTCTGTCGCGCTGTACAGAAATGACCGTACAGACAGGAGGAGAAGCAGGCGATCGGGGGGACGTCCCGTCAAGGGAGAAGCCCATAGATAATGAGTCCATAAAAGCAACGGAATACTTACTCCTGCTCACTCACGCCAAAGAACTCTTTGCTCAATTTCCCCGTCTCTGCAAGATTAACGTTGGCAATTTTCACGCACAGCTACTAGAAGATTAACGTCTGTCAGACAAGTTGCTCACTTCATCAAGCTTAGTTTGAGTCGGCTTGAGTCTGCGCGTCAGGAACGGAAGTGCTCAAAAATCGCTAGAAATGGGCTTCAACTGTCTCAACTGAGTTCCAATGAGATGCTCTGTCCACTTCTTTTACTGTCTATGGTATTTATAGGCCTTCTCATGCTGATTGAGTGGACCTGCTGATTGCTGACAGCTGGCTGGAATGACTTGGAAGGGCCAAAGGGATTACCTCGACTGGAGGGAATGCATGTACCCTCAAACTCGGCCATGTATGAGTGAAGGGATCTATCCCCAGAGGCGCCGGAGGTCGGCACTGATTCGAGTCCTGCGACGCTAAGAGGTCCAGCCCCGCCTCGCCGAAGAGACTCCAAATCTGAGCCACAGTTTGAGTTTCTGTCTCATCAGAAAGTCCGCTGCGAGGCTCAAGGCAACGCTGCTCGTGCGACTCGTGACACGTGTTTGATGTTTGTTTAGTTTGTTTTATATCAATTGTTTTGTAGTTTTCATTTATTTATTATTTATATACGAGATGGCTAACTTTGGGCCTTCTGGTGTTCATTTCTCAACCAATATTGGCTCTGTGGACAATGCCGACAACGCAGACTGGAGCATGTATATCCACCATGAAAAATCTGGTTTATGCGCCGCTTGCTGTTCTGCCGACAATGGATTCAACACTTGTCCCAAAATGGCTTTTGGTTGGCATCAGTTGGAAAAAGTCTAAAACGAAACGGAGGAAAAGGGGTTGGAGAGGAGGAATACTCAAACGGCTACGGAGAAGAGGTTGCCCTCCCCTGCTATCACCTTAGCACATGTTAGATCCCTGAGAAATACAATTGACGAGCTGTCTGCGTTGATCAGATATGACGGGGATTATCGTCGCACAAGCCTTTTCTGTTTTACTGAGACATGGCTCGCCCAACAGCGATTCTCACCTTGATGGATTTACTTTGATTCGGTTTTATCGAGATACCTTTAAAACTCAGAAAACTGTGGGTGGGGGGCTGTGAATAACAGATGGGGACACTTTACGCTGAGGGAAACCGATTGCTCAAAACATTATGAAATCATGGTGGTTCTCGACCACATTATCTCCCTCGAGAATTTACCCAAATAACAGTGATACTGGTGTACGTCCCGGGACCTGATTTTATGCCAGCTGCTGAAAGCATTGCAGACACTTTTAATAATGTTGTAAATAGAGTTGGAGATCAGCCGGTGTTTCTGCTCGGAGGTTTCAATCGATGTGACGTTGCTACATATCTGCCGAATCTGGAGCAATAGATTCCAGTCTGTCACTCGGCTGGTCAAAACTGTGGAAATATACCAAGCACTTACATCTCCAAGGTACGCCCGCCTCGTGGTCGTTCTGATCATAATGCTGTTCTGCTTCTACCTCGATACAAGCAACAATTAAAAACTGAGAAAGTGCAAACTAGGACTATCCAGGTATGGTACTTTGATTCCACTGAAATACTAAAAGGATGATTTGAAGTGACAGATTGGAATGTATTTTTTAAGGACTGTGGAAATGATGTAGATATGCTCAATGCTTCCCTATCTGGGTATGTAGAGTTTTGTATAGACAGTGTCATTCCTGTAAAACATGTGAGGTGTCTCCCTAACAACAAGCCCTGGGTTACAAAAGATCTGAAACATTGTTTAAATCTTAAAAAAATAGCTTTTTTTAAATGGAGATAGATATGGTTTTAACCTTTTACAGAAAGAATTTAAGCAAAACATTGAGGAGGCCAAACAGCAATTTAAACGTAAGGTCGAGGAAAAGTAATGCACGGATGGCCTAAACACTGTGATGGGAAGAAACCAGAAGCAACACCATATCCAGTGCCCTGATTCTGCCTGCTTTGCTACCGAACTGAATCAATTTTATGCTCGTTTTTTAAATTATTTTTTTATTATTAAGGATTTTCAAATAATACAAACATCAAAAACAAAGACAAACAAACAAACCCCAAGCGCTGCAAGTTAAATAAAATGTACAATGTACAAATGTGTCTGTTTACAAAAAACATAAGTCAAAACAAGAGAAGCCAAAACCTTCTTAAAATAAAAAAATTCTAATTTTGTGTAGAAAGGATTGGAGAGGATCCCAAAGACTCCTGAATTTGTCCTGTTTGTGGTCGAGGTCATAAGTTAATTTCTCGAAAGGAAGAAAGGCTGAAAGCTGAGAAATCCACATAGACATAGTAGGGACCTGAGATGTAGACCATTTTAATAGTATACATTTCTTAGCCAAGAATATTGAGGTCTGAGTCAAGCAGGTCTTTAGGAATGTCATTCAGCAAAAAAAGTGAGGGAGATAAAGTAAAACCTATGTCTATTATCTCCTGAATCGCAGAGTGAACCCCTTTCCAAAATGGAACACAGGACCAAAATACATGAAAAAATGTGCCCTTACAGTCCTGCATTTAAAACAGAGGTTGGAGCAACCTGGGAACATTTTATGCAGAAGAACAGGTGTAAAATAAATTCTGTGAAAGAATTAAAAATTTTGTTCATGTATGGAAATCGAGGTGCATTTTGGAAAAATACCATCACAGATCCTGGTCCATTTATGCTCATTTTAATAATAGCTATTCAGATGAGCACTGGACTCCACAGAGCATCCGGACTTTCCCCCATAATAATTAAGGAACATATTGTGAAAAGTTTTAATGCAAGTCAAACCCCAAAAGACATCGGGGCCGGATGGAATAAAGGGCCAGGTGCTGAGGGAATGTGCATCTCAGCTGAAGGGTGTGTTGACACAACTTTTTCAGCTGTCTCTTGACTTTAATGTTGTAGCACAGGCCTGGAAGGAAAGTACCATCATCCCATTACCAAAAAAGGCTCATGCTAAGGTGCTTGAGGACTATAGACCAGTGGCTTTAACATCTGTGCTCTGCAAGTGTATGGAGAGAGTGGTTTGTCAGCAACTCTCGCAGGCAATAACTGGTAAACTTGACCCTTATAGAACTGGGCGGAGTTGAAGATGCCACGCTCACTATGCTGGACAGGACTGCGAAGCATTTGGACTTGGCAAATTCATGCTTTAGGGTTTTATTTATGGACTTTTCTTCTGCCTTTGATACTATGAATATAAACACACTTCTGAGGCATCTGAAGGAGCTACAGGTGCATCAAACCTTGATTTTATGGATTAATAGTAAGTCAGAGTGTTACGATTTGCGTGGAAACAAAGGCTGAAGTCGGATCTAAACGCAGCAGTAGACTTTAATACAGATTCAGGACAGACACTCGTGGTACGCACATTCAAACATATATTCAATCAATAACTGACCATGAACAAAAGAGCAGACAGGATTTAAGTACACAGAGGGGATCAGGGAACAAGACACAGCTGGGGCAAATCAGAACAACGAGCGGGACCATACAACCTAACAAGACAACACACCTGAAACAAGGGACCTAATAATGACATGACTAGGATAACAGACTACAATTAACAAGGCAAAAACTGAATAAAAGACCAAAGACAGAGAAACCACAAACCAGAAACATGACAAAATGAATAACACCATAACATTATCCCCCCCTTCCATAAGGCGCGACCCCGCGCCGAATGAACATCAAATAGGGGCGGGAGGGTGGGCGCCCTGGAGGCTGACGAGGGCGTGGCTTACCCGGAACAGGAAGCCTCCAGGGCGAAGGCCAGGGCGGAGCAGGACGAGGCGAAGGCCAGGGTGGAGCATGGCGTGGTGAAGGCCAGGGTGGAGCATGGCGTGGCAAAGGCCAGGGCGGAGCATGGCGTGGCAAAGGCCAGGGCGGAGCACGATGAGATGGTGGCCAGGTCGGAGCAGACTCAGACGAGGGTGAGGACCATGTCGATGTCGTCTCCATGGCCCTCACGGAGTACCTTCTGCCCCCCCCCCCCCCCCAAAAAATACTTGGGGAAATCACTGGGCTTGACTCACTTGACTCGGTAGACTCGGTAGACTCACTTGACTCGGTAGACTCGGTAGACTCGGTAGACTCACTTGACTCAGTAGACTCGGTAGACTCACTTGACTCAGTAGACTCACTTGACTCGGTAGACTCGGTAGACTCACTTGACTCAGTAGACTCGGTAGACTCACTTGACTCAGTAGACTCACTTGACTCAGTAGACTCGGTAGACTCACTTGACTCAGTAGACTCGGTAGACTCACTTGACTCAGTAGACTCACTTGACTCGGTAGACTCGGTAGACTCAGTAGACTCGGTAGACTCACTTGACTCAGTTGACTCGGTAGACACAATTGACTCAGTAGACTCGGCACTTGACACGGCACTTGTCTCGGCATTTGACTCACTTGATTCACTTGACTTGGGTTCATTGAGACTGAAGTGACGTGCGGGTTCGACATGGCGGGACCCTGAAATGATGGTCTTCCTGGCAGCACGTGCAGACCTCATAGGAGGATCAGCCACGCTGGAGATCGGTCCCGTACGGCCATAGACCGATCCGGTGGCTGGCTTGATTGCTGGCAAGACGTGGAGCGCGGTCTGAGGGAGCGCGGGTTCGGCTGAGCAGACCTGAAGCGCGGGCTTGTGGAGTGTGGTCTCGGCAGCGCTGAAGTGAAGCGCGGGCGCGACCGGGCTGACGTGAAGTGCAGGCTCTGGCAGCTTCTCCTCCACGCCCACGGTAAACGAAGAGCCGCTCCACAACAGGGCCAAGTCGATATACCCCTCTAAAGAACCGTGCGGACCCGGTTCGGGCATCAAAGACCGGAGTGGTTCCGATAGTCCTCCGCGGAAGAAGATCTTCAGGCCGTGGGTGTTCATTTGCGCGAGATATGGCAGCTCGAGGAATTCTGCGAAATAATCCTCGATGGCGCGATTCTCCTGGCGAAGACCGAGGATCTGGACATCAGGACTCCAGGTAGGCATGGCTGCTAGATCCTAGTGGGTCAGTTATTCTGTTACGATTTGCGTGGAAACAAAGGCTGAAGTCGGATCTAAACGCAGCAGTAGACTTTAATACAGATTCAGGACAGACACTCGTGGTACGCACATTCAAACATACATTCAATCAATAACTGACCATGAACAAAAGAGCAGACAGGATTTAAGTACACAGAGGGGATCAGGGAACAAGACACAGCTGGGGCAAATCAGAACAACGAGCGGGACCATACAACCTAACAAGACAACACACCTGAAACAAGGGACCTAATAATGACATGACTAGGATAACAGACTACAATTAACAAGGCAAAAACTGAATAAAAGACCAAAGACAGAGAAACCACAAACCAGAAACATGACAAAATGAATAACACCGTAACACAGAGGTTGGTCATATGTGGTTTTAAAATCTGGTCTCCCACAGGGATGTGTTTTATCCCCAATTCTTTTCTCTATCTATTCCAGTTTCCCCCAACCCAACTCAATATCTTTCTATATTTCTATATTTCTGTGTTCTCTCCTCTTTGCGTCAGTCTTCAGCGTGTCCCGTCTCTGGCCTGTGTTAACGTCCTGTTAACAGACTTCGTAATATTTTCACACAAATTACATTTCGGAAAATCATTGCAATGCAGTTTGTGTGTAAGTCCGGAATAGAGATCAGCCAAAAGTAAACAAAAAATCATCAGTTTCCGATTTATGGCCGGTTGACCGGTGCACCTCTAGAAATAGGACGCACCACAACAATTATTTGCACTTGCACAAATGCTCCCAAATTTTTTTTGAGGTGGCACAGATTTGGGGAGCATATGCGACCAAAATTGGCACGATTTCCAGCTTTAATGTGTTTTTTATAACTTATAACTAATAACTTATTTTTCTGTTATTTTCGGGAACGATCGACGGGTTGGCGCTGTCACGGTTTGGGTTTTGTGTCTTGTTCCTTGTTCTTGTATGTTATGTGATTCCCTGTTTGCCATGTGTCTTGTCTATTGTTCCCAGGTGTTTCTCGTTAGCCACGCCCCCTTGTTATCTCGTTTAGCTTGTTTGTCCTTGTATTTAAGCCCTGTGTTTCAGTTCAGTCCTTGTGAGTTCTTATGTTGTTATCGTCGATGTTGGTCGTGCTTTCCCTGAGTCCTGTTCATAGCCTGAGTCTTTGTCTTCTTTCCAGTCTGTCTAATAAAGTGGGCTGCATGTGGATCCTGCTTCCTCCTCGTTTCTACCGCATCGTGACAGGCGCCCACTGCTCTGAGAACTGTTGATTACAGTGGGATGAACCCCGTCGAAGCAAGGAGGGTCGTGACGGTAAGGCAAGGGTTGTATAGGAGTGGGCTCTGGTAGGGGACCGGCCCCCGGACCTTATGTGCCTCTGAGTCAAGTCAAGTCTCCTTCATTTATACAGCGCTTTAACAATATTGATTGTTTCAAAGCAACTTTACAGTGATAATAGGAGATTACAGTAACAGAGATTGTTTGGCTTTACAGCAGCTCTAGAATAAAAGAATTGTCCAGTTAAAGTTAGTTTTGATTGATTCACTTCCGTTGCAAAAATCATTAGTTATTTACTTAGGATCCGCTTACACACCAGCATTCTAACAGGCCTGAAGCGTCCTCTAGCAACCGAGACTGGCCCATGAAGGCTAATGGTTTCTCTCTTGTTGGGGTCTGGCATAGACGCTGGCTGGAGTCTCGCCTCAAACGGGCCTCTGGCTGGAGTCTCAGCTCAGACGGACCGCTGGCTGGAGTCTCGCCTCAGACGGGCCGCTGGCTGGAGTCTCGCCTCAGACGGGCCGCTGGCTGGAGTCTCGCCTCAAACGGGCCTCTGGCTGGAGTCTCAGCTCAGACGGACCGCTGGCTGGAGTCTCAGCTCAGACGGACCGCTGGCTGGAGTGTCGCCTCAGACGGGCCGCTGGCTGGAGTCTCGCCTCAGACGGGCCGCTGGCTGGAGTCTCGCTTCAAACGGGCCGCTGGCTGGAGTGTCGCCTCAGACGGGCCGCTGGCTGGAGTCTCGCCTCAGACGGGCCGCTGGCTGGAGTCTCGCTTCAAACGGGCCGCTGGCTGGAGTCTCGTCTCAGACGGGCCGCTGGCTAGAGTCTCGCCTCAGACGGGCCGCTGGCTGGAGTGTCGCCTCAGATGGGCCGCTGGATTGAGTCTCGCCTCAGACGGGCCGCTGGCTAGAGTCTCGCCTCAGACGGGCCGCTGGCTGGAGTCTCGCCTCAGACGGGTCGCTGGCTGGAGTCTCGCCTCAGACGGGCCGCTGGCTGGAGTCTCACCGTCAGACGGGCCGCTGGCTGGAGTCTCACCGTCAGACGGGCCGCTGGCTGGAGTGTCGCCTCAGACGGGCCGCTGGCTGGAGTCTCCCCTCAGACGGGTCGTTGGCTGGAGTCTCGCCTCAGACGGGCCGCTGGCTGGAGTCTCGCCTCAGACGGGCCGCTGGCTGGAGTCTCGCCTCAGACGGGTCGCTGGCTGGAGTCTCGCCTCAGACGGGCCGCTGGCTAGAGTCTCGCCTCAGACGGGCCGCTGGCTGGAGTCTCCCCTCAGACGGGTCGCTGGCTGGAGTCTCGCCTCAGACGGGCCGCTGGCTGGAGTCTCGCCTCAGACGGGCCGCTGGCTGGAGTCTCGCCTCAGACGGGTCGCTGGCTGGAGTCTCGCCTCAGACGGGCCGCTGGCTGGAGTCTCCCCTCAGACGGACCGCTGGCTGGAGTCTCGCCTCAGACGGGCCGCTGGCTGGAGTCTCGCCTCAGACGGACCGCTGGCTGGAGTCTCGCCTCAGACGGGCCGCTGGCTGGAGTCTCGCCTCAGACGGACCGCTGGCTGGAGTCTCGACTCAAACGGGCCGCTGGCTGGAGTCTCGCCTCAGACGGAGTCTCGCCTCAGACGGGCCGCTGGCTGGAGTCTCGCCTCAGACGGAGTCTCGCTTCAGACGGGCCGCTGGCTGGAGTCTCGCCTCAGACGGCCCGCTGGCTGGAGTCTCGCCTCAGACGGGCCGCTGGCTGGAGTCTCGCCTCAGACGGGCCGCTGGCTGGAGTCTCGCCTCAAACGGGCCTCTGGCTGGAGTCTCAGCTCAGACGGACCGCTGGCTGGAGTCTCAGCTCAGACGGACCGCTGGCTGGATTGTCGCCTCAGACGGGCCGCTGGCTGGAGTCTCGCCTCAGACAGGCCGCTGGCTGGAGTCTCGCTTCAAACGGGCCGCTGGCTGGAGTCTCGCCTCAGACGGGCCGCTGGCTGGAGTCTCGCCTCAGACGGGTCGCTGGCTGGAGTCTCGCCTCAGACGGGCCGCTGGCTAGAGTCTCGCCTCAGACGGGCCGCTGGCTGGAGTCTCCCCTCAGACGGGTCGCTGGCTGGAGTCTCGCCTCAGACGGGCCGCTGGCTGGAGTCTCGCCTCAGACGGGCCGCTGGCTGGAGTCTCGCCTCAGACGGGTCGCTGGCTGGAGTCTCGCCTCAGACGGGCCGCTGGCTGGAGTGTCGCCTCAGACGGGCCGCTGGCTGGAGTCTCCCCTCAGACGGACCGCTGGCTGGAGTCTCGCCTCAGACGGGCCGCTGGCTGGAGTCTCGCCTCAGACGGACCGCTGGCTGGAGTCTCGCCTCAGACGGGCCGCTGGCTGGAGTCTCGCCTCAGACGGACCGCTGGCTGGAGTCTCGACTCAAACGGGCCGCTGGCTGGAGTCTCGCCTCAGACGGAGTCTCGCCTCAGACGGCCCGCTGGCTGGAGTCTCGCCTCAGACGGAGTCTCGCCTCAGACGGGCCGCTGGCTGGAGTCTCGCCTCAGACGGGCCGCTGGCTGGAGTCTCGCCTCAGACGGGCCGCTGGCTGGAGTCTCGCCTCAGACGGACCGCTGGCTGGAGTCTCGCCTCAGACGGGCCGCTGGCTGGAGTCTCGCCTCAGACGGAGTCTCGCCTCAGACGGCCCGCTGGCTGGAGTCTCGCCTCAGACGGAGTCTCGCCTCAGACGGACCGCTGGCTGGAGTCTCGCCTCAGACGGGCCGCTGGCTGTAGTCTCGCCTCAGACGGGCCGCTGGCTGGAGTCTCGCCTCAGACGGACCGCTGGCTGGAGTCTCGCCTCAGACGGGCCGCTGGCTGGAGTCTCGCCTCAGACGGAGTCTCGCCTCAGACGGCCCGCTGGCTGGAGTCTCGCCTCAGACGGGCCGCCGGCTGGAGTCTCGCCTCAGACGGGCCGCCGGCTGGAGTCTCGCCTCAGACGGACCGCCGGCTGGAGTCTCGCCTCAGACGGCCCGCTGGCTGGAGTCTCGCCTCAGACGGGCCGCTGGCTGGAGTCTCGCCTCAGACGGGCCGCTGGCTGGAGTCTCGTCTCAGACGGACCGCTGGCTGGAGTCTCGCCTCAGACGGACCGCTGGCTGGAGTCTCGCCTCAGACGGGCCGCTGGCTGGAGTCTCGCCTCAGACGGACCGCTGGCTGGAGTCTCGCCTCAGACGGGCCGCTGGCTGGAGTCTCGCCTCAGACGGGCCGCTGGCTGGAGTCTCGCC
>JARWKJ010000016.1:41007296-41024796 GCA_029959095.1 Rhinichthys osculus | reverse complement strand
GGGAGCACTGGGAGTCTATCTGTGCTGAACACAGAGCTGGAGCAGAATCCCCTCAAGGGCATCATGGGAAGAAGTGAACGAGGGATGAGTACTGGTGGAGGATGGAGGAGGTGAAGTGTTCCTCAGATGAAGGGAACGGCTCGAGCGAGAGGGGATGATGGCGGAGAGGGTGATTTAGGTGAACCAGTGTCTGAAACAAGGACACAATATACTAGATTTGAAGATACACGCATTTATGATGTGTTCCACCACCGATACCGATGACATCATTCTGCTTCAGCTTCTCCTCAGAGTTTCATCCAATCAAATGCTTTCTGGAACAGGGGTTTCAATCTCTCAGATCAAATATGATCCTCGGTTTTAAAGCGCCAGATGTCATCAATAATTAGCCCCGCAATAAACCCTGTAATTTCCCCATAAACACACGCGTGTGCGGTTCACACATGATCTGGCCATGAGGATACTGGTTACCAGGAGACTGTGAATGGCTCCTGTCAGGCTCACACTGGACTGATTACTGTAATTACTCTGCAGAACGGCTCCATATACACACACACACGCACGCACGCACACACACACACACTCACATGTCTGGTCCACCATCTTTGTGGGGACTCTCCATAGACGTAATGGTTTTTATACTGTACAAACTGTATATTCTGTCCCCTTACACTAACCCTACCCCTAAACCTGCCCATCACACACACACACACACACACACACACACACACACACACACACACACACACACACACACACACACACACACACAGTGATGGAGAAAGCTGTGTAACTGGGCTTATAAAGCCGAAGTCTTCACTCTTCCTCTGAACAGCACACACAGACACACACACTTTTTTTTTTATTTTTTTTTATTTGCCTGATACATTAAAGCTGATGAATACTGTATTATCTCCTTGAGCTGAGACGCTTCAGACGCGACTGTTCAACATGATGGTTATGAACTGCTGGTTGGAATCACTTCAAGAAAGGAAAATACAGTAAAATGCAACATGTGCAAGTCTGTCATATCGGCTGCATAACATTATAATGAGAACATTATAATTGTGTGTTTGGGACATGGCTTTTAATGGTGAGGCTTTTGTTTTTGCAATCAGGCTCTCAAAAATTATATAAAAATTTGAATTCAGAATTATCAGCCAATTTATCGGTTAATAGGCTTTCAAATAAAAGGAATTATCGGTAAGTGTTCATCTTTGTGCATCCCTATAGGAGCATAATTATGAGGGACGTCGATATTATGATCACATATGTTTTCAATCACGTTTAACCAATTTCCAACTAAAGAAATCGTATCATTACATCATTTATAGGTGATGTGTGTGTTTGAGTGGTGGAGCTGTGGCTCAAACTGGGATTATGTTATACGAGGGAAAACTGCAGACTCATGAACTTTCAAAAGTAAAAAATACTTATTTGATTCAATAAATTATTTTAGTAAATACTCCTGAACTACCTTGTGTATGAGGTGGGCATTATGATGAGTGTGTACCGGGCCTCCAGATGATGAGTGTGTACCGGGCCTCCAGATGATGAGTGTGTACCGGGCCTCTGGATGATGAGTGTGTACCGGGCCTCCAGATGATGAGTGTGTACCGGGCCTCTGGATGATGAGTGTGTACCGGGCCTCCAGATGATGAGTGTGTACCGGGCCTCTGGATGATGAGTGTGTACCGGGCCTCCAGATGATGAGTGTGTACCGGGCCTCTGGATGATGAGTGTGTACCGGGCCTCCAGATGATGAGTGTGTACCGGGCCTCTGGATGATGAGTGTGTACCGGGCCTCCAGATGATGAGTGTGTACCGGGCCTCTGGATGATGAGTGTGTACCGGGCCTCCAGATGATGAGTGTGTACCGGGCCTCCAGATGATGAGTGTGTACCGGGCCTCCAGATGATGAGTGTGTACCGGGCCTCTGGATGAAGAGTGTGTACCGGGCCTCTGGATGATGAGTGTGTACCGGGCCTCCGGATGAAGAGTGTGTACCGGGCCTCCAGATGATGAGTGTGTACCGGGCCTCCAGATGATGAGTGTGTACCGGGCCTCTGGATGATGAGTGTGTACCGGGCCTCCAGATGATGAGTGTGTACCGGGCCTCCAGATGATGAGTGTGTACCGGGCCTCCAGATGATGAGTGTGTACCGGGCCTCTGGATGAAGAGTGTGTACCGGGCCTCCGGATGAAGAGTGTGTACCGGGCCTCCAGATGATGAGTGTGTACCGGGCCTCCAGATGATGAGTGTGTACCGGGCCTCCAGATGAAGAGTGTGTACCAGGCCTCCGGATGATGAGTGTGTACCGGGCCTCCGGATGAAGAGTGTGTACCGGGCCTCTGGATGATGAGTGTGTACCGGGCCTCCAGATGATGAGTGTGTAC
Organism: Rhinichthys osculus; assembly: GCA_029959095.1. Classification (NCBI taxonomy): domain Eukaryota; kingdom Metazoa; phylum Chordata; class Actinopteri; order Cypriniformes; family Leuciscidae; genus Rhinichthys; species Rhinichthys osculus. The sequence continues at coordinate 41,022,399 of JARWKJ010000016.1, read as the reverse complement.
CGGGCCTCCAGATGATGAGTGTGTACCGGGCCTCCAGATGATGAGTGTGTACCGGGCCTCTGGATGAAGAGTGTGTACCGGGCCTCCGGATGAAGAGTGTGTACCGGGCCTCCAGATGATGAGTGTGTACCGGGCCTCCAGATGATGAGTGTGTACCGGGCCTCCGGATGAAGAGTGTGTACCGGGCCTCCAGATGATGAGTGTGTACCGGGCCTCTGGATGATGAGTGTGTACCGGGCCTCTGGATGATGAGTTTTTTTCCCGGCCTCCAGATGAAAAGTGTGTACCGGGCCTCTGGATGAAGAGTGTGTACCGGGCCTCCAGATGAAGAGTGTGTACCGGGCCTCCGGATGATGAGTGTGTACCGGGCCTCTGGATGAAGAGTGTGTACCGGGCCTCCAGATGAAGAGTGTGTACCGGGCCTCCGGATGAAGAGTGTGTACCGGGCCTCTGGATGATGAGTGTGTACCGGGCCTCTGGATGATGAGTTTTTTTCCCGGCCTCCAGATGAAAAGTGTGTACCGGGCCTCTGGATGAAGAGTGTGTACCGGGCCTCCGGATGAAGAGTGTGTACCGGGCCTCCAGATGAAGAGTGTGTACCGGGCCTCTGGATGAAGAGTGTGTACCGGGCCTCTGGATGATGAGTGTGTACCGGGCCTCCGGATGAAGAGTGTGTACCGGGCCTCCAGATGAAGAGTGTGTACCGGGCCTCTGGATGAAGAGTGTGTACCGGGCCTCCGGATGATGAGTGTGTACCGGGCCTCTGGATGAAGAGTGTGTACCGGGCCTCTGGATGATGAGTGTGTACCGGGCCTCCGGATGAAGAGTGTGTACCGGGCCTCCAGATGATGAGCGTGTACCGGGCCTCCGGATGAAGAGTGTGTACCGGGCCTCTGGATGATGAGTGTGTACCGGGCCTCCGGATGAAGAGTGTGTACCGGGCCTCCAGATGAAGAGTGTGTACCGGGCCTCCGGATGAAGAGTGTGTACCGGGCCTCCGGATGATGAGTGTGTACCGGGCCTCCAGATGATGAGTGTGTACCGGGCCTCCGGATGAAGAGTGTGTACCGGGCCTCCAGATGAAGAGTGTGTACCGGGCCTCCGGATGAAGAGTGTGTACCGGGCCTCCGGATGATGAGTGTGTACCGGGCCTCCAGATGAAGAGTGTGTACCGGGCCTCCAGATGAAGAGTGTGTACCGGGCCTCCAGATGAAGAGTGTGTACCGGGCCTCCGGATGAAGAGTGTGTACCGGGCCTCCGGATGAAGAGTGTGTACCGGGCCTCCAGATGATGAGTGTGTACCGGGCCTCCGGATGATGAGTGTGTACCGGGCCTCCGGATGATGAGTGTGTACCGGGCCTCCGGATGAAGAGTGTGTACCGGGCCTCCGGATGAAGAGTGTGTACCAGGCCTCCGGATGATGAGTGTGTACCGGGCCTCCGGATGAAGAGTGTGTACCGGGCCTCCAGATGATGAGTGTGTACCGGGCCTCCGGATGAAGAGTGTGTACCGGGCCTCCAGATGAAGAGTGTGTACCGGGCCTCCAGATGATGAGTGTGTACCGGGCCTCCAGATGATGAGCGTGTACCGGGCCTCCAGATGATAAGTGTGTGTACCGGGCCTCCAGATGATAAGTGTGTGTACCGGGTCTCCAGATGATAAGTGTGTGTACCGGGCCTCCAGATGAAGAGTGTGTACCGGGCCTCCGGATGATGAGCGTGTACCGGGCCTCCAGATGAAGAGTGTGTACCGGGCCTCCGGATGATGAGTGTGTACCGGGCCTCCGGATGAAGAGTGTGTACCGGGCCTCCAGATGAAGAGTGTGTACCGGGCCTCCAGATGATGAGTGTGTACCGGGCCTCCAGATGATGAGTGTGTACCGGGCCTCCGGATGATGTGTGTGTACCGGGCCTCCAGATGATGAGTGTGTACCGGGCCTCCGGATGAAGAGTGTGTACCGGGCCTCCGGATGATGAGCGTGTACCGGGCCTCCGGATGATGAGCGTGTACCGGGCCTCCAGATGATGAGCGTGTACCGGGCCTCCAGATGGGTCAGTTGCTTTTAATAAATATGTCGTTGGACTGTTTCTCTGGTAATACGCTTCTAAGGCCGTCAGTAAACACAAACCAGCGTGAGAAATGAAAAGCTGTGTGATTAAAAGGATAATGTTTCATAGAGGCGAGGGCGGAGAAGAGAGATCAGAGACCTGAGACACAAAGGGACAGACTGAGTGAAAACAACAAAGACCGCGAGTGAGAAGAGTGAAAGATCATACCTGACACACACACACACACACACACACACACACACACACACACACACGTGATGCAGGACTGCAGACTCACACTCGAGAGCGCTGGGGGATGTTTAATAGGAATATAAACATTTTGCCCAATACCGATAACTCTTTATATTTGAAAGCTGATAACCGATATATTGGCTGGAAAATCTTTTTTGAGAGCCTGATTGCAAAAACAAAAGTCTCACCATTAAAACCCACGTCTGTTTCACTACGGTTTCTCATAAGTAAACAATGTATGGAAGCTTGTTTCTGCCACAGAATAAAAAATAAAAAGGTAATTCTCACAATTGCGAGTTTATATCTCGCAATTGTGTGTTATAAAGTTGCAGTTGCGAGTTTTAAAGTCAGAATTGTGAGATATAAACTTGCAATTGGCGAAAAATAAATTCGCAATTCTGACTTCTTAAATTCGGGCAATTCTTGGGAGATATAAACACAATTCTGAGGGAAAAAAGTCGCAACTATCTTTTTAAATGTTTTTTTCTGTTGCGGAAACAAGCTTCCATACAAACTTTAGCTCTTCTTGGCGGCAATGATAAATGCAGATAATAACATGCAACTATTTAACTATTTATATAGTATGTATTTTAGGAAAGCAAAAGAATTAGATGCTTCCATGATCTCTCCAGTGGCTCTTCCTCTAGTTCTGGTTTGCGGTTACACAAGTACCGGCACATGTTCACACCGGATCATGTAAGCTCTGCGTTTACCCTCTAGGATGGACAACGAGATATTTTGATTTTGCACATTTTTCTCAGCGCACAAATACATCTTACTCTTCTACACTTACTGTAAATCCCCAAGTGTGTGCATCTGGCGTAGAGCACGATCCTGCCAGCACACGAGTCTGTGTTTCCCCACGCCACTATAGCGGGTTACTGTGAGCCGGCTCGACCGGTTACCCGCGCACAAGAGCAACACACCATCAGGCGCTGGAGTAATGAACACACACCATCAGGCGCTGGAGTAATGAACACACACCATCAGGCGCTGGAGTAATGAACACACACCATCAGACGCTGGAGTAATGAACACACACCATCAGATGCTGGAGTAATGAACACACACCATCAGACGCTGGAGTAATGAACACACACCATCAGGCGCTGGAGTAATGAACACACACCATCAGACGCTGGAGTAATGAACACACACCATCAGACGCTGGAGTAATGAACACACACCATCAGGCGCTGGAGTAATGAACACACACCATCAGGCGCTGGAGTAATGAACACACACCATCAGGCGCTGGAGTAATGAACACACACCATCAGGCGCTGGAGTAATGAACACACACCATCAGACGCTGGAGTAATGAACACACACCATCAGGCGCTGGAGTAATGAACACACACCATCAGACGCTGGAGTAATGAACACACACCATCAGACGCTGGAGTAATGAACACACACCATCAGACGCTGGAGTAATGAACACACACCATCAGACGCTGGAGTAATGAACACACACCATCAGATGCTGGAGTAATGAACACACACCATCAGGCGCTGGAGTAATGAACACACACCATCAGACGCTGGAGTAATGAACACACACCATCAGACGCTGGAGTAATGAACACACACCATCAGACGCTGGAGTAATGAACACACACCATCAGACGCTGGAGTAATGAACACACACCATCAGGCGCTGGAGTAATGAACACACACCATCAGGCGCTGGAGTAATGAACACACACCATCAGACGCTGGAGTAATGAACACACACCATCAGGCGCTGGAGTAATGAACACACACCATCAGACGCTGGAGTAATGAACACACACCATCAGACGCTGGAGTAATGAACACACACCATCAGATGCTGGAGTAATGAACACACACCATCAGGCGCTGGAGTAATGAACACACACCATCAGACGCTGGAGTAATGAACACACACCATCAGGCGCTGGAGTAATGAACACACACCATCAGGCGCTGGAGTAATGAACACACACCATCAGACGCTGGAGTAATGAACACACACCATCAGGCGCTGGAGTAATGAACACACACCATCAGACGCTGGAGTAATGAACACACACCATCAGACGCTGGAGTAATGAACACACACCATCAGGCGCTGGAGTAATGAACACACACCATCAGGCGCTGGAGTAATGAACACACACCATCAGGCGCTGGAGTAATGAACACACACCATCAGACGCTGGAGTCATGAACACACACCATCAGGCGCTGGAGTAATGAACACACACCATCAGACGCTGGAGTAATGAACACACACCATCAGACGCTGGAGTAATGAACACACACCATCAGGCGCTGGAGTAATGAACACACACCATCAGACGCTGGAGTAATGAACACACACCATCAGGCGCTGGAGTAATGAACACACACCATCAGGCGCTGGAGTAATGAACACACACCATCAGGCGCTGGAGTAATGAACACACACCATCAGGCGCTGGAGTAATGAACACACACCATCAGGCGCTGGAGTAATGAACACACACCATCAGACGCTGGAGTAATGAACACACACCATCAGGCGCTGGAGTAATGAACACACACCATCAGACGCTGGAGTAATGAACACACACCATCAGATGCTGGAGTAATGAACACACACCATCAGGAGCTGGAGTAATGAACACACACCATCAGGCGCTGGAGTAATGAACACACACCATCAGGCGCTGGAGTAATGAACACACACCATCAGGAGCTGGAGTAATGAACACACACCATCAGACGCTGGAGTAATGAACACACACCATCAGGCGCTGGAGTAATGAACACACACCATCAGACGCTGGAGTAATGAACACACACCATCAGGCGCTGGAGTAATGAACACACACCATCAGGCGCTGGAGTAATGAACACACACCATCAGACGCTGGAGTAATGAACACACACCATCAGGCGCTGGAGTAATGAACACACACCATCAGGCGCTGGAGTAATGAACACACACCATCAGGCGCTGGAGTAATGAACACACACCATCAGACGCTGGAGTAATGAACACACACCATCAGACGCTGGAGTAATGAACACACACCATCAGACGCTGGAGTAATGAACACACACCATCAGGCGCTGGAGTAATGAACACACACCATCAGACGCTGGAGTAATGAACACACACCATCAGACGCTGGAGTAATGAACACACACCATCAGACGCTGGAGTAATGAACACACACCATCAGGCGCTGGAGTAATGAACACACACCATCAGACGCTGGAGTAATGAACACACACCATCAGGCGCTGGAGTAATGAACACACACCATCAGGCGCTGGAGTAATGAACACACACCATCAGGCGCTGGAGTAATGAACACACACCATCAGACGCTGGAGTAATGAACACACACCATCAGACGCTGGAGTAATGAACACACACCATCAGGCGCTGGAGTAATGAACACACACCATCAGGCGCTGGAGTAATGAACACACACCATCAGACGCTGGAGTAATGAACACACACCATCAGACGCTGGAGTAATGAACACACACCATCAGACGCTGGAGTAATGAACACACACCATCAGACGCTGGAGTAATGAACACACACCATCAGGCGCTGGAGTAATGAACACACACCATCAGGCGCTGGAGTAATGAACACACACCATCAGGCGCTGGAGTAATGAACACACACCATCAGACGCTGGAGTAATGAACACACACCATCAGACGCTGGAGTAATGAACACACACCATCAGGCGCTGGAGTAATGAACACACACCATCAGACGCTGGAGTAATGAACACACACCATCAGGCGCTGGAGTAATGAACACACACCATCAGGCGCTGGAGTAATGAACACACACCATCAGACGCTGGAGTAATGAACACACACCATCAGGTGCTGGAGTAATGAACACACACCATCAGACGCTGGAGTAATGAACACACACCATCAGGCGCTGGAGTAATGAACACACACCATCAGACGCTGGAGTAATGAACACACACCATCAGGCGCTGGAGTAATGAACACACACCATCAGACGCTGGAGTAATGAACACACACCATCAGGCACTGGAGTAATGAACACACACCATCAGACGCTGGAGTAATGAACACACACCATCAGACGCTGGAGTAATGAACACACACCATCAGGCGCTGGAGTAATGAACACACACCATCAGACGCTGGAGTAATGAACACACACCATCAGGCGCTGGAGTAATGAACACACACCATCAGGCGCTGGAGTAATGAACACACACCATCAGACGCTGGAGTAATGAACACACACCATCAGACGCTGGAGTAATGAACACACACCATCAGGCGCTGGAGTAATGAACACACACCATCAGACGCTGGAGTAATGAACACACACCATCAGGCGCTGGAGTAATGAACACACACCATCAGGCGCTGGAGTAATGAACACACACCATCAGGCGCTGGAGTAATGAACACACACCATCAGACGCTGGAGTAATGAACACACACCATCAGACGCTGGAGTAATGAACACACACCATCAGGCGCTGGAGTAATGAACACACACCATCAGGCGCTGGAGTAATGAACACACACCATCAGACGCTGGAGTAATGAACACACACCATCAGACGCTGGAGTAATGAACACACACCATCAGACGCTGGAGTAATGAACACACACCATCAGACGCTGGAGTAATGAACACACACCATCAGGCGCTGGAGTAATGAACACACACCATCAGGCGCTGGAGTAATGAACACACACCATCAGGCGCTGGAGTAATGAACACACACCATCAGACGCTGGAGTAATGAACACACACCATCAGACGCTGGAGTAATGAACACACACCATCAGGCGCTGGAGTAATGAACACACACCATCAGACGCTGGAGTAATGAACACACACCATCAGGCGCTGGAGTAATGAACACACACCATCAGGCGCTGGAGTAATGAACACACACCATCAGACGCTGGAGTAATGAACACACACCATCAGGTGCTGGAGTAATGAACACACACCATCAGACGCTGGAGTAATGAACACACACCATCAGGCGCTGGAGTAATGAACACACACCATCAGACGCTGGAGTAATGAACACACACCATCAGGCGCTGGAGTAATGAACACACACCATCAGACGCTGGAGTAATGAACACACACCATCAGGCACTGGAGTAATGAACACACACCATCAGACGCTGGAGTAATGAACACACACCATCAGACGCTGGAGTAATGAACACACACCATCAGGCGCTGGAGTAATGAACACACACCATCAGACGCTGGAGTAATGAACACACACCATCAGGCGCTGGAGTAATGAACACACACCATCAGGCGCTGGAGTAATGAACACACACCATCAGACGCTGGAGTAATGAACACACACCATCAGACGCTGGAGTAATGAACACACACCATCAGGCGCTGGAGTAATGAACACACACCATCAGACGCTGGAGTAATGAACACACACCATCAGGCGCTGGAGTAATGAACACACACCATCAGACGCTGGAGTAATGAACACACACCATCAGGCACTGGAGTAATGAACACACACCATCAGACGCTGGAGTAATGAACACACACCATCAGGCGCTGGAGTAATGAACACACACCATCAGACGCTGGAGTAATGAACACACACCATCAGGCGCTGGAGTAATGAACACACACCATCAGGCGCTGGAGTAATGAACACACACCATCAGACGCTGGAGTAATGAACACACACCTTCAGACGCGTGCTATCAACACGCATAATCGCTTTTCAGCGTGTTTATCAACGCCGTTGACTTAACGTTACATTACTGTATATATACACTCACCGGCCACTTTATTAGGTACACCTGTCCAACTGCTCGTTAACACTTAATTTCTAAGCAGCCAATCACATGGCGGCAACTCAGTGCATTTAGGCATGTAGACATGGTCAAGACAATCTCCTGCAGTTCAAACCGAGCATCAGTATGGGGAAGAAAGTTGATTTGAGTGACTTTGAACGTGGCATGATTGTTGGTGCCAGAAGGGCTGGTCTGAGTATTTCAGAAACTGCTAATCTACTGGGATTTTCACGCACAACCATCTCTAGGGTTTACAGAGAATGGTCCGAAAAAGAAAAAACATCCAGTGAGCGGCAGTTCTGTGGGCGGAAATGCCTTGTTGATGCCAGAGGTCAGAGGAGAATGGCCAGACTGGTTCGAGCTGATAGAAGGGCAACAGTGACTGAAATAACCACTCGTTACAACCGAGGTATGCAGCAAAGCATTTGTGAAGCCACAACACGCACAACCTTGAGGCGGATGGGCTACAACAGCAGAAGACCCCACCGGGTACCTCTCATCTCCACTACGAATAGGAAAAAGAGGCAACAATTTGCAAGAGCTCACCAAAATTGAACAGTTGAAGACTGGAAAAATGTTGCCTGGTCTGATGAGTCTCGATTTCTGTTGAGACATTCAGATGGTAGAGTCAGAATTTGGCGTAAACAGAATGAGAACATGGAACCATCATGCCTTGTTACCACTGTGCAGGCTGGTGGTGGTGGTGTAATGGTGTGGGGGATGTTTTCCTGGCACACTTTAGGCCCCTTAGTGCCAATTGGGCATCGTTTAAATGCCATGGCCTACCTGAGCATTGTTTCTGACCATGTCCATCCCTTTATGGCCACCATGTACCCATCCTCTGATGGCTACTTCCACCATGTCACAAAGCTCTAATCATTTCAAATTGGTTTCTTGAACATGACAATGAGTTCACTGTACTAAAATGGCCTCCACAGTCACCAGATCTCAACCCAATAGAGCATCTTTGGGATGTGGTGGAACGGGAGATTCGCATCATGGATGTGCAGCCGACAAATCTGCGGCAACTGTGTGATGCCATCATGTCAATATGGACCAAAGTCCCTGAGGAATGCTTCCAGCACCTTGTTGAATCTATGCCACGAAGAATTGAGGCAGTTCTGAAGGCAAAAGGGGGTCCAACCCGTTACTAGCATGGGGTACCTAATAAAGTGGCCGGTGAGTGTAAATATATGACCTACCCCAACCCCGTCCCTAAACCTACCCGTCACTGGGGTTAATACCATTTATGAGTCTTCCCCTACCATCCTAGGGAAAAAAAATATTGCTCCCCAGATGTAGATCTACATTTTGCTTCGTTTCGCTCGGACATTTAACGGCGTAGACATACACGCAAAAGATGACGGTTCGTTTCGGCGTGGACACACACGCGGATAGCTCAAAATGCGTATAGATAACACGCCACTTGACTTGAAAGTGGCGTGTATGTTTACGCAAAGTCATGATGTCATGTTGCACACACACACACACACACACACCAGGCTCTGCTCGTTCTCTCAGCGCTTCACTAACACAACCATGACGTTCTCCAGGAACAGAACCACAACACATTATATCTAAACAAAACGTGTTCAAACACACCAGTACAGACTTGGAGACTATGATAACAATACAAACTCTCTTCATAGTATACCTGGCATCACTTAAAGCCTTTATGGATAATGGATTATAAAGGTATCCATAATGTACGTTATAATGCATTAATATTGGCAGATCCCTTGTTACGTCTGAAACTGGTTGTTTGTCATGCATTATACTTTCTAAAGGTGTGACAATTTATTTTAGGATTGAGGGTGAGTGTGATTTCATGAGCTCATATTCACACACACTGATGTCTCTATAACCTCAGTGGAGGAAACCGGACACACACACACACCATAACCGACACACACACACACACACACACAGACACACACACACACACACACACACACACACACACACACACACACACACACACACACACACACGCACACACACAAAGACCATAACCGACACACACACAGACCATAACCGACACACACACACACACACACACGCGGAAGAAAGCCGTGTTCGCAACTCTTTCTGAAAGACATTGTAAAAATAGTCTGTCACTACCTATAACCTGTCACTCACATCTGATCAGCCAATAGCAAACCACAACCAGCCAATCAGCTCCACACAGACACAATCAAGCCCCGCCCACATGTGCTCCCGCTCCAGAGGCGTTTCACTCGATATGAAAAGACGAGTGTAACTTCCCTTCATGCGACTTTAACCTCAGACTCTTCCACAGAAGAGGAAGTAGCGTGTGTGACTTCCTGTTCCTGTTCAGATCTCTGACTCTAACGGACTCTAGCAAAGCCTGCTAAACACCGGCGGGAACGACCCATGCTTTGAACACCCGGGATGTTCTGTGCTCTTCTAATGTGTTGATCTGAGTTTGTAATATGGGGTAGTTTGTATGGGATAGGTGAATTAAAATACACATCTTTATTATTAAATTAAAAATGGGTGGAGAACACAACTAAAAGGGGGAATTAAATAAACGATGCTTTGTTCATCATGTTTGTTTTCATATAAAAGCCACAGAATTTAAATTACATCCAGCACGAGTGTAAAGCATATCCGCCTTTTATAACGCTTGTGGACGATTAATCCATTAATCCAGCGATTTCTCTTTAAAATGCTCTTCATCCACACTAGAAAAACACAGAAATCATCTCAACGCATCACGCGTGTGTAACATGATGAACTCTGACTGAGATGATTCCCAGAGAGCAGACAATATCATAAAGTTCCCACGCTCTTCTGCATGATTTTATTAGCCAAATATCTCATCATAGTCACGTTTCAATCGGCCTCGCGTCCACACGGGCAGAAAGCCCATCAGTGTGAAGACAGAGATGATCTGATCACTGTCAGACACAGAGAACACACACCGCAACGACGTCTGCTGATGTCACAGCAAGTTAGGAAAACACTATTTTTGAATGCTCTCTGAAGATTCAAAACTTCAAGCTTTTTAATGGTTTTAGATGGTCACAAAGCAAACATTTCTCATAATTCATTTGAAGAGTTTCAAGTTCACTATGATGTATATTTGAATTGCAAAAATATCTAATAAGACTTAACATTGAGATGCACATATTACTGTAAGAGTCTCACACTCCGAAACCAGTCATAAAGAGCAAAGCTTGCATTTTCATAACTAAGAACACAACCCCACCCAGATATACACACACACACACACACGTCAAACTCACACAATAGAGACGCTTCTGTATTTTTGAACGGTTTCACGACTGCCTTGAGATGCTTCGGGCTGAAGAGAGAAAGATGGTGTTTAATGCCGATGAACATTTACATTACACACTGTATCCCTTCATTTGCCATGGAAGATAATGATACAAATTGCTTTTAAAAACAAATAAGAATGTAAAGTTGACAATGTTTATTTCAAACACATTTATTCATCAAAGTTTCAGTCTAATACTTGTGTTGGTTTAATATGAACAGCCTTCATATCTCCCAAAAAACAGTTTTTCACAGGTCATCTAGGTCATCTTTCACACAGGTCTCAGAAACCATCGTTCAGCTTCACTTCAGGGAATTTCACATTCAAAATGCACTAAAACTACCAAAAGAGTTCATTCATGTCTCAAATCAAGCCATTTGTTTTCAGTGTTTTCTTCTGTTAGACGAGTGCATCTCTACTGTTTAAAGTAACACCAAGTAACTATTCCTCAGCGGTCGCCCTACAGGTTGGAAGCGGAATTGTCCATTACCGCTGTCGTAAATAATATAGCCTAGCGCAGCCGACTGTCCCACGCGCACGCTCGCTGTTTATCCAGCACCGGCTTTAGAATCAACAATGGCAGACATCCCAACCTGCAAGAAGTCATTTCAGGGAGGTCTATTTTGGTGACTGGATTGTTGACGGGTGGCGGGTTGACTAGCTTTCGTGAGGCACACTCGCAAGGTCTCTCGCTCTCTCCCTCTCTGCCGTCCTCGCGCTATTATGTTATCCACGCAGTGTGTTCTGTCTTGCTCCTGCGCTCTAGATTCCGGGAGATTTGAACTAATTTTCGGGCATCATGGAGACGCTATCAATATGCGGGAGACTCCCGGGAGACTTGGGATGTCTGCATTAGCCACAGACAATTTGAGGAAGTGGTGGGGGAAGTGCGTATGCCGTAAAGCAGTCGAGTTTTGTAGTTCTTTTCGTGCACGGGTTCCTACCCGAAACCCCCGAAAGTTACATAGTGCCAGTAAAAGCGATACAGACCACGTCAGGCTATGGCAGACGTGTCATTTAACCTATTGTAAGTCGATGTACCATCACAAGGGTCTTGGAAATATATTATGAAGGTTGAAAAACTACATAGTGTTACTTTAAAACGCACTGCAGTGTATGCCACTGAATGAGTCAGGTATGATGCATGTGCTTCGTTCCAACGAACATTCGCAAACCGCATCGCAGAGGTGTGTGTGTGAGCGACAGCATCGCAGAGGTGTGTGTGTGAGCGACAGCATCGCAGAGGTGTGTGTGTGAGCGACAGCATCGCAGAGGTGTGTGTGTGTGAGCGACAGCATCGCAGAGGTGTGTGTGTGAGCGACAGCATCGCAGAGGTGTGTGTGTGAGCGACAGATCTCGAGCTGCGGTTAGAAGCAGTTTCTAGATTGCATGACATGTGGAATTAATAAACCCTTATCTTGAGCAAAATAAGCAAGCTGACATTCAGTGCAACCTGTGTCTTTTTATTTAGAATACATACAAATGTGTTTGACATCTTTGAGTTTGTCAAGAGATTTAAAGCGTCGTGTTTGAAGAGTGCGCGTGTGTGAACGAGCTCTAGTGTGTAAGAACGAGTCTATGAGTGAATCTGGAAATAAAGCAAAATAACAGAGAAATATGAGAAATATTCCTCAGATGCATGTCTGTAATTTATATCAAAACATCTCGCATTCATTCGATCTCAAACAGTTTCATTAACAGAAGTTATTACTCCACCACGTGCAGGACATCATTAACCAACGGGATTGAACGACCACTTTGCAACAATATGGTTTGGGGAAACAGTCGTGACGAGCTAGCTGATTTCTTCAACGGTGCATCGCACTATAGTAGTGAAGCCGCGAGTTACGGCGCTGTAGGGAAACACACCCCCGGGCAATACACCGAGGAAAGAGTCTTTGGCCCGCCTGATCTTCTGCGGATATCCCAGACAGGGTCATAGTGTCGGCCCAGATCCGGCCCGCATCTGGTTACGCTGAATCCACATGTGCCGGATGTGGGCCGGATCTGGGCCGACACTATGACGCCGTCTGGGATGTCCAGGGGTCCAGGAGGGGTCAGGTCCACCTCCGTGAGGGAAGTGATCCCTCTCATCCTATGTGAGGTTGGGGAATGGAGAGTAAAGCGGCTGGGACGGGTTGCAAACCCCTCGTGACTGAAATCATGCCACATTGTCCCATACAGGAATGAATTAGGGCTTATTTCTACTCACTGCTTCCCAAGCGTTCCACAGAGGTCATGCAGGAATGACACATTCCTTCCTCTTCGCCGGGTTTGGACCAGGTTGAAACCAGCCTGATCCACAAGATGTGGGGTGTTCGCCTGGCTTCAATCTCCTCGACTCTCTGAATAAAGCCACAAGGCAGCATAAGAGTCAGGCTATTGCAGTAGCGTACATTACAGCCAGAAGTTTGTCTTTGTGTGCGTTTGGTTCTGTTCAAAAATAGTATTTTACAGTCATTGGTTCCTGAGTTGTTCAGAGTTCCTCTTAAAACGGCTTCATCCTGACCCAGTGTTTTTTCAGGACTACAAAAATAGTTGTTATGCTTATATACACTGAACAAAATTATAAACGCAACACTTTTGTTTTTGCCCCCATTTTTCCTGAGCTGAACTCAAAGATCTAAGACTTTTTGTATGTCCACAAAAGGCCTATTTCTCTCAAATATTGTCCACAAATCTGTCTAAATCTGTGTTAGTGAGCACTTCTCCTTCGCCGAGATCCTCCGTCCACCTCACAGGTGTGGCGTATCAAGATGCGGATTACACAGCAGGATTACTGCACAGGTGTGCCTTAGGCTGTCCACAATAAAAGGCCACTCTAAAATGAAGCAAAAGTGTTGCGTTTATAGTTTTGTTCAGTGTGTGTAATGTGGTCTGTCAACCCTGTCTTTAACCTCAGTGTGTTTTGTGCCCATATCAACGAGTTTCCTGAACATCAATGAACATCCTACCGTTGCAAAAGCAATGACACACAAGTGGCGTTGAAGGCTTTGCTCTGTTTACTTCTGTAATGTGCATCTCTTGCTGAATTACCTGTTGGTTTGCCGGAACTCTAACAATAGAAGCCACTGTTGCAGATTCGGCTGCGCGCTCATAGATTTATTACATGATCAACTAGTTCTGATCTCATTTAGTGCCAAAGCACTGATAATGATCCTCAGTTCAGCCACACAGACTGATGCTCTGATCACTGGGAGGAGTTTTGAGAAAGCAACCAAACCCAGACGTCTAATAGCGTCTAAAACAAGGCCAAGTTTGTGTCAGTGAAGGTTTAATAGACATCTAAACCATAGCCCAAGAGTAGACACACAGGCTGCGCATAGAACATGTCAAAGAAATGAAACCAAACACTGGTCACTGGTGACTTTGCTCACATGATGGAATATCAGACGTCTCGCAAGTTATTTTGGCAAAAATGTCATGTAACTAAACTCAAGGTAATGTGGTAGATTTCCCCTACACACCTGACTTAGGTTGAACAATGTGTTCCCGACACCTGAACATATTGAGTTTAGTTCCAATGCACTGAAATTTAATCTTATAAATTTCAGGCATATAAGAAACTCTCTTACCATTGAGGCATCAAATACCTACTTAAGTGCAATGATTGTCCCGCACTTTATGTATTGCATGACAAGTTGGGCTCAAGCAGGAAAGACAAGCTTGAGACCACTTGAAT
>JARWKJ010000016.1:40909796-40999796 GCA_029959095.1 Rhinichthys osculus | reverse complement strand
CCACGGCCTACCTGAGCATTGTTTCTGACCATGTCCATCCCTTTATGGCCACCATGTACCCATCCTCTGATGGCTACTTCCACCATGTCACAAAGCTCTAATCATTTCAAATTGGTTTCTTGAACATCACAATGAGTTCACTGTACTAAAATGGCCTCCACAGTCACCAGATCTCAACCCAATAGAGCATCTTTGGGATGTGGTGGAACGGGAGATTCGCATCATGGATGTGCAGCCGACAAATCTGCGGCAACTGTGTGATGCCATCATGTCAATATGGACCAAAGTCCCTGAGGAATGCTTCCAGCACCTTGTTGAATCTATGCCACGAAGAATTGAGGCAGTTCTGAAGGCAAAAGGGGGTCCAACCCGTTACTAGCATGGGGTACCTAATAAAGTGGCCGGTGAGTGTATATTATATTATATATCGCTGCATCCCTAATTATATAAAGGGTTAATTCACCCAAAAATTAACATCCTGTCATCATTCGCTTGTGTGTCTTTCCAAACCCATAAACCCATAAACCCATAAGGCTTTTGTTCATCTTCAGAACACAAATGAAGATTTTAATGTAATCGGAGAGATTTCTGTCGCGGCTCTTTCTGGATAACTTTTATGATCTTGTTTTGTACTTAGGATGAAAATGTTATTACAATATCCGCCCTTGTGTCCTACAGATTAATGAGTGTTAGAGTTGTGGAACAACACGAGGGAGAGTAAACGATGAACTTAAATGTCGAGAGAACACAGTTTAGGGATAGTGCATCTCTGTTGTGTTGCCTGTTTTCTGAGTTGTTGAATGTGTGTGAATATCCCCGTGTATAAATGAAGTGATGTAACACACGACTGCACACACACACAGCAACAGCGGCTGGCGCTGGTCCGGAACGCCGCGACTCTACACACCGTGGCGCTGCGCAGCAAGAGTGAGTTTCCCTCTCTCACACACTGTTCTCCCTCACGACTGACTCCTAATCCACAATAATAATAACAGAAGTATAAAGAGCGCAGTTGATTGCCAGTGTGTGTGCTGGTTAACCGCGTGTGTGTGTGCTCACTCAGTGCTGTCTCCCGGCAGACCCGATCCTGAAGGAGCGCCCGAGCTCTGCCATCTACGCCTCCGAGACGCTCCGCCAGTCGTTCCTCGGCGCGCGCAGGGGCCGCTCCACGCTGGCCCTCAACAAGAGCGTCTCCACCAACAACATCGCAGGGTAACGCGTCGCTGGTGTGTGTGTGTGTTACAGTGCTCTTCAACTGCACACACACACACTCCTCACTTATCACGCAATTTCTGAAACCTGACACTCAAACACCAGAACACACACCAGATCTGCACAACCGTACACTCATTCTCGGCCTTCGACTTTCATAAAACACTCTTTGCAAACCACAACACACACTTCTCTATGAAACACACACACATCTCACAGGAAGTCTCTTGATTTCCTTTTTCAAACACAACCTATCAAAACACCACAGTAATTAATCAGAGCCTCACACACACACACACACACACACACTCACACACTGCTTTACTGAACACCCACCAATCAGGGCTTTAGAATAGGCCTATAAAAGGTCAAAGGTCGAGTTATGGGTTTATCGGACTGTAATCCACATGCTTACAGTGGAAAACAAATAGTTTGGTTTCAATCTTGCTTTCATGTTTAACGTGATTTTTCCAACATCTCTCCGCGATGATATGTGATATTTTCAATGCAGTGCTTCGTTTAGCAAGAGATGTGAAGCATTGTGTGTGTGTGTGTGTGTGTGTGCAATTCTTGGATTTGTGTGTAAAGTTTTGAAAGAAAGAGGCAAAGTTTTGAAAATGTGTGTGAGCAGTGGAGAAACACTGATAACTGGAGTGTGTGGTTTAAGAGTGTGTGGTGCGTGGCCTATTATTTCCAGAAATGTATGCATGTTTTGTGAAGCCTCATGCTCTAACGCGCGCATGTGTGTGTGTGTGTGTGTGTGTGTGTGTGTTACTGTCCCACAGAAGTCTGAGTGACGACTCTCCTCTCGGCCTGAGGCGGATCCTCTCACACTCCACAGACTCGCTGAACTTCAGGAACAGAGCCATGTCCATGGAGTCCCTCAACGATGAAGGTGCAGCTCCACACACACACTCACACACACGTACACACACACACAGACGCACACACACACACACACACACACACACCTGTACGTGCCTGTAGTCCTCACACACACGTGTCCGCAGGAGAGCTGTACTACGCCTCGATGCTGGAGGAGCTGGAGCGGGACACACACACACACACACACACACACACACACACACCTGTACGTGCGCTGCACTCTCACACACACGTGTCCGCAGGAGAGCTGTACTACGCCTCGATGCTGGAGGAGCTGGAGCGGGACACACACACACACACACACACACACACACACACCTGTACGTGCGCTGCGCTCTCACACACACGTGTCCGCAGGAGAGCTGTACTACGCCTCGATGCTGGAGGAGCTGGAGCGGGACACACACACACACACACACACACACCTGTACGTGCGCTGCACTCTCACACACACGTGTCCGCAGGAGAGCTGTACTACGCCTCGATGCTGGAGGAGCTGGAGCGGGACACACACACACGCACACACACACACACACACACACACACACACACACACACACACACACCTGTACGTGCGCTGCACTCTCACACACACGTGTCCGCAGGAGAGCTGTACTACGCCTCGATGCTGGAGGAGCTGGAGCGGGACACACACACGCACACACACACACACACACACACACACACACACACACACACACACACACACACACACACACCTGTACGTGCGCTGCACTCTCACACACACGTGTCCGCAGGAGAGCTGTACTACGCCTCGATGCTGGAGGAGCTGGAGCGGGACACACACACACACACACACACACACACACACACACACACCTGTACGTGCGCTGCACTCTCACACACACGTGTCCGCAGGAGAGCTGTACTACGCCTCGATGCTGGAGGAGCTGGAGCGGGACGGGAAGGACTTCGAGGTGGACTCCTGGAGCATGGCTGTGGACTCCTCGTACCTGCAGTCTCAGCGCAAAGACGTCATCAAGAGGCAAGACGTCATATACGGTGAGACTGCCCACTTCCAGACCATTCACACTGACAGCTCTGGCATGGGTTTGATGCTGTTACACGAAACACTTGCTCATTTAAACCACTTGAGGATGCGGTTCGTTGTAGTTCATTAGTCTGAGTCTCTAGTTAGTCGTCGCCTGTTCCCTGTTCAGTGGATTACCTTCCTCATGTGTTCAAGCCTTCAGTCTTCCTCAGCTCGGGTCTGTGTTGGAGTTGTGTCAAACAAGTGTCTGGTCCACTCAAGCGAGGAAAACCAGTGAGAGTATGGAATAAATGTTCATTCTAAGGTGTAATTAGTAATCTAAATGGGTTGTAACCATCAACGAAATATACAAACTTTTCACAGCCCAGGCAGGAACACAGTGTCGGCCCAGATACGGCCCACATCTGGCACATGTGGACTCAACGCTTACCGCAAGTGGGCCGGATCCGGGCCGACACTGTGTTCCTGTCTGGGATCCACATCTGACATCTTCTAACGCACGAACACTGGCGTCTGGTTCTCCTCTTAATGATCCAGCACTGTTTCACAACACATCAGATGAAGTCAGTGCCGGTCCTAGACCTCTGGGGGCCCTAGGCTGAACTGTGTCCGGGGCCCTGCCAGTGCCGGTCCTAGACCTCTGGGGGTCCTAGGCTGAACTGTGTCCGGGGCCCTGCCAGTGCCGGTCCTAGACCTCTGGGGGTCCTAAGCTGAACTGTGTCCGGGGCCCTGCCAGTGCCGGTCCTAGACCTCTGGGGGCCCTAGGCTGAACTGTGTCCGGGGCCCTGCCAGTGCTGGTCCTAGACCTCTGGGGGCCCTAGGCTGAACTGTGTCCGGGGCCCTGCCAGTGCCGGTCGTAGACCTCTGGGGGCCCTAGGCTGAACTGTGTCCGGGGCCCTGCCAGTGCCGGTCCTAGACCTCTGGGGGCCCTAGGCTGAACTGTGTCCGGGGCCCTGCCAGTGCCGGTCGTAGACCTCTGGGGGCCCTAGGCTGAACTGTGTCCGGGGCCCTGCCAGTGCCGGTCGTAGACCTCTGGGGGCCCTAGGCTGAACTGTGTCCGGGGCCCTGCCAGTGCCGGTCCTAGACCTCTGGGGGCCCTAGGCTGAACTGTGTCCGGGGCCCTGCCAGTGCCGGTCCTAGACTTCTGGGGGCCCTAGGCTGAACTGTGTCCGGGGCCCTGCCAGTGCGCTCAGAAAAACCTCAAAACGACCCTCCTAATCTGACCTTTCAGAGCAGTTTCAGTACAAACATGTCGCTGTAAGCGGACCCGCGGTGTGTAGAAACATGTCGGTGTAAGCGGACCCGCGGTGTGTGTGGAAACATGTCGCTGTAAGCAGACCCGCGGTGTGTGTAGAAACATGTCGCTGTAAGCGGACCCGCGGTGTGTAGAAACATGTCGGTGTAAGCGGACCCGCGGTGTGTGTGGAAACATGTCACTGTAAGCAGACCCGCGGTGTGTGTAGAAACATGTCACTGTAAGCGGACCCGCGGTGTGTAGAAACATGTCGGTGTAAGCGGACCCGCGGTGTGTGTGGAAACATGTCGCTGTAAGCGGACCCGCGGTGTGTGTAGAAACATGTCGGTGTAAGCGGACCCGCGGTGTGTAGAAACATGTCGCTGTAAGCGGACCCGCGGTGTGTGTAGAAACATGTCGGTGTAAGCGGACCCGCGGTGTGTGTAGAAACATGTCGCTGTAAGCGGACCTGCTGTGTGTGTGGAAACATGTCGCTGTAAGCGGACCCGCGGTGTGTGTAGAAACATGTCGGTGTAAGCGGACCCGCGGTGTGTGTAGAAACATGTCGCTGTAAGCGGACCCGCGGTGTGTGTAGAAACATGTCGGTGTAAGCGGACCCGCGGTGTGTGTAGAAACATGTCGCTGTAAGCGGACCTGCTGTGTGTGTGGAAACATGTCGCTGTAAGCGGACCCGCGGTGTGTGTAGAAACATGTCGGTGTAAGCGGACCCCCGGTGTGTGTAGAAACATGTCGCTGTAAGCGGACCCGCGGTGTGTGTAGAAACATGTCGCTGTAAGCGGACCCGCGGTGTGTGTGGAAACATGTCGCTTTAAGCGGACCCGCGGTGTGTGTAGAAACATGTCGCTGTAAGCGGACCCGCGGTGTGTGTAGAAACATGTCGCTGTAAGCGGACCCGCGGTGTGTGTAGAAACATGTCGCTGTAAGCGGACCCGCGGTGTGTGGAAACATGTCGCTGTAAAGCGGACCCGCGGTGTGTGTAGAAACATGTCGCTGTAAGCGGACCCGCGGTGTGTGGAAACATGTCGCTGTAAAGCGGACCCGCGGTGTGTGTAGAAACATGTCGGTGTAAGCGGACCCGCGGTGTATGTAGAAACATGTCGCTGTAAGCGGACCCGCGGTGTATGTAGAAACATGTCGGTGTAAGCGGACCCGCGGTGTGTGTGGAAACATGTCGCTGTAAAGCGGACCCGCGGTGTGTGTAGAAACATGTCGCTGTAAGCGGACCCGCGGTGTGTGTAGAAACATGTCGCTGTAAGCGGACCCGCGGTGTGTGTGGAAACATGTCACTGTAAGCGGACCCGCGGTGTGTGTAGAAACATGTCGCTGTAAGCGGACCCGCGGTGTGTGTAGAAACATGTCGGTGTAAGCGGACCCGCTGTGTGTGTAGAAACATGTCGCTGTAAGCGGACCCGCGGTGTGTGTAGAAACATGTCGGTGTAAGCGGACCCGCTGTGTGTGTGGAAACATGTCACTGTAAGCGGACCCGCGGTGTGTGTAGAAACATGTCACTGTAAGCGGACCCGCGGTGTGTGTAGAAACATGTCGGTGTAAGCGGACCCGCGGTGTGTGTAGAAACATGTCGCTGTAAGCGGACCCGCGGTGTGTGTAGAAACATGTCGCTGTAAGCGGACCCGCTGTGTGTGTGGAAACATGTCGCTGTAAGCGGACCCGCTGTGTGTGTGGAAACATGTAGCTGTAAGCGGACCCGCGGTGTGTGTAGAAACATGTCGCTGTAAGCAGACCCGCGGTGTGTGTGGAAACATGTCGCTGTAAGCGGACCCGCGGTGTGTGTAGAAACATGTCGGTGTAAGCGGACCCGCGGTGTGTGTAGAAACATGTCGCTGTAAGCAGACCCGCGGTGTGTGTAGAAACATGTCGCTGTAAGCAGACCCGCGGTGTGTGTAGAAACATGTCGCTGTAAGCGGACCCGCGGTGTGTGTAGAAACATGTCGCTGTAAGCGGACCCGCGGTGTGTGGAAACATGTCGCTGTAAAGCGGACCCGCGGTGTGTGGAAACATGTCGCTGTAAAGCGGACCCGCGGTGTGTGTAGAAACATGTCGGTGTAAGCGGACCCGCGGTGTGTGTAGAAACATGTCGGTGTAAGCGGACCCGCGGTGTGTGTAGAAACATGTCGCTGTAAGCAGACCCGCGGTGTGTGTAGAAACATGTCGCTGTAAGCAGACCCGCGGTGTGTGTAGAAACATGTCGCTGTAAGCGGACCCGCGGTGTGTGTAGAAACATGTCGCTGTAAGCGGACCCGCGGTGTGTGTAGAAACATGTCGCTGTAAGCGGACCCGCTGTGTGTGTGGAAACATGTCGCTGTAAAGCGGACCCGCGGTGTGTGTAGAAACATGTCGGTGTAAGCGGACCCGCGGTGTGTGTAGAAACATGTCGCTGTAAGCAGACCCGCGGTGTGTGTAGAAACATGTCGCTGTAAGCAGACCCGCGGTGTGTGTAGAAACATGTCGCTGTAAGCGGACCCGCGGTGTGTGTGGAAACATGTCGCTGTAAGCGGACCCGCGGTGTGTGTAGAAACATGTCGCTGTAAGCGGACCCGCGGTGTGTGGAAACATGTCGCTGTAAAGCGGACCCGCGGTGTGTGTAGAAACATGTCGCTGTAAGCGGACCCGCGGTGTGTGTGGAAACATGTCGCTGTAAGCGGACCCGCGGTGTGTGTGGAAACATGTCGCTGTAAGCGGACCCGCGGTGTGTGTAGAAACATGTCGCTGTAAGCGGACCCGCGGTGTGTGTAGAAACATGTCGCTGTAAGCGGACCCGCGGTGTGTGGAAACATGTCGCTGTAAAGCGGACCCGCGGTGTGTGGAAACATGTCGCTGTAAAGCGGACCCGCGGTGTGTGTAGAAACATGTCGCTGTAAGCGGACCCGCGGTGTGTGTGGAAACATGTCGCTGTAAGCGGACCCGCGGTGTGTGTGGAAACATGTCGCTGTAAAGCGGACCCGCGGTGTGTGTAGAAACATGTCGCTGTAAGCGGACCCGCGGTGTGTGTAGAAACATGTCGCTGTAAGCAGACCCGCGGTGTGTGTAGAAACATGTCGGTGTAAGCGGACCCGCGGTGTATGTAGAAACATGTCGGTGTAAGCGGACCCGCGGTGTGTGTGGAAACATGTCGCTGTAAGCGGACCCGCGGTGTGTGTGGAAACATGTCGCTGTAAAGCGGACCCGCGGTGTGTGTAGAAACATGTCGCTGTAAGCGGACCCGCGGTGTGTGTAGAAACATGTCGCTGTAAGCGGACCCGCGGTGTGTGTGGAAACATGTCACTGTAAGCGGACCCGCGGTGTGTGTAGAAACATGTCGCTGTAAGCGGACCCGCGGTGTGTGTAGAAACATGTCGGTGTAAGCGGACCCGCGGTGTGTGTAGAAACATGTCGCTGTAAGCGGACCCGCGGTGTGTGTAGAAACATGTCGGTGTAAGCGGACCCGCTGTGTGTGTGGAAACATGTCACTGTAAGCGGACCCGCTGTGTGTGTGGAAACATGTCGCTGTAAGCGGACCCGCGGTGTGTGTAGAAACATGTCGCTGTAAGCGGACCCGCGGTGTGTGTAGAAACATGTCGCTGTAAGCGGACCCGCTGTGTGTGTGGAAACATGTCGGTGTAAGCGGACCTGCGGTGTGTGTAGAAACATGTCACTGTAAGCGGACCCGCGGTGTGTGTGGAAACATGTCGGTGTAAGCGGACCCGCTGTGTGTGTGGAAACATGTCACTGTAAGCGGACCCGCTGTGTGTGTGGAAACATGTCGCTGTAAGCGGACCCGCGGTGTGTAGAAACATGTCACTGTAAGCGGACCCGCGGTGTGTAGAAACATGTCACTGTAAGCGGACCCGCTGTGTGTGTGGAAACATGTCGCTGTAAGCGGACCCGCGGTGTGTAGAAACATGTCACTGTAAGCGGACCCGCTGTGTGTGTGGAAACATGTCGCTGTAAGCGGACCCGCGGTGTGTAGAAACATGTCGCTGTAAGCGGACCCGCGGTGTGTGTGGAAACATGTCACTGTAAGCGGACCCGCGGTGTGTGTAGAAACATGTCGCTGTAAGCGGACCCGCGGTGTGTAGAAACATGTCGCTGTAAGCGGACCCGCGGTGTGTAGAAACATGTCACTGTAAGCGGACCCGCGGTGTGTGTAGAAACATGTCGCTGTAAGCAGACCCGCGGTGTGTGTAGAAACATGTCGCTGTAAGCAGACCCGCGGTGTGTGTAGAAACATGTCGCTGTAAGCGGACCCGCGGTGTGTGTAGAAACATGTCGGTGTAAGCGGACCCGCTGTGTGTGTAGAAACATGTCGGTGTAAGCGGACCCGCGGTGTGTGTAGAAACATGTCGCTGTAAGCGGACCCGCGGTGTGTGTAGAAACATGTCGGTGTAAGCGGACCCGCTGTGTGTGTGGAAACATGTCGGTGTAAGCGGACCCGCTGTGTGTGTGGAAACATGTCACTGTAAGCGGACCCGCGGTGTGTGTGGAAACATGTCACTGTAAGCGGACCCGCGGTGTGTGTAGAAACATGTCGCTGTAAGCGGACCCGCGGTGTGTGTAGAAACATGTCGCTGTAAGCGGACCCGCGGTGTGTGTAGAAACATGTCTGTGTAAGCGGACCCGCTGTGTGTGTGGAAACATGTCACTGTAAGCGGACCCGCTGTGTGTGTGGAAACATGTCGCTGTAAGCGGACCCGCTGTGTGTGTGGAAACATGTCACTGTAAGCGGACCCGCGGTGTGTGTGGAAACATGTCACTGTAAGCGGACCCGCGGTGTGTGTAGAAACATGTCGCTGTAAGCGGACCCGCTGTGTGTGTGGAAACATGTCGGTGTAAGCGGACCCGCGGTGTGTGTAGAAACATGTCTGTGTAAGCGGACCCGCTGTGTGTGTGGAAACATGTCACTGTAAGCGGACCCGCGGTGTGTGTGGAAACATGTCACTGTAAGCGGACCCGCGGTGTGTGTAGAAACATGTCGGTGTAAGCGGACCCGCGGTGTGTGTGGAAACATGTCACTGTAAGCGGACCCGCGGTGTGTGTAGAAACATGTCGCTGTAAGCGGACCCGCGGTGTGTGTAGAAACATGTCGCTGTAAGCGGACCCGCGGTGTGTGTGGAAACATGTCACTGTAAGCGGACCCGCGGTGTGTGTAGAAACATGTCGCTGTAAGCGGACCCGCTGTGTGTGTAGAAACATGTCGCTGTAAGCGGACCCGCGGTGTGTGTGGAAACATGTCGGTGTAAGCGGACCCGCGGTGTGTGTAGAAACATGTCACTGTAAGCGGACCCGCGGTGTGTGTAGAAACATGTCGCTGTAAGCGGACCCGCGGTGTGTGTAGAAACATGTCGCTGTAAGCGGACCCGCGGTGTGTGTAGAAACATGTCACTGTAAGCGGACCCGCGGTGTGTGTAGAAACATGTCGCTGTAAGCGGACCCGCGGTGTGTGTGGAAACATGTCACTGTAAGCGGACCCGCGGTGTGTGTAGAAACATGTCGCTGTAAGCGGACCCGCGGTGTGTGTAGAAACATGTCGCTGTAAGCGGACCCGCGGTGTGTGTGGAAACATGTCACTGTAAGCGGACCCGCGGTGTGTGTAGAAACATGTCGCTGTAAGCGGACCCGCGGTGTGTAGAAACATGTCGCTGTAAGCGGACCCGCGGTGTGTGTAGAAACATGTCGCTGTAAGCGGACCCGCGGTGTGTAGAAACATGTCGCTGTAAGCGGACCCGCGGTGTGTGTAGAAACATGTCACTGTAAGCGGACCCGCGGTGTGTAGAAACATGTCGCTGTAAGCGGACCTGCGGTGTGTGTAGAAACATGTCGCTGTAAGCGGACCCGCGGTGTGTAGAAACATGTCGCTGTAAGCGGACCCGCGGTGTGTGTAGAAACATGTCACTGTAAGCGGACCCGCGGTGTGTGTAGAAACATGTCGCTGTAAGCGGACCCGCGGTGTGTAGAAACATGTCGCTGTAAGCGGACCCGCGGTGTGTGTAGAAACATGTCGCTGTAAGCGGACCCGCGGTGTGTGTGGAAACATGTCACTGTAAGCGGACCCGCGGTGTGTGTAGAAACATGTCGCTGTAAGCGGACCCGCGGTGTGTAGAAACATGTCGCTGTAAGCGGACCCGCGGTGTGTAGAAACATGTCGCTGTAAGCGGACCCGCGGTGTGTGTAGAAACATGTCGCTGTAAGCGGACCCGCTGTGTGTGTGGAAACATGTCGCTGTAAGCGGACCCGCGGTGTGTAGAAACATGTCGGTGTAAGCGGACCCGCGGTGTGTGTAGAAACATGTTGCTGTAAGCGGACCCGCGGTGTGTGTAGAAACATGTCGGTGTAAGCGGACCCGCGGTGTGTGTAGAAACATGTCGCTGTAAGCGGACCCGCGGTGTGTGTAGAAACATGTCGCTGTAAGCGGACCCGCGGTGTGTGTAGAAACATGTCGGTGTAAGCGGACCCGCGGTGTGTGTAGAAACATGTCGCTGTAAGCGGACCCGCGGTGTGTAGAAACATGTCGGTGTAAGCGGACCCGCGGTGTGTGTAGAAACATGTTGCTGTAAGCGGACCCGCGGTGTGTGTAGAAACATGTTGGTGTAAGCGGACCCGCGGTGTGTGTGGAAACATGTCGCTGTAAGCGGACCCGCGGTGTGTGTGGAAACATGTCGGTGTAAGCGGACCCGCGGTGTGTGTGGAAACATGTCGCTGTAAGCGGACCCGCTGTGTGTGTGGAAACATGTCGCTGTAAGCGGACCCGCTGTGTGTGTGGAAACATGTCGCTGTAAGCGGACCCGCGGTGTGTGTAGAAACATGTCGCTGTAAGCGGACCCGCTGTGTGTGTGGAAACATGTCGGTGTAAGCGGACCAGCTGTGTGTGTGGAAACATGTCGCTGTAAGCGGACCCGCTGTGTGTGTGGAAACATGTCGCTGTAAGCGGACCCGCGGTGTGTGTGGAAACATGTCGCTGTAAGCGGACCCGCTGTGTGTGTGGAAACATGTCGGTGTAAGCGGACCCGCTGTGTGTGTGGAAACATGTCGCTGTAAGCGGACCCGCGGTGTGTGTGGAAACATGTCGCTGTAAGCGGACCCGCTGTGTGTGTGGAAACATGTCGCTGTAAGCGGACCCGCTGTGTGTGTGGAAACATGTCGCTGTAAGCGGACCCGCGGTGTGTGTGGAAACATGTCGCTGTAAGCGGACCCGCTGTGTGTGTGGAAACATGTCGCTGTAAGCGGACCCGCGGTGTGTGTAGAAACATGTCGCTGTAAGCGGACCCGCGGTGTGTGTAGAAACATGTCGCTGTAAGCGGACCCGCGGTGTGTGTAGAAACATGTCGCTGTAAGCGGACCCGCGGTGTGTGTGGAAACATGTCGCTGTAAGCGGACCCGCTGTGTGTGTGGAAACATGTCGCTGTAAGCGGACCCGCGGTGTGTGTGGAAACATGTCGCTGTAAGCGGACCCGCGGTGTGTGTAGAAACATGTCGCTGTAAGCGGACCCGCGGTGTGTGTGGAAACATGTCGCTGTAAGCGGACCCGCGGTGTGTGTAGAAACATGTCGCTGTAAGCGGACCCGCTGTGTGTGTGGAAACATGTCGGTGTAAGCGGACCCGCGGTGTGTGTAGAAACATGTCGCTGTAAGCGGACCCGCGGTGTGTGTAGAAACATGTCGCTGTAAGCGGACCCGCTGTGTGTGTGGAAACATGTCGGTGTAAGCGGACCCGCGGTGTGTGTAGAAACATGTCGCTGTAAGCGGACCCGCGGTGTGTGTAGAAACATGTCGCTGTAAGCGGACCCGCTGTGTTTGTGGAAACATGTCGGTGTAAGCGGACCCGCGGTGTGTGTAGAAACATGTCGCTGTAAGCGGACCCGCGGTGTGTGTAGAAACATGTCGCTGTAAGCGGACCCGCGGTGTGTGTAGAAACATGTCGCTGTAAGCGGACCCGCGGTGTGTGTAGAAACATGTCGCTGTAAGCGGACCCGCTGTGTTTGTGGAAACATGTCGGTGTAAGCGGACCCGCTGTGTTTGTGGAAACATGTCGCTGTAAGCGGACCCGCTGTGTTTGTGGAAACATGTCGCTGTAAGCGGACCCGCGGTGTGTGTAGAAACATGTCGCTGTAAGCGGACCCGCTGTGTTTGTGGAAACATGTCGGTGTAAGCGGACCCGCGGTGTGTGTAGAAACATGTCACTGTAAGCGGACCCGCTGTGTTTGTGGAAACATGTCGCTGTAAGCGGACCCGCGGTGTGTGTAGAAACATGTCGCTGTAAGCGGACCCGCTGTGTTTGTGGAAACATGTCGCTGTAAGCGGACCCGCGGTGTGTGTAGAAACATGTCGCTGTAAGCGGACCCGCTGTGTTTGTGGAAACATGTCGCTGTAAGCGGACCCGCTGTGTGTGTAGAAACATGTCGCTGTAAGCGGACCCGCGGTGTGTGTAGAAACATGTCGGTGTAAGCGGACCCGCGGTGTGTGTAGAAACATGTCGCTGTAAGCGGACCCGCGGTGTGTGTAGAAACATGTCGGTGTAAGCGGACCCGCGGTGTGTGTAGAAACATGTCGCTGTAAGCGGACCCGCGGTGTGTGTAGAAACATGTCGCTGTAAGCGGACCCGCTGTGTGTGTGGAAACATGTCGCTGTAAGCGGACCCGCGGTGTGTGTAGAAACATGTCGCTGTAAGCGGACCCGCTGTGTGTGTGGAAACATGTCGCTGTAAGCAGACCCGCGGTGTGTGTGGAAACATGTCGCTGTAAGCAGACCCGCGGTGTGTGTGGAAACATGTCGCTGTAAGCGGACCCGCGGTGTGTGTGGAAACATGTCGGTGTAAGCGGACCCGCTGTGTTTGTGGAAACATGTCGGTGTAAGCGGACCCGCGGTGTGTGTAGAAACATGTCGCTGTAAGCGGACCCGCTGTGTGTGTGGAAACATGTCGCTGTAAGCGGACCCGCGGTGTGTGTAGAAACATGTCGCTTGTAAGCGGACCCGCGGTGTGTGTAGAAACATGTCGCTGTAAGCGGACCCGCGGTGTGTGTAGAAACATGTCGCTGTAAGCGGACCCGCGGTGTGTGTAGAAACATGTCGCTGTAAGCGGACCCGCTGTGTTTGTGGAAACATGTCGGTGTAAGCGGACCCGCGGTGTGTGTAGAAACATGTCGCTGTAAGCGGACCCGCTGTGTTTGTGGAAACATGTCGGTGTAAGCGGACCCGCGGTGTGTGTGGAAACATGTCGCTGTAAGCGGACCCGCTGTGTTTGTGGAAACATGTCGCTGTAAAGCGGACCCGCGGTGTGTGTGGAAACATGTCGCTGTAAGCGGACCCGCTGTGTGTGTGGAAACATGTCGCTGTAAGCGGACCCGCGGTGTGTGTAGAAACATGTCGCTTGTAAGCGGACCCGCGGTGTGTGTAGAAACATGTCGCTGTAAGCGGACCCGCGGTGTGTGTAGAAACATGTCGCTGTAAGCGGACCCGCTGTGTTTGTGGAAACATGTCGGTGTAAGCGGACCCGCGGTGTGTGTAGAAACATGTCGCTGTAAGCGGACCCGCTGTGTTTGTGGAAACATGTCGGTGTAAGCGGACCCGCGGTGTGTGTGGAAACATGTCGCTGTAAGCGGACCCGCTGTGTGTGTAGAAACATGTCGCTGTAAGCGGACCCGCGGTGTGTGTAGAAACATGTCGCTGTAAGCGGACCCGCGGTGTGTGTAGAAACATGTCGGTGTAAGCGGACCCGCGGTGTGTGTAGAAACATGTCGCTGTAAGCGGACCCGCTGTGTGTGTGGAAACATGTCGCTGTAAGCGGACCCGCGGTGTGTGTGGAAACATGTCGGTGTAAGCGGACCCGCGGTGTGTGTAGAAACATGTCGCTGTAAGCGGACCCGCGGTGTGTGTAGAAACATGTCGGTGTAAGCGGACCCGCGGTGTGTGTGGAAACATGTCGGTGTAAGCGGACCCGCGCTGTGTGTAGAAACATGTCGCTGTAAGCGGACCCGCGGTGTGTGTGGAAACATGTCGGTGTAAGCGGACCCGCGGTGTGTGTAGAAACATGTCGCTGTAAGCGGACCCGCGGTGTGTGTAGAAACATGTCGCTGTAAGCGGACCCGCGGTGTGTGTAGAAACATGTCGGTGTAAGCGGACCCGCGGTGTGTGTAGAGAGAAACACTCATTCTTAGCTAATAAACACATAACGGTTCATTATGTAAGGTCTTTATACACCACTAAAAACATAGTTATGTATATGATATTGCATTTCGGTCAACAGATCTTCCTAAATATTACACACTGCACCTTTAAATGAAAGGATCATGCAGCATTATGTTTTCATCATCATTGGAAGCCAAAATGAAAGGCGAAACTAAAACACAGCCCTGAATCACGAGAGCCCTCACTCAGCGTATAGGGAGCGCCAGCGCTGGATAACGTCTCTGAATGCATGCGATATCAACAGCAGCGAGGTGCTCATAGGTTTGTCCTCTGTGTTTTGCAGAGCTGATCCAGACGGAGCTGAACCACGTGCGGACGCTGCGCATCATGGACGGGGTGTTTCGCAGAGGCATGATGGAGGAGGTGCTGATGGAGACGGGTGTAGTGAACGCCATCTTCCCCTGCCTGGACCAGCTCCTGTCCATCCACTCCAGCTTCCTGAGCCAGCTCCTGCAGAGGAGGAACCACAGCCTGGCTCCCAGTAGCACTCGCAACTTCACCATACAGCGGCTGGGAGACATACTGGTGGACCAGGTGAACTGCTCACTCACCAATCAGGGCTGTACCGAACACACAGATGACTGTTCGCTGCATAGAGACTGCGATCTCCATTCAAACACACACCTCATCTTATTCCTGAACGACAGTGATTCGGCTCTGTCTATTAAACCTTTGACTAGTCCAATCACAGGAACATTCAGATCTGTGTTCTGATCCAGAGAGAGCCGTTGTCATGTATAGATATGAAACCGCTTCACTAACAGTCTTTTCAACACACAGTATCATTATCTCTGTCTTACAATCACTCAGATTATCACAGAGGTACTGGGATATAAGTTTATAGTTCAGATATAAACACTGATGTCTACAGTAGAGATCAGAATACAGTAAATCACCATTTGAAAGTAATTTGACTCTTCAAATAAAGATTGTGATACATCGTTCAAAACGATTTAAAAATAAAAATAAATTTAAATTAATGCAACATTTCTAATAGACTGCACTGTACTGTTAACATTTTGTCAGAACTTTTAGTAGATTACACGTTGTTTTGTTTAATTGTCTATTCAGAATCATGGGAAAATCCCAATCTCTTTAAAAAAAATGCGATTCTCAAATTATCCAGAATTGTGCAGCTCTAGTACCTCAGTTTTGAAATCACGGTTTGGTTTTCATTACAGCAGGGAAAATCAAACAAACCTGTGGTTTACTGAACAAACTATGCCTGTCTTTAAATAAAAACTCAATATTGCCTAACCCACCTAATCCTAACTCCACCCCCATATCTAATCATAACCCCTCCCACACCTAATCCTAACTCCACCCCCATCTAATCATAACCCCTCCCACACCTAATCCTAACTCCACCCCCATCTAATCATAACCCCTCCCACACCTAATCCTAACTCCACCCCCATATCTAATCATAACCCCTCCCACCCCTAATCCTAACTCCACCCCCATCTAATCATAACCCCTCCCACACCCAATCCTAACTCCACCCCCATATCTAATCATAACCCCTCCCACACCTAATCCTAACTCCATCATAACCCCTCCCACACCTAATCCTAACTCCACCCCCATTCCTAACTCCACCCCTAATCATAACTCCTCCCCAATATCTAATTCTAACCCCACCACCTAATCCTAACTCCTCCCCCATATCTAATCATAACCCCTCCCACACCTAATCCTAACTCCACCCCCATTCCTAATTCAACCCCTAGTCATAACTCCTCCCCATATCTAATCATAACCCCTCCCACACCTAATCCTAACTCCACCCCCATCTAATCATAACCCCTCCCACACCTAATCCTAACTCCATCATAACCCCTCCCACACCTAATCCTAACTCCACCCCCATTCCTAACTCCATCCCTAATCATAACTCCTCCCCAATATCTAATTCTAACCCCACCCCCTAATCCTAACTCCTCCCCATATCTAATCATACCCCCTCCCACACCTAATCCTAACTCCACCCCCTATTCCTAACTCCACCCCTAATCATAACTCCTCCCCAATATCTAATTCTAACCCCACCCCCTAATCCTAACTCCTCCGCCATATCTAATCATAACCCCTCCCACACCTAATCCTAACTCCACCCCCATTCCTAATTCAACCCCTAGTCATAACTCCTCCCCCATATCTAATCATAACCCCTCCCACACCTAATCCTAACTCCACCCCCATTCCTAACTCCACCCCTAATCATAACCCCTCCCCAATATCTAATTCTAACCCCACCCCCTAATCCTAACTCCTCCCCAACCCCTAATCCTAATCCCTCCCCCACACCTAATCCTACCCATACTGGCGGATTTAGGGGGGTAATAATCTGGCGGGGGTCAGAATCTGGCACAACACCGGCACTCATTCTTCCACACTCTGAGGAAACGTGTCTCTAACACATAAACGCCACTCATCTGACTGCAGGGCAAGACATGCTCCTTATCTTTCAGAAGTATATCGATATAAACCACACTGAGAAGTATACTTCTCCATACTGCTCACAGAGAAGCTCTGCATGTCCAGCGGTTAAAACTACACTGTATTTATTGGGTCATGCGTGCTGAACCCAAAGACAGTAAAGTATGCATAACCACAAGCATCTGGTGAAAGAACTGCACATACTACACTCGTGTGGTTCAGAGGAAGTGGATATTGATATGGGTATGATGGGTGTTTTGGGGATGGAGTGCCCTGATGGGGAAACAAAACACACAAATCCCTCATCAATAACTGTTATTTACATTTATATATTTGGCAGACTCTTTCATCTAAAGCTTTTTAAGGTATGCTTTTTTATCAGTTCATGCATTTCCTGGGAATCAACTATTGTAGTCAGTAGGCAAGTAAGATATTGGAAAACATGCTTTTAGGATTTCTGTGATGTAAATATCAAGGTGAGAATGCATTTTGAAGGGCACTACGGATTCTTAGGGTCATTCTAAGACCAGCAAATGAACAGGCACAGTGTTTTATATATATATATATATATATATCTGTCCTTTAGCAGTTTTAACAGATATAAACAGCAACAGCTGACCAGGGCTCAGTTCAGACGGGTCTGGGTTCTGACATGAGTGTGTGTCGTCTGCATCAGTTCTCAGGTCAGAACGCAGAAGAGATGAGGAAGTGTTATGTTGAGTTCTGCAGTCGGCACCTGAAAGCAGTGAAACTCTACAAGGAGCTGGTGGCCCGGGACAAGCGTTTCCAGCAGTTCATACGGGTGAGAGAACACACATGCGTCAGGCTGCGCTTGCTTCTGTGTGTAGAATGTGTTTAATGAAATATATTTGCTTTCTAACGTCTGCTCTGTTGCCCTGTGAAGCGTGTGAGCAGAGGTTCTTTACTGCGCCGTCACGGAGTGCAGGAGTGCATCTTACTGGTCACGCAGCGCATCACTAAATACCCCGTGCTCATCCAGCGCATACTGGACAACACTAAAGGTGAGACTACATGTCAGTGTCATAATGTGCATCATGTCCAACAGTTCAATGGAATTCATGAAAATCAGCATCAACACTAGGGATGGGAATCGAAATCGTTTTCAATTCTGGAATCGGATACTTGTTATAAAAATTTAAAATTTCAATTCCTCTTATCATATCCTTTGTGAGCATTTCAATATGACTTTTCAAGCGCGAGAGACTCAGATTTCAGTGTTGCAGGCGTGTGTATCAGTGTACTGGATCTGTGCAACTCTTAAAGTGACAGTAGCCTAATATTCCTGCCGTCTCTATAATAACACTAATCACACAACAGAAGACAAAGAGAAAATTCCCTCGTTCTTGACTGAATAACTTTTGTAACTATATTTTTAATGTTTATTTATAAACTGCAGTGTTATTTTACATTTGATTACAGTTTCTGTTCCTGAAAATCTTAAAACACTGTTTATTTCAATCGTTTGTTCAGTTGTATCTATGTTGCGATTGCTATTTTTTTATGATGCTCTTCAACATTTATATAATTTAGGCTAGTTGTTTTTTTATGGTGTTTTTAAACCACAGGCAAACGTTCCTTGTGTGAGTGTTCTTTAGCCTGTTGATTTGTGTTCATGATATTCAGCTAAAATTAAATGTTTTGCAATAAGACTAAATGTGAATGATATTTTTGCATTTTCGGAATCGAAATTAGGAATCGATAAGCAAAATCGAAATCGTTAAAATTCAACCGATACCCAACCCTAATGAACCATAAGTGATAGAGATCGGGGGCCTGAGCTCCTCATCCACTGTAAATGGCCCTGTGTTTCCCTCGCTGATCTGAGAACAGACTGTATTTGGTTTGACAGGGAGTGAAGAGGAGAGTAAGTCTCTGGCTCAGTCTCTGGCTCTGATCCGGGAGCTGTTGTGTTCGGTGGATCAGCAGGTTCAGGAGTTAGAGCGAGCCCAGCGTCTGCAGGAGATCCAGTCGCGTCTGGACCCACGGGCCGAGACTAAAGTGAAGGGTGGAGGAGTGTTTCGTGGAGGAGAGCTTCTGCGGCGCGGGCTCATTCACGAGGGAGCGCTGCTGTGGAAGACTGCGCAGGGATCCAGACTCAAAGGTGCCATTATTACTGTTATACCATCGTCTGTCAGACTCAAAGGTTCCATTATTACTGTTATACCATCGTCTGTCAGACTCAAAGGTGCCATTATTACTGTTATACCATCGATTGGCAGACTCAAAGGTGCCATTATTACTGTTATACCATCGTCTGTCAGACTCAGAGGTGCCATTATTACTGTTATACCATCGTCTGTCAGACTCAAAGGTTCCATTATTACTGTTATACCATCGTCTGGCAGACTCAAAGGTGCCATTATTACTGTTATACCATCGTCTGTCAGACTCAAAGGTGCCATTATTACTGTTATACCATCGTCTGTCAGACTCAAAGGTGCCATTATTACTGTTATACCATCGTCCGTCAGACTCAAAGGTGCCATAATTACTGTTATACTATCGTCTGGCAGACTCAAAGGTGCCATTATTACTGTTATACCATCGTCCGTCAGACTCAAAGGTGCCATTATTACTGTTATACCATCGATTGGCAGACTCAAAGGTGCCATTATTACTGTTATACCATCGTCTGGCAGACTCAAAGGTGCCATTATTATTGTTATACCATCGTCCTGTCAGACTCAAAGGTGCCATTATTACTGTTATACCATCGATTGGCAGACTCAAAGGTGCCATTATTACTGTTATACCATCGTCTGTCAGACTCAGAGGTGCCATTATTACTGTTATACCATCGTCTGTCAGACTCAAAGGTGCAATTATTACTGTTATACCATCGTCTGGCAGACTCAGAGGTGCCATTATTACTGTTATACCATCGTCTGTCAGACTCAAAGGTGCAATTATTACTGTTATACCATCGTCTGTCAGACTCAAAGATGCCATTATTACTGTTATACCATCGTCTGGCAGACTCAGAGGTGCCATTATTACTGTTATACCATCGTCTGGCAGACTCAGAGGTGCCATTATTACTGTTATACCATCGTCTGTCAGACTCAAAGGTGCAATTATTACTGTTATACCATCGTCTGTCAGACTCAAAGGTGCCATTATTACTGTTATACCATCGTCTGTCAGACTCAGAGGTGCCATTATTACTGTTATACCATCGTCTGTCAGACTCAAAGGTGCAATTATTACTGTTATACCATCGTCTGTCAGACTCAAAGGTGCAATTATTACTGTTATCCCATCGTCTGTCAGACTCAGAGGTGCCATTATTACTGTTATACCATCGTCTGTCAGACTCAAAGGTGCAATTATTACTGTTATCCCATCGTCTGTCAGACTCAGAGGTGCCATTATTACTGTTATACCATCGTCTGTCAGACTCAAAGGTGCAATTATTACTGTTATACCATCGTCTGTCAGACTCAAAGGTGCCATTATTACTGTTATACCATCGTCCGTCAGACTCAAAGGTGCAATTATTACTGTTATCCCATCGTCTGTCAGACTCAGAGGTGCCATTATTACTGTTATACCATCGTCTGTCAGACTCAGAGGTGCCATTATTACTGTTATACCATCGTCTGTCAGACTCAAAGGTGCCATTATTACTGTTATACCATCGTCTGTCAGACTCAAAGGTGCAATTATTACTGTTATACCATCGTCTGTCAGACTCAAAGGTGCCATTATTACTGTTATACCATCGTCTGTCAGACTCAAAGGTGCCATTATTACTGTTATACCATCGTCCGTCAGACTCAAAGGTGCCATAATTACTGTTATACTATCGTCTGGCAGACTCAAAGGTGCCATTATTACTGTTATACCATCGTCCGTCAGACTCAAAGGTGCCATTATTACTGTTATACCATCGATTGGCAGACTCAAAGGTGCCATTATTACTGTTATACCATCGTCTGGCAGACTCAAAGGTGCCATTATTATTGTTATACCATCGTCCTGTCAGACTCAAAGGTGCCATTATTACTGTTATACCATCGATTGGCAGACTCAAAGGTGCCATTATTACTGTTATACCATCGTCTGTCAGACTCAGAGGTGCCATTATTACTGTTATACCATCGTCTGTCAGACTCAAAGGTGCAATTATTACTGTTATACCATCGTCTGGCAGACTCAGAGGTGCCATTATTACTGTTATACCATCGTCTGGCAGACTCAGAGGTGCCATTATTACTGTTATACCATCGTCTGTCAGACTCAAAGGTGCAATTATTACTGTTATACCATCGTCTGTCAGACTCAAAGGTGCCATTATTACTGTTATACCATCGTCTGTCAGACTCAGAGGTGCCATTATTACTGTTATACCATCGTCTGTCAGACTCAAAGGTGCAATTATTACTGTTATACCATCGTCTGTCAGACTCAAAGGTGCAATTATTACTGTTATCCCATCGTCTGTCAGACTCAGAGGTGCCATTATTACTGTTATACCATCGTCTGTCAGACTCAAAGGTGCAATTATTACTGTTATCCCATCGTCTGTCAGACTCAGAGGTGCCATTATTACTGTTATACCATCGTCTGTCAGACTCAAAGGTGCAATTATTACTGTTATACCATCGTCTGTCAGACTCAAAGGTGCCATTATTACTGTTATACCATCGTCCGTCAGACTCAAAGGTGCAATTATTACTGTTATCCCATCGTCTGTCAGACTCAGAGGTGCCATTATTACTGTTATACCATCGTCTGTCAGACTCAGAGGTGCCATTATTACTGTTATACCATCGTCTGTCAGACTCAAAGGTGCCATTATTACTGTTATACCATCGTCTGTCAGACTCAAAGGTGCAATTATTACTGTTATACCATCGTCTGTCAGACTCAAAGGTGCCATTATTACTGTTATCCCATCGTCCGTCAGACTCAAAGGTGCCATTATTACTGTTATACCATCGTCTGTCAGACTCAGAGGTGCCATTATTACTGTTATACCATCGTCTGTCAGACTCAAAGGTGCCATTATTACTGCTATACCATCTTCTGTCAGACTCAAAGATGCAATTATTACTGTTATACCATCGTCTGTCAGACTCAAAGGTGCCATTATTACTGCTATACCATCGTCTGTCAGACTCAAAGATGCCATTATTACTGTTATCCCATCGTCCGTCAGACTCAAAGGTGCCATTATTACTGTTATACCATCGATTGGCAGACTCAAAGGTGCCATTATTACTGTTATACCATCGTCCGTCAGACTCAAAGGTGCAATTATTACTGTTATACCATCGTCTCTCAGACTCAAAGGTGCCATTATTACTGTTATACCATCGTCTGTCAGACTCAAAGGTGCCATTATTACTGTTATCCCATCGTCCGTCAGACTCAAAGGTGCCATTATTATTGTTATCCCATCGTCCGTCAGACTCAAAGGTGCAATTATTATTGTTATCCCATCGTCTGTCAGACTCAGAGGTGCCATTATTACTGTTATACCATCATCTGTCAGACTCAAAGGTGCAATTATTATTGTTATCCCATCGTCCGTCAGACTCAAAGGTGCAATTATTACTGATATACCATCGTCTGTCAGACTCAGAGGTGCCATTATTACTGTTATACCATCATCTGTCAGACTCAAAGGTGCAATTATTATTGTTATCCCATCGTCCGTCAGACTCAAAGGTGCCATTATTACTGTTATACCATCGTCTGGCAGACTCAAAGGTGCCATTATTACTGTTATACCATGGTCTGTCAGACTCAAAGGTGCCATTATTACTGTTATCCCATCGTCCGTCAGACTCAAAGGTGCCATTATTACTGTTATACCATCGTCTGTCAGACTCAAAGGTGCCATTATTACTGCTATACCATCGTCTGTCAGACTCAAAGATGTCATTATTAATTTTGTGCCATCGTCTGTTTGAATACTCCATTCTGATTGGCTGGAAGGTGTGCAATTAAACCATTTAATGTACTGTTAGTTTAATCACCGTTCTATATTAATGCGCTGTTTTCATTGAAGCACACACATACGTCACTCGCACACACAAACATTCAGGAGCACAGAAACTTTTGATCAACGCTGCTCTGTGACTTTTAGAAATAAAAGAGATTCGCCTCTGAA
Source organism: Rhinichthys osculus (assembly GCA_029959095.1). Lineage (NCBI taxonomy): Eukaryota > Metazoa > Chordata > Actinopteri > Cypriniformes > Leuciscidae > Rhinichthys > Rhinichthys osculus. The sequence goes on along the minus strand of JARWKJ010000016.1, from coordinate 40,976,676 downwards.
TCACTACATTGCTATTTTGACCGTGTAAGGATCCAGAATCAAAGGTGCCGGCTGTGCTTTTATTATTGCCATGAACAATAGTCCCCTCCTTAAAATTAGTCCAAATGAGGTGTGAAGACAAAAAACTCCAAGTAGAGAGGCACTTCAAGAGAGTCCGCACACTCCACCAAAACAAAAAGCCATCAAAGAAGCGAGATAAAATCAAAGCTTTACTGAGGAAAGGACAAACGTTTCGGTCACATGTGACTTTTATCAATGCCAAGCTTACTATTGTTATACCATGGTCTGTCTGAATACTCCATTCTGATTGGCTGGAAGGTGTGCAATAAAACCGTTTAATGCACATGTAGTTCTAAACTTCTAAACAACTCTGCCTGTGACTTTTAGAAATGAAAGATTTTCTCCTCTGAATCACTACATTTTATACATCGCTATTTTGAAGTAGTTAAACTCACAGCTTCGTTGTTAATAGAGAAGCTGAACAGACAGGTACGCAATTCTCTTTCTCTCTCTCGACAATAAATTCAAATAAATGCTATAATTCATTCATTCAAATAAATGCAATCTTACTCACTACTTTATCTCTGTGTCTAATTCAAAGTGGGCAGAATGCTGGATCTAAAGAGCCGTAACTGATGAAAATAACCGTCAGTTTTACCCTTCCGGTTAAATATTGCGCTGCAAACATCAATAACAGCTTTAGGTATGACCGTGGTATAAGTAGGATAATCCACGGCTAGCTGTGCATTAAATGTTTTTTTCTGCTTCATGTCGGGCGGTTCTTTGCCTCCATGTTGTGCATCAAATCATTTAATACACAGCTAGCAGTGGATTATCTCTTACTTATCATTATTTTTCTGCTGTAAAACTGATCGTGCAGAAGTCCTAGAGACATGAAGCTTGGTGAAATGGTGGAGCTCAGTTTGGGGACACGCTGGCTTGGACTCGCCCTGAACAGCCAATGTCAACACTACAGTAATAAAACCAGTGCAAAAAGATTATCTGGAGATTGAATATCAATAATTATAAAAGAAACAGAAAAAAAGTTGTGTTTTCATGCCAAATGTTTCTTTTTGTTTTTTTTGCTGTCACTTAAATGGCTATAACTCTTGAACAGAATGGGATATGTTCACCAAAATTGGCACACACATGTATGAGCTCAATCTGAGCTTGTGTGAAAATAAACATGACACTTGGCCACTTGGGGGCACTATAACAGAAAAAAAACTGTCTATGAGAACATTCATTTATCTTGAAAAACATGGTTGAGTGAGTGAAATCGTTGGTATCCAGATAGGTTTATCGGTAACTCTGTGTTTTTGTCTGTATAGATGTGCAAGTTTTGTTAATGACGGACGTCCTGGTGTTCATGCAAGAAAAAGACCAGAAGTTTATTTTCCCCTGTCTGGTGAGTCACAGCTTTCTATTGGCTGGCTGTCAGTGGATTCTAACAACGCATCATTTATCTCATGACCTGCATCATCCCACATCAAAACCAAGCTGACCAAATCTCGCTGGCTTCACAGGACAAGCCTGCAGTGCTGTGCCTTCAGAACCTGATTGTGAGGCATATAGCCAATCAGGAGCGAGGAATGTTCCTCATCAGCCACTCCACGCCTCCAGAGATGTACGAGCTCCACGCCGCCTCCAAAGACGACAGAAACACCTGGATGAAAATCATTCAGCAGACAGTGAGCAAGTCAGAGTCAACCCACACCTCAATGCCCCTCAGATATATCTCTGCTCAGTCACCGCCAAACGCTTCATCTGCTGCTCTCTGCTCTCTTTTACAGCTGTCCTTCACGAGAGGATTTCCCTCTGATCGAGACAGAGGACAAAGCTTTGCTACGCAGACTCAGAGGTGTGTATCATCTAAACATGGTTTATTTCCCAGCACTCGTCCTTATCTGTCGTCAGACCGCTCAGATTGATTTCATTACTCTCTCTCTCTCTCGGTCTGTGTCTAGCTGATATCCAGCAGAAGGACCGTGAGGTTCTGGAGCTGTTACAGGAGCGCGTGACGCTCTTCTCTGACTTGGCCGAGGTCACTGGAGGTCAGACTGTTACCGTTCCCACAAACTCCAGGAATATATTCAGAGCAGAGACTCCCTCGGCTCCTCAGGCGGAGCGGCTGCTGAATGACGCCATTGTTGAGGGTAAGCAGAGGAGAACTCAGAGAATACACAGCTTAGCAATGAAGACATTAAGACTGCTCTCTTATTTATGTCACCCTTCAGTGGACAGACTGAGTGAAGTGCTGTTGGCTTCATGCATTGACCGGCCACAGTCCTGCAGACTGAATGGTGAACCGACAGAGGTACAATTCACCTCCAAAACAACAGGTACCTTGTTCATCTTTAGCATACCTATCCTGCCCTTCTACAAACTCTTGATGATGTTTCAGGCTCTACTAGAACAGGTTTTCCTGCTTGAATGTTGATTATTCTCCTCATATTCTCCATTGTTGCGGCTCCTCTCTTCCCAGTCTGTCAGTAACGCTCTGTTTACTTCCTGTCTCTATGAAGCCACTCCTTCTGAAAGCACACTGTGCTCTGATTGGTCGGCTGGAGCAGTGTGTTGTGATTGGTCGAGCGCTTCGAGTGTGTTTGGGAAATGCCCCGCCCCTTTCCATAACCGCCAGTTTAACACACTACTGACTAACTCAACCAGGCCCCGCCCCTTTATTCTGCGCATGAATTATTATAATGAGGAATATTGTGACTGATACTGCTGCCTTGTTTCAGTTTCTGGACTAAAATGAGTAATAATAGCATTGAACATTACAGTAGGATGGAAAGCCAGGCCCAAACTGCAAATTATCAGATTGTTTAATCAATAAATAATATATATATATATATATAAAGTAATAAAATGACGTAGTAATGTAGAATGTCTACAATGCATAAATATAAGCAAATCCAATTCTTGTTTTGTTTATATTGGATTATATTCTCTCCAATGGATGTGTGCATGTAATATACAGTATTACCGAAGACTTTTCCATCTCTCATATTTTCAGTTGAAGGAACGATATCAGTTAACGGGACTCATGAAGTAAACAAGGTGAGGGTTTGATTGATTACAGGAAGACTTGAGTGGATATCACAGTGCATGTTGGATTGATTAATGTTTAATGGCTCTCGCAGGACAGGAATGGGAACCAGCTGCAGGACAAGACGTTAAACGAGGTACGCCTTCAGGAAGCTCTTGGAGAACGAGGTGTGTGTGAAGATGCGAGCAGAGATGACTGAAGTGTTTGTGTTTCAGGAGGTGTGTCAGAGACTGGTGAACCTCAGCACTCAACTACACGCTCTACAGGTCAGTAGTTATTGATCATCTAATAGTGAACTTCCACATTCGCCTGAGCGTTATTACTTACTAATACATTAATCACAGTTTCTTGTTAGTTAATAGTGGTTGTGAGAGTTTTAATAGTGCGTTACTCATTTGTTCCTGTGTAGTTATTCATTAAAGCGTTCGTTCACCCAAAAATGGAAATTCTGTCAGTAATTACACAAAAAGTATTCTCGTACAGAAGCGCTGCGCTGTTACACTACTGAACTCACTCGAGGCCCACAGAGTGTGTGTGTGTGTGTGTGTGTGTCGTCAGGGCCGTCGCTAGTGGGGTGAAAGGTGGTGACAATTATAGGGGGCCCCACAAAATCCAGCAGTTATACTATTTAGGCCCCTGTTGTATGAATAATTCTAATATTTCTATTAGTTGTATGCCTGAGATTTAAATGAAAACCACAAAAACGTGCAATTTGGGTAAATATTTTTCCAAATATCTGCTTCTCTTACCTCCATAAAAATGGTTTAGTCCGACCTAAAGTATGTATTAATTATTCAGTCAGAGTCAGTGACAAACATCAGATGGACCCAATAACATTGTAAGTCCCGCCCCAGCTCGTGAACAGAACCAATCAGAGTTGAGGCGGCAGCCTGAAGTTAACGATGAACTTGGTGGAAGAGCAGGAGACTGACTGACTGAAAAATGTCGGGGGAAAGAAAACATAAATCAGGGAACCAGAAACGCCAGGAAAAGACGGAGAGGGAGGCAAGGAGAGTGGTTGTATCCCAGTCGATCAAGACGTTCTTAAAGACCGGTTATATATTGTTATTTCGCTGGGAATTAGAAAACTTCCGTCTACAGTCTGCCGTGTACAGTCATTTTTTATTATCGGTGCGCGCCGCAATCGACCGAATGATTACGTGCTCTAAACTCTTGTCTTTTTACACTATTGTAAATAGAGTTTTAAAAAAATGACACGAGTCACGACGCATTGCATTATGCATCTGACCTGCCGGCTGATGATATTTAAAACATCGAGAAAACACGAATACAACACACTGCACTTGGATGAATAAATGTATTCGCTTTATTTAATAATATTACCAGTTCCATATTATCTTTATTAAAAAATAAGGCAATAAATGGTTTTATTTTTTTAATTAGACTGCATTCTTGTCAATTTCTAAATGTTTACTTTTTGATTTATGAATTATAACAGACTGATGGGGGAAAAAAATATTACTTTTTAATAATTGTTTTTTATTATTATTTAACAATTTCTTGCTTTTTGTTAGTTTTTATTAGTTGTAATTTTTATATAAACATTTAACTTTTAAAATAAAGGTTTTACAACAACATCACCATCTTCTGTTATATGTGGGCCTCCATGTTCATCTACAGTATATGATATTGGTGGAGGGTGGTGGGGGCCCCGAATCCTCTAGCTACGGCCCTGGGTGTCGTGGCTCTCGTGAACTCACTCAGGCCCACAGAGAAGGAGAGGAAGAGTTGAATAAAGGCGTTATTTTTGTTTGTTTTTTGCACACAAAAATAATTCTCGTCGCTTGATAATCTTAAGGTTGAGCCGCTGTAGTCACTCGGACTATTTTAACGACATCTTTATTAACTTTCTGGGCCGGCAAGTTTCAATCCCTTAGAAGCCTATGGAGGAGTGATCCAGCTCTCAGATTTAATCACAAATATCTTAAAGGAGTAGTTCACTTTTGAAAAAACTTTTGCTGATAATTTACTCACCCCCATGTCATCCAAGATGTCCATGTCTTTCTTTCCTCAGTCGAAAAGAAATTACGGTTTTTGATGAAAACATTCCAGGATTTTTCTCCATATAATGGATTTAAATGGGAACCATACGGTCCAAGGTCCAAAATAAAGTTAATAACAGTTTCAGATGCAGCTTAAAATGTCTTTAAACGACACCAGACGATGAATAAGGGTCTTATCAAGCGAAACGATCGCTCATTTAAAAAATAAATAACAACGTTTAAGTTTTATAAGCTCACATGCTCGCCTTGCTCTGTTCTGTGTGACTCTCCTGTTCGAACTCGTTCATCAAAATGAACAAATCTTTTTTTCGAGTCATTTGATTCATTTAACGACCGAAATGAATCGTTTCGCATGATAAGACCCTTATTCATCGTCTGGTGTCGTTTAAAGACATTTTAAGCTGCATCTGAAACTGTTATTAACTTTATTTTGGACCTTGGACCATAGGCATCTTGGATGACATGGGGGTGAGTAAATTATCAGCAAAAGTTTTTTCAAAAGTGAACCACTCGTTTAATTTGTATCCTGAAGATGAACGACAGTCTTACGGGGTTGAACATCATGAGGGAGAGTAATTACTGACAGAGTTTACAGTTTTGGGTGAACTATCCCTTTAATGAAGGAACAGTATTATAAAGTCTTACCGTTTAATGTCATTATGAGAAGCTTAAAAACACATTTGGTTGATTACGAGACGGTGGCGAAGCATCTTTATCAAACACACTCTCTCGTTGTGTGTGTAGGCTGCGGTGATCCGGCAGGACTCGTTCCTGGAGGTGTACATGCAGAAGGACTCGAGCGTGTCCCATGAGCCTCTGCTGGAGCCGGCCGGGCCCGACCTGACCGAGCTACAGCGCAAATACAACCTTCTGCAAGGAGAAGTGATGCGACTACGGGCCGCCCAGAACCAGACGAGCAACGGAGCGCCGCTTCCGGAGCCGATGAAAGCCCAGGACACAGTGGATCAGTCGGAGCCGCCGGACGACGGCAAGAAGGCCATGCCTCCTCGAGCGGACAGTCAGTGCTATTTTACATTTCTGGACCTAAAAACACTGTTTATTTTAATCGTATCTTTGTTCAGTTGTGTCTATTTGTTGCGATTGCTAATTTTTTATTTGTTCATTTTTAATTCCTGAGTGTTTACTTTTCCTTAATAACGCTCTACATTTATATTAGTTGGGCTAGTTGTTCTTCTATGGTGTTTTACCACAGGCAAACGCTCCTTGTGTAAGAGTTCTTCAGCCTGATGATTCTGTTCATGATATTCAGCTACAATTAAATGTTTTGCTATAAGACTAAATGTGAATGATATCTAAAGTTTTTTTTTTTTTTACCTTATTGGAATCGATAAGAATTAGAATCGGAATAGTTAAAACTCAAACGATACCCAAATCTACTTTTGCACTTAATTTTTCATTCAATTCGAAAACGTGGATATAAACCATGGAAACACATGATGCACAACAACAAGCTTCCCAAACTGCGGTTTGCCAACACCTAGTGGTCTGCGGAGGAACTGCAACGGGGTTCATGAGTTGAAAACATGTTTAGGAATCCCTGCCTCAGATATTATCAAAGACAATACAGATATCACACACCCCTAATGCTTCCCATTAACAGTGACATGAGATTATAGCATTAGATACTCTTAAAATAATAGCATTTTTACAGTTTATACAATTTATTTTTGCAAACTAACAGTAGCCTTGTTTCCATCCACCTATTTTTATGCGTTTTTTGGGATATTGCATAAAAAACACTGGATGGAAATGCCAAGATGTGCATAGATTCTAATAATGCGCATAAATAACGTAGGCGGATCATTTATCCGATAAGAAGACATGCACATAAATTGTGAGTGGATAACTGGAGTAACTGGTGGACCAATGGCGTCGCAGCGTCTCTAATGTTGGTTTGGTGTTTCTGAAACGCCGGAGTCGAAGTGTGTGATCAGAGTGATTGGGTGCAACTCCCTTCAGAAGCGTCTCACACACACTCGTTCATGATGACGCTCGACACACACTCGCTCATGATGACGCTCGACACACACTCGTTCATGATGACGCTCTACACACACTCGTTCATGATGACGCTCGACACACACTCGTTCATGATGACGCTCGACACACACTCGTTCATGATGAGGCTCGACACACACTCGTTCATGATGACGCTCGACACACACCCGTTTATGATGACGCTCGACACACACTCGTTCATGATGACGCTCGACACACACTCGTTTATGATGACGCTCGACACACAGTCGTTCATGATGACGCTCGACACACACTCGCTCATGATGACGCTCGACACACACTCGTTCATGATGACGCTCGACACACACTCGTTCATGATGAGGCTCGACACACACTCGTTCATGATGACGCTCGACACACACCCGTTTATGATGACGCTCGACACACACTCGTTCATGATGACGCTCGACACACACTCGTTCATGATGACGCTCGACACACAGTCGTTCATGATGACGCTCGACACACACTCGTTCATGATGACGCTCGACACACACTCATTTATGATGACGCTCGACACACACTCGTTCATGATGACGCTCGACACACACTCGCTCATGATGACGCTCGACACACACTCGTTTATGATGGAGGAGAAAGAGAAAGATTACAGAAACAGTTATTACTCATATTAATTTCCCAGGAAGTGAAGATTGCGATGAAAACGCAGCTTTATTCGCAGATGTTTCAGCGATTATTCCAAATTTTCCACAAAAGATATATTCGTAACTTTGGAGTGAAACATAGCTATTGAGAATTATAAACAAACTTAAGAACAAAGAAGTAAAGCTGCACTGATTGACCTGTGATGTTTTCCTGTGCTTATGTTTTCAGATCTGCAGGATATTCCTGAGGAGAGCGAGTGTGGGACCGAAGCTCACAGTTAACATCGGGGTGCTGAATCACACGCTCACACTCGCTGTCAATCACACACTCACACTCGCTGTCAATCACACACTCACACTCGCTCAATCACACACTCACACTCACTGTCAATCACAGTCACACACTCGCTGTCAATCACAGTCACACACTCACACTCGCTGTCAATCACACTCACACTCGCTGTCAATCACACTCACACTCGCTGTCAATCACACACTCACACTCGCTCAATCACACACTCACACTCACTGTCAATCACAGTCACACACTCGCTGTCAATCACAGTCACACACTCGCTGTCAATCACACTCACACTCTCTGTCAATCACACTCACACTCGCTCAATCAGTCACACACTCACACTCGCTCAATCAGTCACACACTCGCTGTCAATCACACTCTCACACTCGCTGTCAATCACAGTCACACTCACACTCACTGTCAATCACAGTCACACACTCACACTCACTCAATCACAGTCACACACTCACACTCACTCAATCACAGTCACACACTCACACTCACTGTCAATCACACACTCACACTCGCTGTCAATCACACACTCACACTCGCTCAATCACAGTCACACACTCACACTTACTCAATCACAGTCACACACTCGCTGTCAATCACACACTCACACTCGCTGTCAATCACACACTCACACTCGCTCAATCACACACTCACACTCACTGTCAATCACAGTCACACACTCGCTGTCAATCACAGTCACACACTCACACTCGCTCATTCAGTCACACATTCACACTCGCTGTCAATCACACTCACACTCGCTCAATCACACACTCACACTCGCTGTCAATCACACACTCACACTCGCTGTCAATCACAGTCACACACTCACACTCACTGTCAATCACAGTCACACACTCACACTCACTCAATCACAGTCACACACTCACTCAATCACAGTCACACACTCGCTGTCAATCACACACTCACACTCGCTCAATCACAGTCACACTCACACTCGCTGTCAATCACAGTCACACACTCACACTCGCTGTCAATCACAGTCAAACACTCACACTCGCTGTCAATCAGTCACACTCACACTCGCTGTCAATCACAGTCACACACTCACACTTGCTGTCAATCACAGTCACACACTCACACTCACTGTCAATCACAGTCAAACACTCACACTCGCTGTCAATCACAGTCACACACTCACACTCGCTGTCAATCACAGTCACACACTCACACTCGCTGTCAATCTCAGTCACACACTCACACTCACTCAATCACAGGCACACACTCACACTTGCTGTCAATCACAGTCACACACTCACACTCGCTGTCAATCACAGTCACACACTCACACTCGCTGTCAATCACAGTCACACACTCACACTCGCTCAATCAGTCACACACTCACACTCGCTGTCAATCACAGTCACAGACTCACACCCGCTCAATCAGTCACACACTCACACTCGCTCAATCACAGTCACACACTCACACTCGCTGTCAATCACAGTCAAACACTCACACTCGCTGTCAATCAGTCACACTCACACTCGCTGTCAATCACAGTCACACACTCACACTCGCTGTCAATCAGTCACACACTCACACTCACTCAATCACAGTCACACACTCACACCCGCTCAATCAGTCACACACTCACACTCGCTCAATCACAGTCACACACTCACACTCTCTGTCAATCAGTCACACACTCACACTCGCTGTCAATCACAGTCACACACTGACACTCGCTGTCAATCAGTCACACACTCACACTCGCTGTCAATCACAGTCACACACTCACATTCGCTGTCAATCACAGTCACACACTGACACTCGCTGTCAATCACAGTCACACACTCACACTCGCTGTCAATCACAGTCAAACACTTACACTCGCTCAATCACAGTCACACACTCACACTCGCTGTCAATCACAGTCACACACTCACACTCGCTGTCAATCACAGTCACACACTCACACTCGCTCAATCACAGTCACACACTGACACTCGCTGTCAATCACAGTCACACACTCACACTCGCTGTCAATCACAGTCACACACTCACACTCGCTCAATCACAGTCACACACTCACACTCGCTGTCAATCACAGTCACACACTCACACTCGCTGTCAATCACAGTCACACACTCACACTCGCTCAATCAGTGTCAATCAGTCACACATTTACACTCGCTGTCAATCACAGTCACACACTCACACTCGCTGTCAATCACAGTCACACACTCACACTCGCTGTCAATCACAGTCACACACTCACACTCGCTGTCAATCACAGTCAAACACTCACACTCGCTGTCAATCACAGTCACACTCACACTCGCTGTCAATCACAGTCACACTCACACCCGCTCAATCACAGTCACACACTCACACTCGCTGTCAATCACAGTCACACACTCACACTCACTGTCAATCACAGTCACACACTCACACTCACTAGCAATCAGTCACACACTCACACTCGCTGTCAATCACAGTCACACACTGACACTCGCTGTCAATCAGTCACACACTCACACTCGCTGTCAATCACAGTCACACACTCACATTCGCTGTCAATCACAGTCACACACTGACACTCGCTGTCAATCACAGTCACACACTCACAGTCAATCACAGTCACACACTCACACTCGCTGTCAATCAGTCACACACTCACACTCACTGTCAATCACAGTCACACACTCACACTCACTGTCAATCACAGTCACACACTCACACTCGCTCAATCACAGTCACACACTCACACTCACTGTCAATCACAGTCACACACTCACACTCACTGTCAATCACAGTCACACACTCACACTCGCTGTCAATCACAGTCACACACTCACACTCGCTCAATCACAGTCACACACTCACACTCGCTGTCAATCACAGTCACACACTCACACTCGCTGTCAATCACAGTCACACACTCACACTCGCTCAATCAGTGTCAATCAGTCACACATTTACACTCGCTGTCAATCACAGTCACACACTCACACTCGCTGTCAATCACAGTCACACACTCACACTCGCTGTCAATCACAGTCACACACTCACACTCGCTGTCAATCACAGTCAAACACTCACACTCGCTGTCAATCACAGTCACACTCACACTCGCTGTCAATCACAGTCACACTCACACCCGCTCAATCACAGTCACACACTCACACTCGCTGTCAATCACAGTCACACACTCACACTCACTGTCAATCACAGTCACACACTCACACTCACTGTCAATCAGTCACACACTCACACTCGCTGTCAATCACAGTCACACACTGACACTCGCTGTCAATCAGTCACACACTCACACTCGCTGTCAATCACAGTCACACACTCACATTCGCTGTCAATCACAGTCACACACTGACACTCGCTGTCAATCACAGTCACACACTCACAGTCAATCACAGTCACACACTCACACTCGCTGTCAATCAGTCACACACTCACACTCACTGTCAATCACAGTCACACACTCACACTCACTGTCAATCACAGTCACACACTCACACTCGCTCAATCACAGTCACACACTCACACTCACTGTCAATCACAGTCAAACACTCACACTCACTGTCAATCAGTCACACACTCACACTCGCTGTCAATCACAGTCACACACTGACACTCGCTGTCAATCAGTCACACACTCACACTCGCTGTCAATCACAGTCACACACTCACATTCGCTGTCAATCACAGTCACACACTGACACTCGCTGTCAATCACAGTCACACACTCACACTCACTGTCAATCACAGTCACACACTCACACTCGCTGTCAATCAGTCACACACTCACACTCACTGTCAATCACAGTCACACACTCGCTCAATCACAGTCACACACTGACACTCGCTGTCAATCAGTCACACACTCACACTCGCTGTCAATCACAGTCACACACTCACACTCGCTGTCAATCACAGTCACACACTCACACTCGCTGTCAATCACAGTCACACACTCACACTCGCTCAATCACAGTGTCAATCAGTCACACACTCACACTCGCTGTCAATCACAGTCACACACTCACACTCGCTGTCAATCACAGTCACACACTCACACTCGCTGTCAATCACAGTCACACACTCACACTCGCTGTCAATCACAGTCAAACACTCACACTCGCTGTCAATCACAGTCAAACACACTCGCTGTCAATCTCAGTCACACACACTCGCTGTCAATCAGTCACACTCACACTCGCTGTCAATCACAGTCACACACTCACACTCGCTGTCAATCTCAGTCACACACTCGCTGTCAATCTCAGTCACACTCACACTCGCTGTCAATCACAGTCACACACTCACACTCGCTGTCAATCAGTCACACACTCACACTCGCTGTCAATCACAGTCACACACTCACACTCGCTGTCAATCACAGTCACACACTCACACTCGCTGTCAATCACAGTCACACACTCACACTCGCTGTCAATCACAGTCACACACTCACATTCGCTGTCAATCACAGTCACACACTGACACTCGCTGTCAATCACAGTCACACACTCACACTCTCTCTGTCAATCTCAGTCACACACTCACACTCTCTCTGTCAATCTCAGTCACACACTCACACTCGCTGTCAATCTCAGTCACACACTCACACTCGCTGTCAATCACAGTCACACACTCACACTCGCTGTCAATCAGTCACACACTCACACTCGCTGTCAATCACAGTCACACACTCACACTCGCTGTCAATCACAGTCACACACTCACACTCTCTCTGTCAATCACAGTCACACACTCACACTCGCTGTCAATCACAGTCACACACTCACACTCGCTGTCAATCACAGTCACACACTCACACTCACTGTCAATCACAGTCACACACTCACACTCGCTGTCAAAGCCACGGATATCTGCTATGGAGAGGATTATCATCTCTTTTCCATCCCTCTGCCAATGCTGGACAACCAATAGGATCAATCACACTCACACTTGCTGTCAATAGGAAATGTGCTTCTGGTCACATGGCCAGAGTATATTGGCTGTTACGTAACACTACAACTAGGTGGCGCTCAGAAACTAAACCACAGTCAATATCCGAGGAAGAATCCGGATCTCTGAAGTCTTTTTATTTAAACTCTGAACGGCTGTTTGTAATCCTGTAAATACTGTGTGTTCTGGAGAAGCCAGGCGTTTTATGAAGACTGACTCAGACTTATCCTGCACCGGTCCAGACGGAGTCTGTTCTGCTGGAAACGGCTCAATGCATTTATATTAAACATAGTGTAGAACACGTCTTTTTTAAAAGATGTTTCCACATTTTACAGTTGCTATTTAAACGGTTTATGGTGTATTTTCTTTCTTTGATGAAAGGACTTGATGAGTTAGAAATTAAGGAAACTTGACTGACTTTAGAACTTGTGTTTCCGGTTTAGCTGTATTATTGTCCATTATTATATTATTGGAAGGATGTGCTGAAAAAACGTGATATTATGGTAAAGATTATGAGTTGTAGCACATTAAATGCCCTGGTTATTTGGCAGAAACATGAATAGTTATAATAACCTCCACGGTTTACCTCTTATAAAGGGTTATAAATCAGCGAGGGTTTCTCCTGTACCGCTGAAAGATATTAATGTTTATTGATAACGCAATGGAATGTATTGGAAAAAATTATTGTGAATTCTTCTCTGGCCACTTGAAATCACACTAAAGCTTTGTTTAAAATTACTCTGGTGATATTGTCTATGTTTTTATGAATGTTTGAGGAAGAAAGCATCCTTTAAACTGCTGTTCAATCATTGTTTATAAATATATAGCATTTTTTATTTGTTTTTCATAGTACTGTGTGTTGAAATATATGGCTGTAATCATGTATTCTGCTTTGCATCTATATAAATGCATTGATAATTGCTTTACTCCATTTCTTTATCTACACAACACATCAACATTTGAAGATCTTCCTTCACATTAATCTCAGTTTTCTGCCGTCTTACACGATAACAGTGATCGTGTATATCAGTGTATCTCTGGAAAACAGGGTAACTGCAGAACTACCTAGCTAGTTAATTTTATTGTTGAGATTTTATTCTATTTTAATATTCAATGTTAGCAAGTAGAAAATCTAACCAGTCTCCATCGACTTCTCTTGATTTATAATTTCCCTCTGAACACTTCGGTGAAACCTGTAAACAACTTGTACTTTATGAGGAGAATTGACTCAAATTTAGGTTGTTATGCATTGAAAAGTCGCCCTGCACATGTTAAAACAAAGAGCATCACGTACACTGTCCTAGTTCTGACGATTTCCATTTGAAAGTAATGAATAAACAATAATTTGATATGGAAATAGCTTCAGAGGATCTGGAATAACTTGCTTTTCTGGTTTTTAAATGACAGGATTATTATTTTGGGCAAACTATTTCTTTAATATTGCTCTCACTTTTTTATTTATTCACTGTATGTAAATGTATGGGATTTTTACACAGAAAATACAGAATAACAGTGCAATCTAGAGGATGTTTTACAGCAGTTTCGTAATAAAACCTCTGAACAGAACTGTGAAAGAACAATGTGAGGAATCTTTAGAAACCTTCCCTTTATATTAACTGAACTGAATAATGAAACTATTGTCTTTACAGCAAAATCTGTCTTCTATTTGATGAAGTTTGCATCATCAGAGTCGGGGTATTATGTCCCCGACTCTGCTCTGGAACGCCAGATACTGAGGTTTATGGTCAGATACTGAGGTTTATGGTCAGATACTGAGGTTTATGGTCAGATACTGAGGTTTATGGTTAGATACTGAGGTTTATGGTCAGATACTGAGGTTTATGGTCAGATACTGAGGTTTATGGTCAGATACTGAGGTTTATGGTCAGATACTGAGGTTTATGGTCAGATACTGAGGTTTATGGTCAGATACTGAGGTTTATGGTCAGATATTGAGGTTTACGGAGCGTGTTCATGTTCGAGTGAGCGACGACAGAAGCTCCTCCAGCTGTTTCTCCAGACGCTCGTGTTCTCCGTCGTTCTGCAGGATCCAGTCGAACTCCAGTCCCTCATCCAGACCGCACTCGGACTCCGCGTCGTCCACACCTGAGCAGGTGTACAGCAGCGTTAGGTACTCTCCAGGGCTCTCAGTCATTAATCATTTATAATACGTATGCCCAAAAGACAAAAAAAATAATACAGTGTGTATGATAAATCATGTCACATTTCACTTCCATTCTTTCAGAGGTAAATCAAGAGAAAAGTATACACTACATAATTGTATTAGACATGTGTGAGATGAATGCGGGACAATTAAATACTCTGAACCCCGAGGGGATTTCTGGTTAGATCAGAATTTACACAAACTGAGAAAGTCAAAAAATGTTAGGTTGTGTCCTTCTAGTTTCCCATCATAAGACCAGGGCTCTCATTTATAAAACTGTGTGTGGGATCCTCACTATAAGTGTGTGTGCGCCCGAAAAGACAAAAATGGCGTACGCCAAAAAATATCCAGACTTATAAAAGCGTGCGAACACCAGAACCTGTGCAGAATCCCCTTTATAAACCCAGTCAGAGGAAGATTGTGCACACGCGTCTCCACCTCGAAATAACCATATATGAGCTGACAGCGCCTCGTTTACTATATCCTCATCTGCATATCATTTGCATATTCATATTCATGCACACAAGATAAATCAAATTGTATGAAATACATTCCAGAGAAAGTTTTTCTCAATCTTTTCCACTGGCCAAACAGTATTTTTAATTGCTTTATATTTTTAATGGAAACAGAAAGGCCTTATTGTGCATTATTGATTATTTGTCGAGTCAACTTCATTTATACAACGCTTTTAACAATATAGAGTGCTGATCGATATCCATCTCTCCACTGACTCTGGTTCTTGTTCTCTGAGATCTTTCGACTGCTCTTGATAGCATTGACCGCCCTACTCTATTATCTGGACTACAGTCTTGGGTGGTTCTTAACACTCCTGTCCACATGACTCTATTATGTCCTTTATTTTTATGCGGATGACACTCAATTGTATATATCAATCAAAAGAAACAACCCTGTGGCGATTGCATCTCTTCTGCGATGCTTAGAGGAGGTTAGATCATTACTAGCCCAAAATGTCCTCTTCCTAAATGAAGACGAGACTGAGGTCACTGTTTTCGGCCCAATTGAAAACTCTCAGTGTATAAGCCCTGATTTAGAGAGTGTCCGGAACTGTTCTTGTTGACTAGCCTTTAACATTTCACAAACATATTTCCTCCGTTATCGGATCCAGCTTTTGTCAACTTCGTCTATTTTCTAAAATTCTATTTCTATTTTCTCACTCCGAAACCTCTGGAAATGGCTGTTCATGTCTCGCCTAGATTACTGCATTTCTTTATATTGGGCTATATCCAAGTCTCAAATTGCTCATCTTCAGCTAGCACAAAACTTCTTCGTCGCTACACTCGCTCCGTCCAGAAGCCTGAGATCCTGCGGCCGGCTCCGCTGGGAACACGCCGCTCTAGACTCCAGCGCAGAGGAACACGACTCTGAGCTTCTTCATCACTACACTCACTCCGTCCAGAAGCCTGAGATCCCACAGCCGGCTCCGCTGGGAACACGCCGCTCTAGACTCCAGCGCAGAGGAACACGACTCTGAGCTTCTTCATCACTACACTCACTCTGTCCAGAAGCCTGAGATCCCACAGCCGGCTCCGCTGGGAACACGCCGCTCTAGACTCCAGCGCAGAGGAACACGACTCTGAGCTTCTTCATCAATACACTCGCTCCGTCCAGAAGCCTGAGATCCCGCGGCCGGCTCCGCTGGGAACACGCCGCTCTAGACTCCAGCGCAGAGGAACACGACTCTGAGCTTCTTCATCACTACACTCACTCCGTCCAGAAGCCTGAGATCCCACAGCCGGCTCCGCTGGGAACACGCCGCTCTAGACTCCAGCGCAGAGGAACACGACTCTGAGCTTCTTCATCACTACACTCACTCTGTCCAGAAGCCTGAGATCCCACAGCCGGCTCCGCTGGGAACACGCCGCTCTAGACTCCAGCGCAGAGGAACACGACTCTGAGCTTCTTCATCACTACACTCGCTCCGTCCAGAAGCCTGAGATCCTGCAGCCGGCTCCGCTGGGAACACGCCGCTCTAGACTCCAGCGCAGAGGAACACGACTC
Organism: Rhinichthys osculus; assembly: GCA_029959095.1. NCBI lineage: Eukaryota > Metazoa > Chordata > Actinopteri > Cypriniformes > Leuciscidae > Rhinichthys > Rhinichthys osculus. The sequence continues at coordinate 40,959,506 of JARWKJ010000016.1, read as the reverse complement.
TGAGCTTCTTCATCACTACACTCACTCCGTCCAGAAGCCTGAGATCCCACAGCCGGCTCCGCTGGGAACACGCCGCTCTAGACTCCAGCGCAGAGGAACACGACTCTGAGCTTCTTCATCACTACACTCACTCTGTCCAGAAGCCTGAGATCCCACAGCCGGCTCCGCTGGGAACACGCCGCTCTAGACTCCAGCGCAGAGGAACACGACTCTGAGCTTCTTCATCACTACACTCGCTCCGTCCAGAAGCCTGAGATCCTGCAGCCGGCTCCGCTGGGAACACGCCGCTCTAGACTCCAGCGCAGAGGAACACGACTCTGAGCTTCTTCATCACTACACTCACTCCGTCCAGAAGCCTGAGATCCCACAGCCGGCTCCGCTGGGAACACGCCGCTCTAGACTCCAGCGCAGAGGAACACGACTCTGAGCTTCTTCATCACTACACTCACTCTGTCCAGAAGCCTGAGATCCCACAGCCGGCTCCGCTGGGAACACGCCGCTCTAGACTCCAGCGCAGAGGAACACGACTCTGAGCTTCTTCATCACTACACTCGCTCCGTCCAGAAGCCTGAGATCCTGCAGCCGGCTCCGCTGGGAACACGCCGCTCTAGACTCCAGCGCAGAGGAACACGACTCTGAGCTTCTTCATCACTACACTCGCTCCGTCCAGAAGCCTGAGATCCCACAGCCGGCTCCGCTGGGAACACGCCGCTCTAGACTCCAGCGCAGAGGAACACGACTCTGAGCTTCTTCATCACTACACTCGCTCCGTCCAGAAGCCTGAGATCCCGCGGCCGGCTCCGCTGGGAACACGCCGCTCTAGACTCCAGCGCAGAGGAACACGACTCTGAGCTTCTTCATCACTACACTCGCTCCGTCCAGAAGCCTGAGATCCTGCGGCCGGCTCCGCTGGGAACACGCCGCTCTAGACTCCAGCGCAGAGGAACACGACTCTGAGCTTCTTCATCACTACACTCGCTCCGTCCAGAAGCCTGAGATCCTGCAGCCGGCTCCGCTGGGAACACGCCGCTCTAGACTCCAGCGCAGAGGAACACGACTCTGAGCTTCTTCATCACTACACTCGCTCCGTCCAGAAGCCTGAGATCCCACAGCCGGCTCCGCTGGGAACACGCCGCTCTAGACTCCAGCGCAGAGGAACACGACTCTGAGCTTCTTCATCACTACACTCACTCTGTCCAGAAGCCTGAGATCCCACAGCCGGCTCCGCTGGGAACACGCCGCTCTAGACTCCAGCGCAGAGGAACACGACTCTGAGCTTCTTCATCACTACACTCGCTCCGTCCAGAAGCCTGAGATCCCGCGGCCGGCTCCGCTGGGAACACGCCGCTCTAGACTCCAGCGCAGAGGAACACGACTCTGAGCTTCTTCATCACTACACTCGCTCCGTCCAGAAGCCTGAGATCCTGCAGCCGGCTCCGCTGGGAACACGCCGCTCTAGACTCCAGCGCAGAGGAACACGACTCTGAGCTTCTTCATCACTACACTCGCTCCGTCCAGAAGCCTGAGATCCCACAGCCGGCTCCGCTGGGAACACGCCGCTCTAGACTCCAGCGCAGAGGAACACGACTCTGAGCTTCTTCATCACTACACTCACTCTGTCCAGAAGCCTGAGATCCTGCAGCCGGCTCCGCTGGGAACACGCCGCTCTAGACTCCAGCGCAGAGGAACACGACTCTGAGCTTCTTCATCACTACACTCGCTCCGTCCAGAAGCCTGAGATCCTGCAGCCGGCTCCGCTGGGAACACGCCGCTCTAGACTCCAGCGCAGAGGAACACGACTCTGAGCTTCTTCATCACTACACTCACTCCGCCCAGAAGCCTGAGATCCTGCAGCCGGCTCCGCTGGGAACACGCCGCTCTAGACTCCAGCGCAGAGGAACACGACTCTGAGCTTCTTCATCACTACACTCACTCCGTCCAGAAGCCTGAGATCCCGCAGCCGGCTCCGCTGGGAACACGCCGCTCTAGACTCCAGCGCAGAGGAACACGACTCTGAGCTTCTTCATCACTACACTCACTCCGTCCAGAAGCCTGAGATCCCGCGGCCGGCTCCGCTGGGAACACGTCGCTCTAGACTCAAGCGTAGAGGAACACGACTCTGAGCTTCTTCATCACTACACTCGCTCCGTCCAGAAGCCTGAGATCCTGCGGCCGGCTCCGCTGGGAACACGCCGCTCTAGACTCCAGCGCAGAGGAACACGACTCTGAGCTTCTTCATCACTACACTCGCTCCGTCGAGAAGCCTGAGATCCTGCGGCCGGCTCCGCTGGGAACACGCCGCTCTAGACTCCAGCGCAGAGGAACACGACTCTGAGCTTCTTCATCACTACACTCACTCTGTCCAGAAGCCTGAGATCCCACAGCCGGCTCCGCTGGGAACACGCCGCTCTAGACTCCAGCGCAGAGGAACACGACTCTGAGCTTCTTCATCACTACACTCGCTCCGTCCAGAAGCCTGAGATCCCGCGGCCGGCTCCGCTGGGAACACGCCGCTCTAGACTCCAGCGCAGAGGAACACGACTCTGAGCTTCTTCATCACTACACTCACTCCGTCCAGAAGCCTGAGATCCTTCGGCCGGCTCCGCTGGGAACACGCCGCTCTAGACTCCAGCGCAGAGGAACACGACTCTGAGCTTCTTCATCACTACACTCGCTCCGTCCAGAAGCCTGAGATCCTGCGACCGGCTCCGCTGGGAACACGCCGCTCTAGACTCCAGCGCAGAGGAACACGACTCTGAGCTTCTTCATCACTACACTCACTCTGTCCAGAAGCCTGAGATCCCACAGCCGGCTCCGCTGGGAACACGCCGCTCTAGACTCCAGCGCAGAGGAACACGACTCTGAGCTTCTTCATCACTACACTCGCTCCGTCCAGAAGCCTGAGATCCCGCGGCCGGCTCCGCTGGGAACACGCCGCTCTAGACTCCAGCGCAGAGGAACACGACTCTGAGCTTCTTCATCACTACACTCACTCTGTCCAGAAGCCTGAGATCCCACAGCCGGCTCCGCTGGGAACACGCCGCTCTAGACTCCAGCGCAGAGGAACACGACTCTGAGCTTCTTCATCACTACACTCGCTCCGTCCAGAAGCCTGAGATCCTGCAGCCGGCTCCGCTGGGAACACGCCGCTCTAGACTCAAGCGCAGAGGAACACGACTCTGAGCTTCTTCATCACTACACTCACTCTGTCCAGAAGCCTGAGATCCCACAGCCGGCTCCGCTGGGAACACGCCGCTCTAGACTCAAGCGCAGAGGAACACGACTCTGAGCTTCTTCATCACTACACTCGCTCCGCCCAGAAGCCTGAGATCCTGCAGCCGGCTCCGCTGGGAACACGCCGCTCTAGACTCCAGCGCAGAGGAACACGACTCTGGAGCCTCTAGGGAGCAGAACGGCCCTTTCTCTGTCTCCGTTTTCTTTAATATATGGATTATTTTCTTCGGTTGGTTTTACTAGTTTATATTTGAGTCGGATACTGTTCTGCTACTCCTGTTTTATTGTTACTCTTAGCTATGTTGCTCTTATTTTTTGTTTTAATTGTTGTTATGCATGTTATATCTTCTTTTAATCTTGTTGTTCTGTAGAGCACTTTGGTCAGGTTAGTGGCTGTTGTAAATGTGCTATATAAATAACATTGAAATTGAACTACCTGTGGTGAACGTCCAGCCCCGCTGTAATCTGGTGTGTGTGTGTGTGTGTGTTTGTGTGTGTTGTACCTGTGGTGAACCTCCAGCCCCGTTGTGATCTGGTCTGCTCTGACGCCTCCACACGCACACACACACATCGGTCGGGAAACTCCTGCCGGAACCACTGTACATCCGATCTCCTCCTGCAGTCGCTGACGATCTGAGAAAGAGTGTGTGTTACTGAGGTCACATGACGACAGGAGAGCGTGCGTTACTGAGGTCACATGACGACAGGAGAGCGTGCGTTACTGAGGTCACATGACGACAGGAGAGCGTGTGTTACTGAGGTCACATGACGACAGGAGAGCGTGTGTTACTGAGGTCACATGACGACAGGAGAGCGTGTGTTACTGAGGTCACATGACGACAGGAGAGCGCGTGTTACTGAGGTCACATGACGACAGGAGAGCGCGTGTTACTGAGGTCACATGACAACAGGAGAGCGTGTGTTACTGAGGTCACATGACGACAGGAGAGCGTGTGTTACTGAGGTCACATGACGACAGGAGAGCGTGTGTTACTGAGGTCACATGACGACAGGAGAACGTGTGTTACTGAGGTCACATGACGACAGGAGAGCGTGTGTTACTGAGGACACATGACGACAGGAGAGCGTGTGTTACTGAGGTCACATGACGACAGGAGAGCGTGCGTTACTGAGGTCACATGACGACAGGAGAGCGTGTGTTACTGAGGTCATATGACGACAGGAGAGCGCGTGTTACTGAGGACACATGACGACAGGAGAGCGCGTGTTACTGAGGTCACATGACGACAGGAGAGCGTGCGTTACTGAGGTCACATGACGACAGGAGAGCTCGTGTTACTGAGGTCACATGACGACAGGAGAGCGCGTGTTACTGAGGTCACATGACGACAGGAGAGCGCGTGTTACTGAGGTCACATGACGACAGGAGAGCGCGCGTTACTGAGGTCACATGACGACAGGAGAGCGTGCGTTACTGAGGACACATGACGACAGGAGAGCGTGTGTTACTGAGGTCACATGACGACAGGAGAGCGTGTGTTACTGAGGACACATGACGACAGGAGAACGTGTGTTACTGAGGTCACATGACGACAGGAGAGCGTGTGTTACTGAGGACACATGACGACAGGAGAGCGAGTGTTACTGAGGTCACATGACGACAGGAGAGCGTGTGTTACTGAGGTCACATGACGACAGGAGAGCGTGTGTTACTGAGGTCACATGACGACAGGAGAGCTTGTGTTACTGAGGACACATGACGACAGGAGAGCGTGCGTTACTGAGGTCACATGACGACAGGAGAGCTTGTGTTACTGAGGACACATGACGACAGGAGAGCGCGTGTTACTGAGGTCACATGACGACAGGAGAGCGCGCGTTACTGAGGTCACATGACGACAGGAGAGCTTGTGTTACTGAGGACACATGACGACAGGAGAGCGTGTGTTACTGAGGTCACATGACGACAGGAGAGCGTGCGTTACTGAGGTCACATGACGACAGGAGAGCGTGTGTTACTGAGGTCACATGACGACAGGAGAGCGTGTGTTACTGAGGTCACATGACGACAGGAGAGCGAGTGTTACTGAGGTCACATGACGACAGGAGAGCGTGTGTTACTGAGGTCACATGACGACAGGAGAGCGTGTGTTACTGAGGACACATGACGACAGGAGAGCGTGCGTTACTGAGGTCACATGACGACAGGAGAGCGTGTGTTACTGAGGTCACATGACGACAGGAGAGCGCGTGTTACTGAGGTCACATGACGACAGGAGAGCGTGCGTTACTGAGGACACATGACGACAGGAGAGCGTGTGTTACTGAGGTCACATGACGACAGGAGAGCGTGTGTTACTGAGGTCACATGACGACAGGAGAGCGTGTGTTACTGAGGTCACATGACGACAGGAGAGCGTGTGTTACTGAGGACACATGACGACAGGAGAGCGTGTGTTACTGAGGTCACATGACGACAGGAGAGCGTGTGTTACTGAGGTCACATGACGACAGGAGAGCGTGTGTTACTGAGGACACATGACGACAGGAGAGCGTGTGTTACTGAGGTCACATGACGACAGGAGAGCGTGTGTTACTGAGGTCACATGACGACAGGAGAACGTGTGTTACTGAGGTCACATGACGACAGGAGAGCGTGTGTTACTGAGGTCACATGACGACAGGAGAGCGTGTGTTACTGAGGTCACATGACGACAGGAGAGCGTGTGTTACTGAGGACACATGACGACAGGAGAGCGTGTGTTACTGAGGTCACATGACGACAGGAGAGCGTGTGTTACTGAGGTCACATGACGACAGGAGAGCGTGTGTTACTGAGGTCACATGACGACAGGAGAGCGAGTGTTACTGAGGTCACATGACGACAGGAGAGCGTGTGTTACTGAGGTCACATGACGACAGGAGAGCGTGTGTTACTGAGGACACATGACGACAGGAGAGCGTGTGTTACTGAGGTCACGTGACGACAGGAGAGCGTGTGTTACTGAGGTCACATGACGACAGGAGAGCGTGTGTTACTGAGGACACATGACGACAGGAGAGCGTGTGTTACTGAGGTCACATGACGACAGGAGAGCGAGTGTTACTGAGGTCACATGACGACAGGAGAGCGTGTGTTACTGAGGTCACATGACGACAGGAGAGCGTGTGTTACTGAGGTCACATGACGACAGGAGAGCGTGTGTTACTGAGGTCACATGACGACAGGAGAGCGTGTGTTACTGAGGACACATGACGACAGGAGAGCGTGTGTTACTGAGGACACATGACGACAGGAGAGCGTGTGTTACTGAGGTCACATGACGACAGGAGAGCGTGTGTTACTGAGGACACATGACGACAGGAGAGCGAGTGTTACTGAGGACACATGACGACAGGAGAGCGTGTGTTACTGAGGTCACATGACGACAGGAGAGCGTGTGTTACTGAGGTCACATGACGACAGGAGAGCGTGTGTTACTGAGGTCACATGACGACAGGAGAGCGTGTGTTACTGAGGTCACATGACGACAGGAGAGCGTGTGTTACTGAGGACACATGACGACAGGAGAGCGTGTGTTACTGAGGACACATGACGACAGGAGAACGAGTGTTACTGAGGTCACATGACGACAGGAGAGCGTGTGTTACTGAGGACACATGACGACAGGAGAGCGTGTGTTACTGAGGACACATGACGACAGGAGAGCGTGTGTTACTGAGGACACATGACGACAGGAGAGCGTGTGTTACTGAGGACACATGACGACAGGAGAGCGTGTGTTACTGAGGTCACATGACGACAGGAGAGCGTGTGTTACTGAGGACACATGACGACAGGAGAGCGTGCGTTACTGAGGTCACATGACGACAGGAGAGCGAGTGTTACTGAGGTCACATGACGACAGGAGAGCGTGTGTTACTGAGGTCACATGACGACAGGAGAGCGTGTGTTACTGAGGACACATGACGACAGGAGAGCGAGTGTTACTGAGGACACATGACGACAGGAGAGCGTGTGTTACTGAGGTCACATGACGACAGGAGAGCGTGTGTTACTGAGGTCACATGACGACAGGAGAGCGTGTGTTACTGAGGTCACATGACGACAGGAGAGCGTGTGTTACTGAGGTCACATGACGACAGGAGAGCGTGTGTTACTGAGGTCACATGACGACAGGAGAGCGAGTGTTACTGAGGTCACATGACGACAGGAGAGCGTGTGTTACTGAGGTCACATGACGACAGGAGAGCGTGTGTTACTGAGGACACATGACGACAGGAGAGCGTGTGTTACTGAGGTCACGTGACGACAGGAGAGCGTGTGTTACTGAGGTCACGTGACGACAGGAGAGCGTGTGTTACTGAGGACACATGACGACAGGAGAGCGTGTGTTACTGAGGTCACATGACGACAGGAGAGCGAGTGTTACTGAGGTCACATGACGACAGGAGAGCGTGTGTTACTGAGGTCACATGACGACAGGAGAGCGTGTGTTACTGAGGTCACATGACGACAGGAGAGCGTGTGTTACTGAGGACACATGACGACAGGAGAGCGTGTGTTACTGAGGTCACATGACGACAGGAGAGCGAGTGTTACTGAGGTCACATGACGACAGGAGAGCGTGTGTTACTGAGGACACATGACGACAGGAGAGCGTGCGTTACTGAGGTCACATGACGACAGGAGAGCGTGCGTTACTGAGGTCACATGACGACAGGAGAGCGTGTGTTACTGAGGTCACATGACGACAGGAGAGCGTGTGTTACTGAGGTCACATGACGACAGGAGAGCGTGTGTTACTGAGGTCACATGACGACAGGAGAGCGCGTGTTACTGAGGTCACATGACGACAGGAGAGCGCGTGTTACTGAGGTCACATGACAACAGGAGAGCGTGTGTTACTGAGGTCACATGACGACAGGAGAGCGTGTGTTACTGAGGTCACATGACGACAGGAGAGCGTGTGTTACTGAGGTCACATGACGACAGGAGAACGTGTGTTACTGAGGTCACATGACGACAGGAGAGCGTGTGTTACTGAGGACACATGACGACAGGAGAGCGTGTGTTACTGAGGTCACATGACGACAGGAGAGCGTGCGTTACTGAGGTCACATGACGACAGGAGAGCGTGTGTTACTGAGGTCATATGACGACAGGAGAGCGCGTGTTACTGAGGACACATGACGACAGGAGAGCGCGTGTTACTGAGGTCACATGACGACAGGAGAGCGTGCGTTACTGAGGTCACATGACGACAGGAGAGCTCGTGTTACTGAGGTCACATGACGACAGGAGAGCGCGTGTTACTGAGGTCACATGACGACAGGAGAGCGCGTGTTACTGAGGTCACATGACGACAGGAGAGCGCGTGTTACTGAGGTCACATGACGACAGGAGAGCGTGCGTTACTGAGGACACATGACGACAGGAGAGCGTGTGTTACTGAGGTCACATGACGACAGGAGAGCGTGTGTTACTGAGGACACATGACGACAGGAGAACGTGTGTTACTGAGGTCACATGACGACAGGAGAGCGTGTGTTACTGAGGACACATGACGACAGGAGAGCGAGTGTTACTGAGGTCACATGACGACAGGAGAGCGTGTGTTACTGAGGTCACATGACGACAGGAGAGCGTGTGTTACTGAGGTCACATGACGACAGGAGAGCTTGTGTTACTGAGGACACATGACGACAGGAGAGCGTGTGTTACTGAGGTCACATGACGACAGGAGAGCGCGTGTTACTGAGGTCACATGACGACAGGAGAGCGCGCGTTACTGAGGTCACATGACGACAGGAGAGCTTGTGTTACTGAGGACACATGACGACAGGAGAGCGTGTGTTACTGAGGTCACATGACGACAGGAGAGCGTGCGTTACTGAGGTCACATGACGACAGGAGAGCGTGTGTTACTGAGGTCACATGACGACAGGAGAGCGTGTGTTACTGAGGTCACATGACGACAGGAGAGCGAGTGTTACTGAGGTCACATGACGACAGGAGAGCGTGTGTTACTGAGGTCACATGACGACAGGAGAGCGTGCGTTACTGAGGACACATGACGACAGGAGAGCGTGCGTTACTGAGGTCACATGACGACAGGAGAGCGTGCGTTACTGAGGTCACATGACGACAGGAGAGCGCGTGTTACTGAGGTCACATGACGACAGGAGAGCGCGTGTTACTGAGGTCACATGACGACAGGAGAGCGTGCGTTACTGAGGACACATGACGACAGGAGAGCGTGTGTTACTGAGGTCACATGACGACAGGAGAGCGTGTGTTACTGAGGTCACATGACGACAGGAGAGCGTGTGTTACTGAGGACACATGACGACAGGAGAGCGTGTGTTACTGAGGTCACATGACGACAGGAGAGCGTGTGTTACTGAGGTCACATGACGACAGGAGAGCGTGTGTTACTGAGGACACATGACGACAGGAGAGCGTGTGTTACTGAGGTCACATGACGACAGGAGAGCGTGTGTTACTGAGGTCACATGACGACAGGAGAACGTGTGTTACTGAGGTCACATGACGACAGGAGAGCGTGTGTTACTGAGGTCACATGACGACAGGAGAGCGTGTGTTACTGAGGTCACATGACGACAGGAGAGCGTGTGTTACTGAGGACACATGACGACAGGAGAGCGTGTGTTACTGAGGTCACATGACGACAGGAGAGCGTGTGTTACTGAGGACACATGACGACAGGAGAGCGTGTGTTACTGAGGTCACATGACGACAGGAGAGCGTGTGTTACTGAGGTCACATGACGACAGGAGAGCTTGTGTTACTGAGGTCACATGACGACAGGAGAACGTGTGTTACTGAGGTCACGTGACGACAGGAGAGCGTGTGTTACTGAGGTCACGTGACGACAGGAGAGCGAGTGTTACTGAGGTCACGTGACGACAGGAGAGCGTGTGTTACTGAGGTCACGTGACGACAGGAGAGCGTGTGTTACTGAGGTCACATGACGACAGGAGAGCGTGTGTTACTGAGGTCACATGACGACAGGAGAGCGTGTGTTACTGAGGTCACATGACGACAGGAGAGCGTGTGTTACTGAGGTCACATGACGACAGGAGAGCGTGTGTTACTGAGGTCACATGACGACAGGAGAGCGTGTGTTACTGAGGTCACATGACGACAGGAGAGCGTGTGTTACTGAGGACACATGACGACAGGAGAGCGAGTGTTACTGAGGACACATGACGACAGGAGAGCGTGTGTTACTGAGGTCACATGACGACAGGAGAGCGCGTGTTACTGAGGTCACATGACGACAGGAGAGCGCGTGTTACTGAGGTCACATGACGACAGGAGAGCGTGTGTTACTGAGGTCACATGACGACAGGAGAGCGCGTGTTACTGAGGTCACATGACGACAGGAGAGCGTGTGTTACTGAGGTCACATGACGACAGGAGAGCGAGTGTTACTGAGGTCACATGACGACAGGAGAGCGTGTGTTACTGAGGTCACATGACGACAGGAGAGCGTGTGTTACTGAGGACACATGACGACAGGAGAGCGTGTGTTACTGAGGACACATGACGACAGGAGAGCGTGTGTTACTGAGGACACATGACGACAGGAGAGCGTGTGTTACTGAGGACACATGACGACAGGAGAGCGAGTGTTACTGAGGTCACATGACGACAGGAGAGCTTGTGTTACTGAGGACACATGACGACAGGAGAGCGTGCGTTACTGAGGTCACATGACGACAGGAGAGCGCGCGTTACTGAGGTCACATGACGACAGGAGAGCGTGCGTTACTGAGGTCACATGACGACAGGAGAGCGCGTGTTACTGAGGTCACATGACGACAGGAGAGCTTGTGTTACTGAGGACACATGACGACAGGAGAGCGTGTGTTACTGAGGTCACATGACGACAGGAGAGCGTGCGTTACTGAGGTCACATGACGACAGGAGAGCGTGCGTTACTGAGGTCACATGACGACAGGAGAGCGTGTGTTACTGAGGTCACATGACGACAGGAGAGCGCGTGTTACTGAGGTCACATGACGACAGGAGAGCGTGTGTTACTGAGGTCACATGACGACAGGAGAGCGTGTGTTACTGAGGTCACATGACGACAGGAGAGCGTGCGTTACTGAGGTCACATGACGACAGGAGAGCGTGCGTTACTGAGGACACATGACGACAGGAGAGCGTGTGTTACTGAGGTCACATGACGACAGGAGAGCGTGTGTTACTGAGGTCACATGACGACAGGAGAGCGCGTGTTACTGAGGTCACATGACGACAGGAGAGCGTGTGTTACTGAGGTCACATGACGACAGGAGAGCGTGTGTTACTGAGGTCACATGACGACAGGAGAGCGTGTGTTACTGAGGACACATGACGACAGGAGAGCGTGTGTTACTGAGGTCACATGACGACAGGAGAGCGTGTGTTACTGAGGTCACATGACGACAGGAGAACGTGTGTTACTGAGGTCACATGACGACAGGAGAGCGTGTGTTACTGAGGACACATGACGACAGGAGAGCGTGTGTTACTGAGGACACATGACGACAGGAGAGCGTGTGTTACTGAGGACACATGACGACAGGAGAGCGTGTGTTACTGAGGACACATGACGACAGGAGAGCGTGTGTTACTGAGGTCACATGACGACAGGAGAGCGTGTGTTACTGAGGACACATGACGACAGGAGAGCGTGCGTTACTGAGGTCACATGACGACAGGAGAGCGAGTGTTACTGAGGTCACATGACGACAGGAGAGTGTGTGTTACTGAGGTCACATGACGACAGGAGAGCGTGTGTTACTGAGGACACATGACGACAGGAGAGCGTGTGTTACTGAGGTCACATGACGACAGGAGAGCGTGTGTTACTGAGGTCACATGACGACAGGAGAGCGTGTGTTACTGAGGTCACATGACGACAGGAGAGCGTGTGTTACTGAGGTCACATGACGACAGGAGAGCGTGTGTTACTGAGGTCACATGACGACAGGAGAGCGAGTGTTACTGAGGTCACATGACGACAGGAGAGCGTGTGTTACTGAGGTCACATGACGACAGGAGAGCGTGTGTTACTGAGGACACATGACGACAGGAGAGCGTGTGTTACTGAGGTTACGTGACGACAGGAGAGCGTGTGTTACTGAGGTCACATGACGACAGGAGAGCGTGTGTTACTGAGGACACATGACGACAGGAGAGCGTGTGTTACTGAGGTCACATGACGACAGGAGAGCGAGTGTTACTGAGGTCACATGACGACAGGAGAGCGTGTGTTACTGAGGTCACATGACGACAGGAGAGCGTGTGTTACTGAGGTCACATGACGACAGGAGAGCGTGTGTTACTGAGGACACATGACGACAGGAGAGCGTGTGTTACTGAGGTCACATGACGACAGGAGAGCGAGTGTTACTGAGGTCACATGACGACAGGAGAGCGTGTGTTACTGAGGACACATGACGACAGGAGAGCGTGTGTTACTGAGGTCACATGACGACAGGAGAGCGAGTGTTACTGAGGTCACATGACGACAGGAGAGCGTGTGTTACTGAGGACACATGACGACAGGAGAGCGTGTGTTACTGAGGTCACATGACGACAGGAGAGCGAGTGTTACTGAGGTCACATGACGACAGGAGAGCGTGTGTTACTGAGGTCACATGACGACAGGAGAGCGTGTGTTACTGAGGTCACATGACGACAGGAGAGCGAGTGTTACTGAGGTCACATGACGACAGGAGAGCGTGTGTTACTGAGGTCACATGACGACAGGAGAGCGTGTGTTACTGAGGACACATGACGACAGGAGAGCGTGTGTTACTGAGGTCACATGACGACAGGAGAGCGTGTGTTACTGAGGTCACATGACGACAGGAGAGCGTGTGTTACTGAGGTCACATGACGACAGGAGAGCGAGTGTTACTGAGGTCATAATGTTGGATATTAAATGTTCCAACTAAGCAGCCAAAAGCCAAAGCCGACAGAAAAAACATTGGGAGAGCCCAGGCTCAGTCGCTCAGTTCTCGAACAGTGTACGATTATGATTATGATTATGATTATGTACCCAGACGGGTCGCGCGGCATGTTGGACGGCCAGCCGGCAGAAGAAGCCCGAGTCCTGCTGTCTCCTCATCTCTCCCCAGCGGATCATCTCGGCCCGATGCCTCTCCTTATACTGACCACAGCCCAGCAGCTCATCGTAGTCCAGATCATGATCCTGAACACACACACACACACCGGTCAAAAATCATGATCCTGAACACACACACACCAGTCGAAAATCATGATCCTGAACACACACACACACCGGTCAAAAATCATGATCCTGAACACACACACCAGTCGAAAATCATGATCCTGAACACACACACACCAGTTGAAAATCATGATCCTGAACACACACACACACCAGTCGAAAATCATGATCCTGAACACACACACACACACACCAGTCGAAAATCATGATCCTGAACACACACACACACACACTGGTCAAAAATCATGATCCTGAACACACACACCAGTCACTGTGTTTACACATTAAACTGAAATTAAAATTAGCACTGCACGATTCTGGATAAACTATAATAATGATATACTACTAATCATTATGAATTATAGTTTGAAATAATGATACTACTAATCCTCATATTAGAGTGATTTCTGAAGGATCATGTGACACTGAAGACTGGAGTAATGATGCTGAAAATACAGCTTTGATCACAGGAATACATTACACTTTACTATGTATTCACATAGAAAACAGCAGATTTACACTGGAGTAATATTTCACTGATTTACTGTATTTCTGATCAAATTTTGTAGATTTTATTAAGATTTTCATTTTGTAGATTTGATTCTTTAATAGATTTTCTGGACTACGGATTGACCACAGTTTTCCTCAACGCCCTCTGATCATTCACATGAATTATGGGAGTGATATAATACAGGAGTAACTTCTGTCTAACAACAGTACCGGTCGTTATTCTCCTCACCCTCGACTACTGAGATTGAGGAAACCAGAGGTCAGAGGTCATTTACAGCAGCTTAGATTACAGCTTTAAAGAAGAAGCGACAGATCTTTCCTTCTATATTGTGATGTACTGATTATTGAAAAAGAAGAAATGTAAGGCATGGTTCTGTGCACCGGTTGCTGATTGGATGTAGGGATGTGGGCGTGGCTCTCAACAGTGTATGCAGATGAGCGAGTGAGTGCATAAATGCCTGAAGTATCGAATATGATACACATATGCAAACCTTTTTTTTAAGTTAAAAATATTTAGCCAAAAGGTTATAAATCTGAGTGTTATCACGCATGTCAGGCTACAGGGTTGAAGAGTGTATATACCTGTGCATACTGCTGTTTGAGTGGCGCAGACAGTCGGAGTATACAGCACATCTCTGCAGTCAGCCTGCGATCACAACAACAGCATCAGCATCAGCGTTCATGCAGCCAGGTCACCTGTGCGCGCGACACTAGAGCTCACCTGTGCGCGCGACACCGAACTCACCTGTGCTGAATCAAATCGGCCACATAATCCTTCCCTGACTTCCGCTTCCCACTGAATAACAGGATAATCCTCGGCTGTGAGTGTGTCATGGTTGTGGTCGCATCTAATGCGTTCTTCACACTCATAAACACATGTTCAGTATGAGGAACGACTGCATCTCGACTTTACCGTAATGCACCAAGATGACGCAGCCACCAAAACGCATAAACACGCTTCGATGCTGCTATTTTAGTTTTTCTCACTCAGTTATGTTTATTAAATTATTTTATTGTGTTCTTTAAAATATCAGTACAGTTTTTTCTTTCACTGAAGGAAGTAGTGGATGTATCTGTGTGATGTAACGTCTGTGTTCGTGATGTTAGGTGTAATTACGGCAATCGCGCGAGTGTCACGCCATCAGCTCACGGAGTATGTGCTTACCGGTAATATATTCACATCCTTTTTAAAGCTACCTTATTTTGATATTACTTATATAGCACCAGAGACTCTTAAATAAAGCAATAGTCTTAAATTACTCACGTATTTCTTTACTACTTTTTTTCTGCCATCACTGACCCGGAAGTGAAACCAAACAAGCGGTCTCTGGATTTTGTTTATTTTCATTCACCCAGGTGCCAAAATATTTACCTGCATGTGTGCTAACACTCGGACTAACTGGGTCTAATATATGTACTATTTCCTTCTAATATCTTTATTTATTATTGAATGTTAGATTTAATTTCACTTTATCGTCATATGGAGTTTTTCCTCATTTTGAAAGACGAACAGCTCATCTGATACATGTTTTATCTTGTGCTTTAAATACCAAATGTCTGATTTTACACGCATAGTAACGTAAAGATCTTGGTGAGTGCGTTATTTGAGTTCCCCGTGACCCGGAAGTGTTGGGTCTGCCGCAGTGTTTTGGCCGCTTCTCCTCCTCCTCCTCGGGTGTTTGTTTACCTGTGAGGTTCTGCGGTTCTGGACTGGATGTGATGAACGGGAGCGCGAACACGCCTCTGGATAAAGAGGAGCATGTGCTGAAGCTCGGAGACAGTTTCGAGAAGAGACCCAAATCATCCTTCCACACCATCAGATGTGAGTAACACAAACACACCTCTAATCTCAAGATTAGCGTTTAGCAGAAGCAGCCTTTAGCCTTAGCAGCGGAATAATAAACATCCAGCGCGTGGATGTGACGTCATTGACAGCGGGGAAAATCAGAGTGGTTTAATTTTGGCGCGATATTAACAGACAACTGAAGAAGCTAACGTATTAAACTGCGGTCTTTTAATATTTTTGCCCTGATTAATTACCAAATTATTAAAAAAAATATTGGTAACGCTTTGCTTAAAATTAGTTAAAGTCGCATGAAAGTGAATTTGCGAACAACAACAGATGTAGGGCGGAGCTTGATTGTGTCCGTGTGGAGTTGATTGGCTGGTGGGATGGTTGTGGTTTGTTATTGGCTGATCTCATGTGAGTGACAGGTTATAGCCCCACCCTCGTTGTTAGATGCTGCAAGAGGAACTTATTCTGATTCAACTTTATTGGAGCATTAGCTCAACGTCAAGCTGATAAAAGTAGCCTATTATTGTAACGTTGCAGTGGGAGTTTACATGAGTTTCCAGCATGTTGTGTGATGCTTTCTCCGGTGTGTTGAAAGTCTCAGTGTGGCCGGTACCATGAGTGCTCGCTCTTGAGTTCCAGCACGCGCAAGAGCACGCCACGAGCCCTCTTGTAAAAATTGGTTGCAATCTGAAACATCACCGATAGAGGCCGCTAAAAATACATATAGCACCTTTAAGATTTTTAGGAACAGAAACTGGAATCAAATGTAAAATAACACTGCAGTTTATAAATAAAATATACATTACAAATATAGTTACAGTTATTCAGTGAAGAACGAGTGAGTTTTCTTTGTCTTGTGTTGTGTGATTAGTGTTATTATAGAGACGGCAGGAATATGAGCGCTGTCACTTTAAGAGCCGCACGGGTCCAATATACTGATACACGTGAGGACAGAAAACTTTGGTTTAAAGTCATATTGAAATGCTCACAAAGGAATCGAAATTTTACGACAAGTATTCGATTCCAGAATTGGAATAGAATTTCGATTCCCAGCCTAATTGTAGTGTCCTCCGGCCTGTTGGGTCTGTCCTCCTCAGATGACTTCAAGCCGGCGTCGATCGACACGTCGTGTGAAGGAGAGCTGCAGGTGGGCAAGGGCGAGGAGGTGACCATCACACTCCCACACATCCCGGTAAGAGTGTGTCCTGTGTGTGTGTGTGTGTGTGTGTGTGTGTGCTCACTCGCTCTCGTCCGCAGGGGTCCACGCCGCCCATGACCGTCTTCAAGGGCAACAAGAGGCCGTATCAGAAGGACTGCGTGCTCATCATCAACCACGACACGGGCGAGTTCATGCTGGAGAAGCTCAGCAGCAGCATACAGGTCAAGAAGACCAGGTGGGTCGTTCATGTGTGGAGCTTATTAAAGACACGTGAGGCACAACAAACATGCGGCACTCTCTCTGAATGACTGAAGCAGGTTTATTAGGCTACTGTCACTTTAAGAGCTGCTCGGATCCAATATACTGTTACACGCTCTTTCTCAGTGTTTACATTTACCTAAGACCTAACTGACTGTGTTTAGGAGGATATTCGGCAAAATGGATATTTAACCCTTTAGCTGCGTGTCTGAAAACCACAGTAGGCTATACTTCGCTTATGCGCATGCCGTCCCGTCCCGGAGCGTGCACACAGAAAGCCGTCTGGGGAACAGCATCTCTTTCGCGACTTTATGCGCTTTTAATAACACTGTTTAATATCAAACACATCCCACAGTTTAGTGTGAGGCTCAAAACTGAGTGAATCCAGTTAATCCACACGATAAACACGTTCACATGACTGGCAGTATCGCAGTGAATGCGTGTGTATTTCTGTGCTCATGTGTCCAGTGAGACGAGGTGTAGATGATGATTGTGTGTGTGTGTTGGTCAGGGCCGAGGGATGAGGTGCTGATGATGATTGTGTGTGTATTGGTCTGGGCCGAGGGCAGCAGATGAGGTGCTGATGATGATGATTGTGTGTTGGTCAGGGCCGAGGGCAGCAGTAAGGTCCAGGCTCGTCTGGATCAGCAGTCGGTGAGAGCGACTCCGCTGACGGCTCAGTTTCGCACCCCCCTCCGGCCAGCAGGGGGCGCTAGGAGCTCGCCAGGCAAAGACAACCCTTCACCAGAGCCACAGCTGGACGACATCAAGCGAGGTCAGACACAGACACACTCACACACACAGGGGTTGCTTGTGTTTTTAGAATTTAGCATTTTTATAGTTTAATACGTAAAAAAAACTCACGCTATTGGCTGGTCAGCGGGAACTGCACGAACCTATGGCAGAGCGGCGTAACTGCGAACCAATCGGTGCACGGCCCGCCGAGCTGAGCACAGAGCCCACCAGAATGGGCGACTCTCGATTCACCATAGATTCAGGTTTATTGACTGAAGCGACGATCTACGGACCTCGCAGAACAACTCTACTCGAAGCCGAGAAAGCAGAGCCAGCAGCGAGCAAGCCAGCACAGATCCAGAGCGCGACTCCACCCCTCGCGTTCTCCTGTTTCCTTTTCCTCGCCGAGCTTATCCGCGTCCTGTCTAAAGCAGTCGAGGCGCTCGGTCTCGATTGAGCCCCTCCTGAGAAGCCCTCTAGCAGCCGCCTGGACGAATGGTTCCTGTCGGAGCACCAACAGGCCCCTCGCCAGCGATCTGCACCTTTCTTCCCAGAAGTTCACAAAGAACTGACAAAATCATGGCGTGCCCCCTACTCGGCGCGCATACGTGTCTCTAACTCAGCCGTGCTCCCAAACATTGATGGTGCTGAGGAAAAGGGTTAAGAGAAACTGCCCCCCCTTGAGGAAGCCGTGGCTCCGCACCTTTGCCCACCCACTGCTATTGGATTGAAATCCAAGGTGGCTCATCCATCCAAACCACTTTAGCGCTCGCAGGCAGCAAGTGTCAGGGACCCCGGCCTAGAATTACGCTGGATCCTGAACCCAGAAAGCAGTCCTGATTAACAAGACAGGCAGAGGGTTGATTCTCCACGCGGCCCGACCACCCTCCAAAAAGCCCTGTGTTCCTCCAAATGCCCCGTTTAGTACTGGCCAATGGAGTAGATGTTGCGATTGCAAGCAGTGAGCCCGTTTAAGTTCACGCCCCCTTGCAAACAAAATAAAAAACAAAAATACTCTGCACTTTTCCTCTTCCACACCACACGAGTGTCGGTTCCCTGCTCAAATGCAGCGCGCTGTCACTCGAAATTATCCAACCCATAGCCAACCAGGCCGAGGCATGGAAAGCCATCCCTGGTGTGTCACGAACACAGTAGAATGAGGCTACTCGCTCTAATTCGCTCTAATTCAAGATGTTAACCCTGAAACAAATCCTTGTGCTAGTTCCCCCGGGGGATTGGTTTTTCTCAGTGGATCTGAAAGATGCATACTTTCATATTAAAATAGCCCCCTGTCACAGACCGTTTTTGATATTCGCATTCGAAGGGGTGGCCTACCAGTATACAGTCCCGCCGTTCGGGGTGTCCCTGGCCCACACACTTTTACAAAGTGCATGGATGCAGCACTTTCCCCCCTGAGACAGAAGGGAATGCGCATCTTGAACTACCTCGACGACTGGCTCGTCGGAGGCGGAACTGAACGCTCTCAGGTCTGTGCTCCTCAGCCATTTGGAATGCCTGGGACTCAGAATGAACACAGCTAAGAGCTCACTTTTCCCCAGTCAGAGAATCTCCTTCCTGGGTGCTGTTATAGACTTGGCTCAAATGAGGGCGTGTCTGTCAAACAAGCGCCTTCAGGCTATTCAGCGACTCGTGAGCCTGTTCAGAGTGGGGACCAAGCGCCCCCTCAGAACCTTTCAGAGGATGCTAGGCCTCATGGCCTCTGCGTCATCAGTACTGCCGTTGGGTATGCTTCAAATGCGCCCCCTGCAGTACTGGCTGAAACCACAGGTTTTTCCCCAGGCTTGGTGTTCAGGCCATCTCCATATCAAGGTGGACCATGGCTGCACCAAAGCCTTGGCCTCTTGGAAAAATCCCAGCCTCTTCGAGTCAGGGGTAAGCTTGGGGATCGTCTCAAGACGGATGGTGGTCACCACGGACGCCTCCAAATCAGGTTGGATTGCTCTGTGCGAGGGCAAACCGGCCTCCGGCTCTTGGACGACCACGGAGAGACTGTTACATATCAACTGGCTAGAAATGCTGGCGGTTTTGCTAGCCCTCAAAACCTTCCTACCACGCCTGGCAGGTCACCACATCTTGGTCCGGACGGGCAACACTACAGTACACTACACTACACTACAGGGCGGGCTCAGGTCGAGACGCCTGTACTAACTGGCCAGAAGTCTCCTCTTATGGGCAAAGCGCAACCTGCGTTCGCTGAGAGCGACGCATGTGCCAGACAAACTGAACCAGGGAGTAGATATGCTGTCCCCGGGCAATGTGTCCCCAGGTGAATGGAGCCTCAATCCCCAAACGGTTCAAAGGATCTGGGACGTTTTCAGGAGAGCAGAGGTTTGACCTCTTCGCCTCCGAAGACAACTCTCACTGCCCAATATTTTTCTCGAAGGGCAGGGATGTGCTGGCCCACGAACGGCCCAGCCTTCCCCTGTATGGTTTTCCCCTGGTCATGCTCCTCCCTCAGGTCATTAAAAGGATCAGGGAGGGCAGACACACAGTCCTACTAGTGGCCCCCCTCTGGCGGACCCAACCTTGGTTCCTCGAGTGGATCCAGCTGCTCACAGCAGCCCCGTGGCCGATACCCCTGAAGACCTTCTTTCCCAGGCCAACAGGACGATTTGACCCCGTCCCAAACTATGGGCCCTCCATGTGTGGCCTCTCGACAGGAGCTTGCATATATCCCAGTGACAGTCCTGAGCACAATTTGTCTACGAGACGCCTCTTAAGTGGTCTGTGTTCTCCGGCTGCTGCTCAACCCGGAACCAGAACCTTGCTTTATGCAAAGTATCTCTGATACTTTCATTTCTCCAAGAGCTACTAGATGCGGGCCGTACCCCTTCCATGCTCAAAGTCTACGTGGCGGCCATCGCAGCTTTCCATGCCCCAGTGGCACGCTAGTCGATAGGGAAAAGCAAAATCTATTGGCGATATATGCTCGGCGGCTGGCTGGTCCTCGCGTCTACCTTCGCCAGATTTTATAACTTGGAAGTCCCTCTGCTTGCCTCTGTACGTGCCCGCTCCATTATCATTAGGGCCTTTGCCCTATCAAGCCATCTCGAGGCGTCATGTCAGACTTGACAGCCCTTGCTTTGGACTCTTGTTCAAGCATCCCAACCTTGGGTCATTGAACAGGTCGTTCCGCTTAACATAGCACGGCGTGATTAGATTGGTTCCCCAAAGTGTATAGTTACGCAATATGACTGATCGTTCGAAAGGGAACGACTCGGTTACTCACGTAACCTCGGTTCCCTAAGATAAGGGAACTTAACTATGGCGCACACGACTCTGCGTTCGTCGCTTCAGTCGATAAACCTAAATCTATGGCGAAACGAGCGTCTTTTATATGCAGATGCCCCGCCCATTTTGGCGGGCTCTGTGCTCAGCTCGGCGGGCTATGCACCGATTGGTTCGCAGTTACGCCACTCTGCCATAGGTTCGTGCAGTTACCACTGACCAGCCAATAGCGTGAGAGTAGTCTCTGCACTGTTATGGCTGTGCAGTAGCACTGTTATTATACAAAAAGGCTTCAGTATTTGGAGAACAAAGAGTTTTCCCCATAGCGTATAGCTACGCAATACTTGTTCCCTTATCTCAGGGAACCGTGGTTACGTTAGTAACCGAGTCGTTTCTTCCGGTAACGAACACATCACAATATTCCTCATTTAAATAATTAATACGCAGAAAAAAGGGGCGGAGCCTGGTTGAGTTAGTTAGTAGTGTGTTGAAACTGCCAGTTATGGAAAGGGGCGGGACATTTCCCAAACTCGAAGTGCTCGACCAATCACAACACAATGCTCCAGCCGACCAATCAGAGAATAGTGTGCTTTTCAGAAGGAGGGGCTTCTGACAGACTGGGAAGAGAGGAGCCGCAACAATGGAGAATATGAGGAGAATAGTCAACATTCAAGCAGGAAAACCTGTTCTAGTAGAGCCTGAAACAACAGTTTAAGGTTGCAACGCTGACTCCAGTGCTGTGTCGAGGTTTAATGTGTGTGTGTGTCTCAGAGCTGCGGGCCGAGGTGGACGTGATCGAGCAGATGAGCAGCAGCTCTTCTTCCTCAGACTCGGGTAGCGGCGCTGAAGACAACAGCTCCGGCAGCGACTCCGAACCCGACACTCGTCTCTCTCCCGGCGGGAACAACACAGACAACGGACTCAGCCAATCACAGGGCAGCAGCCAGCTGATGAACACACTCAGCCAATCACAGGGCAGCAGCCAGCTGATGAACACGCTCAGCCAATCACAGGGCAGCAGCCAGCTGATGAACACGCTCAGTAAGACTCACACACACTCACGCATGTCATGTGCTGCGTCCCAATTCGCCTACTCATACTACGCCCAAGAATTATGTACCGTATTTTCCGCACTATACGGCGCACCGGATTATAAGGCGCACCTTCAATGAATGACCTATTTTAGAACATTTTTCATATATAGGGCGCACCGGATTATAAGGCGCATAAGATACTGCAGTCAAACGTTTGACTGGGATTGTGTTATGCATCCACTAGATGTCAACAAATGTCAACAAAAAAGTCAGATAAAGTCAAACTTTGTGAAGCGTTCTGACAACTCCGTTCACTCCCATGGTAACGTTGTTCAAACGTTAAAGGAAAACTCCGGTCAATATTAACATTGAGCTCATTTTTTTGTAAATTTGGAGTGCTGTCAGTACAGATAACAACGACAAAAACCGGTGTTGCCTACACCGTGTTATCCCCTTTTTAAAATGTGCACCCTGTTGACTTTAATGGGGCAAGTTCTAAACCTGCTTTTAGCCTCTTAACAACCTTAATGTGTCATTACAAGTGCACAGCCATGTGAGTGAACACGGTGAATCTGACTGCAGTAAATGTGAAAGATATGAATAAAAATGATGTTTATTAAGCCAGCTCACATACCCGTATTTTCTCCCTGTTTTCGGCTGAAGTCCACAGTAGGCGATTGTCGAGTGCGCGCGCGATCATTGGTAATAAGCAACAGTGGAGACTCAGACTGTCAGCTGTCAGCCGATGACGGTGCTGTGTGGTGTTCTGAGAATATCAGCTCAAATGGATAGTTCATCCGAATCAGATGTTGAACACACGGAGGAGGTTTGATCGCGCGCACGAACTCGACAATCAACTACTGTGGACTTCGGCCGAAAACAGGAAGTAAATACGGGTATGCCAAGGGGGTAATCCATCGACTGGAAGTTGAAGCCGGCCGGGTGCCGCCATCTTGTAGCAGAACTTCACTTGTGTTAGCATTTCCATTGACTCCCATTCATTTTGGCGTCACTTTGACAGCGAATAACTTTACATCTGAGGCGTTTAAAGACTCCATTTGTCCATTATTTATTTCTAAAGAAACACGACAATGTATAAAGGGCTCCATTACCTTCTATGTTACATTATGGCCCTGTAGAAACAGATTTAGTAAAAATAGGCTAGCGATCGCGTCATAACCACTCGACTCTCTGTCGCGCTGTACAGAAATGACCGTACAGACAGGAGGAGAAGCTCGCAGGCGATCGGGGGGACGTCCCGTCAAGGGAGAAGCACATAGATAATGAGTCCATAAAAGCAACGGGATACTTACTCCTGCTCACTCACGCCAAAGACCTCTGCTCAAGTTCCCCATCTCTGCAAGATTAACGTTGGCAATTTTCACGCACAGCTACTAGAAGAGTAACGTCTGTCAGACAGGTTGCTCACGTCATCAAGCTTAGTTTGAGTCGGCTTGAGTCTGCGCGTCAGGAACGGAAGTGCTCAAAAATCGCTTAAAATGGGCTTCAACTGTCTCAACTGAGTTCCAATGAGATGCTCTGTCCACTTCTTATACTGTCTATGGGGTATGTGAGCTGGCTGAATAAAGAGAAAGCTCGGATCACAGTTGAGACTGATATATCAGCCCAGGCATCCACGATCCATTGGCAGATAGTGGCGTAAGTCGCCCGGTGCGGTCTCCCCGTCTTGGTGAACGTGTGTTCACCATCCATATATAAGGCGCTCTGGATTATAAGACGCACTGTCGTTTTTTGAGAAAATTAAAGGCTTTTAAGTGCGCCTTATAGTGCGGAAAATACGGTACTCTTTTTGTGAAGAAAAATTTAGGACGGGTAGTATGTGAATTGGGACGCAGCGATTCTCTCCTCGTGACCCGCAGAGGATAAAGTGTGTGTTGTTGTCCTCAGGAAACGATCTTCAGCTGAGTGAATCTGGCAGCGACAGCGACTGAGATCACAGCAGCTCTTCGGCTCATCTGAACATCCGGGATGCTATAGAATGTTTTAAAGAATGTTAAATAACTATTAGATTGTATTTTTATTGCAGAGGGACATTTTTGAACCGATACGGTTGTGTAAGGATGTAATATTGTACCTTTGGTTGTTCAGTGTTTTTATGAAGTTCAACATGCTTGTTTATTGTGCAGTGTTACACACACACACACACACACACACACACACACACTCCATCTGCGAGGTTCAGTCATGTTTCCTACAGTGTGAGATCAGTGCAGACACACATCATTTTTGTGTTTTTATGACTTAAGGCTCACAATCCTTCATGTTACACGTTACGTGAAACATTTTGAATCCTTGTCGATACCAAAATCTGTGTATGTGATCATCTCTAGACGTCTATACTGCTTGTTTAACCAAACGCAAATGGTTGTCACCGGAAGGTCAGGAGGTTATTATTAATAATGAAACATATGTACAGATTATTTGTTCATAGTAAGATATATACAACATGCATTTAGATTTTTATTTATTTATTTTTTATTTAAATAACAATAGGGAAATACAGAGTCATACAAAACACATGAATCTATAAAAAATTAAATTACACACAATTCTGCATCTTGTATCAAAAATAAATCGGACATCTAATACATCAAGTATCCTTTTCAACAGCTGAGATGTCTTAACAGCGAGAGAGTTGGAACAAACCTTTAAGTCAGTGTAAAATAGTCTACCATTTGGAAGAGTTAACACACGTTTTGCTTTATGTATATATTTCCCAAATAAAATTAGAATTTTAGTTATATTATCCATTTCCAATAAACCGGTATGTTTATTTCATGCTGTCAAAATCTCTAAAAATCTTCTTACAAGAGGAATCATTTTAAGTCATAAGCTCTTAAATGCTCCATGAAAAAAAAAAAATCATATTTCAAATAACATTTTTTTATGATTACTATGTCTATTTAATAAATGTTTTACGTACTGTTTCTACAAATTAAACAATACATATGATTATGAATGACTGACATTGTTATGCTGAAGAATACTTTATATTATACATATATTCTGCATGTATATTTCTATAAATACATAAGTATTGTAAATATGTGCGTGTCCATTATACAGACTGCCTTTCAGTGCAACAACTAAACATTCGTATTGTAACATTTGATGTGATATATACATTTTAATATAAAACATATTCAGACCATAGACTGTAAAAAATAGATTCAGACATGCACTAGAGCCGGATCCTTACTAAAGCCGGGAAAATCGTGACTTTTTAAAAATTATTATTTTATTTTATTGAGAACATTATATAAACAAAGGAGGAAACATTCACAATGTAGAACAAGCAAACGAAAGAAAGAAGGAAAAAGTACAAGACTAATCAGAATGGATCACGGGACTTTTATTTTGATACGCGCTCGTGACGTCACGTGACGCAGTTCCGGCTGCAGCGTCGCTCTCGGCACCATGACAACAGCGCGTCTCGAGTGAGGAGATGAGATGAGTTGAGCTGTTGTGTTTACCTCACATTACTGAAGGAAACTCACTGCATTCATCACAGGTACAACATGGCTTCATTCACCCTGCGCTACTGAGAGCAGCGTCACACAGTTTATACAGCGAGACGGGGCAGTTTGAGCGGGAACGAACGAACACATTCAGTAGAATCTCGAACTCAAATAGAAGCGACTCGGCTTATACTGTAACGTATATCATCTAGATGGGATTATGATTGTGTAATTAAACCTTTGCTGCTTTTGTAGTCCCTCCTGTTACAGTCATATTTATAGTCTGACTAGTTCTGCACATATGGGCTCCATCAGAGATAATAGCCAGCATGTATAATTGTATTGTCAATGCACAGAAGTCTCTTGTGTTGGTCTGGATTAGCTGTGCTAGTTAAGCAGTCAGCAGTTAGTTAGCAAAGCTGCTTGGATGGCAGCCAATCAGACGCGACGCTGGGGTCACGTGACCCTTCAGTCAGCATCAGCTTCATCATATCTTGCCCTGTCCAGTGTAAGTCAGTCAGACAGACATAAATGTGTTCCCATCTACAGCTCTATATGATCAGCTAGATTATCAGACTCCCCTGTCAGTCAGTATTTCCTCATATTCTCCATTGTTGCGGCTCCTCTCTTCCCAGTCTGTCAGTAACACTCTGTTTACTTCCTGTCTCTATGAAGCCCCTCCTTCTGAAAAGCACACTGTGCTCTGATTGGTCGGCTGGAGCAGTGTATAGTGATTGGTCGAGCGCTTCGAGTGTGTTTGGGAAATGCCCCGCCCCTTTCCATAACCGCCAGTTTAACACACTACTAACTAACTCAACCAGGCCCTGCCCCTTTATTCTGCGTATGAATTATGTAAATGAGGAATATTGTGACGTGTTCGTTCCCGGAAGAAACTCAAGACTACAATGGAGGCGTTTCAGGAGTTCAGAAACACTGACACTGATATAGAGGAGAACTGGAGCTTTCTCATGATCACACACACTGAACACAGATGGATATACAGGGCTCCAGACTAACTTTTCCACTGGTTGCACTGGTGCTACCAACTTTCTCAGTTGGTCGCACCAGCATATGATTTGGTCGCACCTTTTTTTTTTTTTTTGCTACATGCCATGGGATTAATCAATGCATGCTGATGAATAGGCCTAGTGGTTTTAATGGACCAAGGCTAGCAAAGGCTTTCTGGGTTGCAGCAGAAATACCTGTAATATATTAATTATCATTGCCAAATTTCAGGATTTTGGACAGTAATTTTAATCTGTAATTTTAAGCATTTTACATTTGAATCATATTCTATCTATCTATCTATCTATCTATCTATCTATCTATCTATCTATCTATCTATCTATCTATCTATCTATCTATCTATCTATCTATCTATCTATCATCTTTCTATCTTTTAAAAATCATTAAACATTCAAATGTATGCATTACATTTGAAAAGATTAGAGTATTATAATAAACTGATACAGATTTTTCGTTATCAAAGTTTATAGTTGTAACAAAAAGCAGAAATCTCACACTCCTTACCTTCTGCATTTTATAATAATTTCCTTTTCCTCTGTCGAGCGATCATGAGAGTAATCGCTCGACAGAGGAAAATATAACCGCTGAGAGACGTAGGAGGAGGAGGCTCTGTGTTTCGTGAGACCATTTTTATAATTTTTATATGCCTTAATTCTTGAATTCGTAATTGGCGCGTTTCACCATCAGTGTGCAATGCGCGTGACGTCTACGCTCGTCAATAAATAAACTGCACGTGTCTTGCGGAAGAACACTGTAGCCGGAGCTACTTCTCTCCGTTAATGTCTATGGCGAGTCACGCAGGCACTGGGCTACTCCGCAGCCGAGACCCCGGGATAAAATAGTCCGAATATAAACACTTATTATAGGCGTACCGTAGTGATTCAGAATAAGTCAAAAACACGGTTTGGAAAATGGATTCATGATGTAGCCTACTCGTTCATTTTGAACATAAGTTACGGACTGCAGCAGCTGATACAACGGCGTTCTGTTGCTCGAGCGTCCACTCACACAAATGCGACCACATAACATTTTAACTCGCACATTCTCAAAAAATGGTCGCATATGCGACCAATTTGGTCGCAGTCTGGAACCCTGATATAGAAACAAGGATCAAAGCCTTTTTCTTGCTTCTATTAGAGTTGAAGAGTCAAAAATATCCGTTATTGTTGCATTTATTTTCACAAACATGGAAGGTCCTTGAAATCCGTTCGGCCAATACTTCTAGACAGTGCTCGAGTATGGCTGCAATCCCTCTGGAATCTTACATGTTTTAAAATCCGTGTAATATCTTCCTTAGATTCCGATTTAGACAATTTTCTCATTTCTGAGACGGTAAGATAGCGGGTTCCCCTCCTTCCTCTCTTGAATCCCGCTAGCTAAAACAGCATTACTGTAGGAGGAGGAGGATTTACACTTCAGGTAAACAAGGACAACTTCGAGTGAATGCAGTGCAGGAAGACGTCTCCGGTTACTTTCGTAACCTCGGTTCCCTGAAAGGCAGGGAACGAGACATTTACGTCGATGACGTAGTATGGGAACTCCTCCCCTTCTTCACTTCTGCTGAAATCTTATGGGCTAACGCCAGCTGGAGACAGCTGGCCAATTGACACAAAATATGCAAATACTGACACGCCTGCTGGCAGTATAAATTGCATACGCGCGTCAATTGCATCAGAATACGACTGAACGCTCGAATGAACAAGCGACACGGCGTTCGACGTAAATGTCTCGTTCCCTGCCTTTCAGGGAACCGAGGTTACGAAAGTAACCGGAGACGTTCCCTTTCAAGGCGGTCACTTCGACATTTACGTCGATGACGTAGTATGGGAACTGTGTCAAATCCCGCCGTGGAGCAGAGAACCCACCCACTCGAGAATGACAGAACCCTCATCCAATAGCTGTGCTACTAGAAATACGAGCTCCTGATAGGGCGAAGCGAGCCAATAGCGCGCTTTCTAAACCTCATCAAAATGTGCATATCCCAAGCAAATGAATAGAGGGAAGTCTTGCACTGAATCATTCAGGGCAGAACAACACAGAGTAATAGCAAGTGTAATACACGTCAGCAGCGAAGCGGCGACTATTGCATAAGCACAATACATAAATCAAGCATTCATGCACAACCTGGAGGCTCAGCTCACCGAAAGCACTTGAGACGCAACAGAAGGTACATCCAACTTATAAAATCTGGCGAACGTATTCTGAGAAGACCAGCCAGCAGCAAGACACAAGTCTCTTATAGACATACCTCTGGACCAGGCCCACGAAGAGGCGATCGCCCTCGTCGAATGAGCCTTAATGTTGAGGGGACAGACCACCCCCTGGCAATCATAAGCCAAGGCAATAGCATCCACAATCCAGTGAGCAAGCCTCTGTTTCGAAACTCCACGTCCCTTGTTGCAACCGCCAAAGCATACAAATAGCTGATCCGATTGACGAAAAGCGGCTGAGCGAGTCATATACATCCGTAAAGCCCTGACTGGGCAAACAGCGCTCTGAGCATCAGTATCACGCGAGACTGACAACTCAGAAGACAACGCCGGCAGTAAAACAACCTGCGCTTTGAACGGAGTACTGAGTGACTTCGGAACGTAACCCTGTCTTGGCCGAAGAGTGACATTACAATCTCTCGGTCCAAAACGAATGCAGTCCTCGTGAAACTTCCCATTTCAATTTGTATAAACGTCTAGTGGATGGGGCGCGCCTCAGCGATAGTGCTCATCGCTCGAGAGTGCAGAGCGTCCCGCTCATTCAGAGTCCCCGCAGCGGCCATACATGAAGGTTCCACAGCCCGGGGTTGGGGTGCCATACCGTGCCGTTCGCCTGCGATAACAGGTCTCTCCTGAGCGGAATTTCCCACGGGGAGTCCACTAGTAATTCCATCATGTCCGCGAACCAGGGCTGATTCGGCCAGTTCGGGGCTACGAGAATCACAGACGCTTTCTCCTCCCTGATTTTGCATAACACTGTAGGCAGAATCTTCACCGGAGGAAAGGCGTAAAGTCTGGCTCTCGGCCAGCGCGAAGTCAAGGCGTCGTTCGTCCGTCACAAGGGGGAACGAGACAGCGAGAAGAACGCATGGCAGTGCGCGTTCTCGCTCGAGGCGAACAGATCGACTTCCGCCCTCCCGAACCGATCCCAGATCATCTGCACCGATCCCGGGTGAAGCCTCCACTCTCCATGAGGAATCCCATTCCTCGAGAGCATATCCGCTCCGCGATTCAAAACACCGGGAATATGCGCTGCTCTCACGGATAGAAGGTGCCGGTCTGCCCACAGCAGGAGACTCGCCGCCTGCTCGAATACGAGTCTGGAGCGCACGCCTCCCTGGCGATTTATGTATGAGACCACCGACATGTTGTCGGTCCGAATCAGTACATGCTGACGCTCTAACTGTGACCGGAAGGCTTTGAGGGCTAAGGATACCGCCATCAATTCCAAGCGGTTTATATGCCACTTTCGCTGCGACTCCGTCCATAAGCCTGAGGCAGTCGCGCCCATGCACACTGCTCCCCAGCCTGAGGTTGATGCATCCGTCAAGACTGCGGTGCGATGCGCCACGGTGCCCATCGGAACCCCTGAACTGAATAACGCTGGGTTTTTCCACGGTACCAAAGTGCGAATGCAGCTGCGGGTGACCGTGATGCGCCTGAGTCCGGACGACCACGCCCCCTGAGGGATTCGGAGCTTCAACCAGATTTGAAGAGGGCGCATATGCAACAGCCCCAGATGACACACTGGGGAGGCTGCCGCCAACAGACCTAACAGCCTCTGAAATTCCTTTAGTGGCACAGACCTGCCCGGTCTGAAATGAAATGTCAGAGACTTTATGCGCTCTTGAGAGAGATGGGCTCGCATCGTTATTAAGATCAAGCACACTCCCAGAAATGTTGTGGTCTGACTCGGTGTGAACACGCTTTTCTGTTCGTTTACACGCATCCTCAGCGAGTCCAGGTGACGAAGTAGTATTTCCACATGACCGATTAGCACCTCTCGCGAGTGGGCTAGAATCAACCAATCGTCCAGATAATTTAGGATGCGCATTCCGCTCGACCTGAGGGGAGAAAGCGCCGCGTCCACACACTTCGAAAAGGTGCGGGGGGCAAGAGCCAATCCGAACGGGAGTACTGAGTACTGATAAGCTGTGCCCTCGAACGCAAACCTCAGAAAGCGCCTGTGGCGCGCTGCTATCTGGATATGAAAGTACGCGTCCTTTAAATCCACTGAAGCGAACCAATCCCAGGGACGAACTTGCGCCAGAATCTGCTTCAACGTTGTCATTTTGAACGCGCGCTTGTGAAGTGCTCGGTTTATGGGTCTCAGGTCCAGGATCGGACGAAGACCCCCCCCTCTCTTGGGTACCACAAAGTAGCGGCTGTAGAAACCGCTCTCCCTCTGGTTCGGGGGAACCGGTTCTATCGCTCCTTTCTCGAGCAGACTGAGAACTTCCTGTCTCAGAACGGGAACGTTTTGGGGCAAAGTTAATGATGGGATCACGCCGTTGAAACCGGGTGGTCTGCGTCTGAACTGAAGCGAATACCCGTGTCGAATTAAGCCCAACACCCACGGTGAAATGCCCGGAATTGATTCCCACGCACACAGAAAATGACTCAGAGTGCGTGCTCGAACTGCGGTCATAGCCGCCCCCAGTGTAGTGTTTAGACTGGAGCCGCACTCCCGCGAGACTGATAGCCCTGGTGGGAGTGCGGCTCGCAGTGGGCTGAGTGTAGTGCTGGCGATCTCGTGCCCATGAGATGCCATTATAGTCATCGAGTGTGGCGCTGTCTCGTGAAAGGGCAGGTGACACAATGTGAGGTGTAAGAGGAAGAAAAAGCTCTTTTTGTGAAGGGATACATGCTTTTATTAATTTTTTGGAACAAACAACATTCACACATATGCAATCGTCGCTCAACGGAACATGAGGGACACGATGCATAAGAACACGGCGCTTGGAGGCCGGTCCTCCTTCGCGCTCTCTCTTCCTCTTGGCCGCTCCGTCAGGAAGAAGGCTTTGACGCGGAGGGGGGCGCGCTGACCTTCCCTCGGCGCGGGCTCCTTCTCTGGCCCTGGCTCTTTCTCCCGGGTCCCGGCCACTGTCTGCCCCGGGAAGGTCTCACCGAGCTCTGGGGCTGGCTCCGGGTAGCCGATGACGAGCGCGAACGCTGACGAGCCGGGGGCGCTCGACGCGGGATCACGTGGCTCATGGCTTTAGCGCGTTTCTGGGTCTCCAAGAAACGCTCCGTGACAGCCTCCACCGCGTTCCCAAAGAGACCGGCTGGGGTGATGGGAGCATTAAGCAAGGTTTTCCGGTCGGAATCCTTGGCATCAGACAGCGTCAGCCACAGGTGTCTGTGGAGGACGACCAGAAAACCCATGGAGCGACCGATGGCTTGCACTGAGCGTTTGGTGGCCATCAGCGCAAGGTCCGTAGCTGAGCGGAGATCCCGGATGACGTCAGCGTCAACAGAGGCGACGCCATCCAGGGACTTAAGCAACTTCGCCTGGAACACCTGTAGAATAGCCATGGCGTGGAGAGCTGATACTGCCTCTCCTGCCGCTCCGTACGCCTTATCCGCTTGGTGGGCCGTGAACCTGCAGGGCTTGGACGGCAGGCTGCGGTCCGCGCCCAGTGCAGACGTCGATGGGCACAGGTGAGTGGCGACGGTCTCCTCGACGGGGGGCATGCGCACGTAACCGTGGGCTACAGCCTCGTCTACATGTGCGAACAAGGACTGAGTGGCAGAGTGGGTGCGCGCCGACTGGGGCGCACCCACCACTATCTTATCTAAAAAAGATAGTGGTGGGGGAAAGCTAGCGTCCGAGAAGCTGACGGCGTCGAGCTCCCTTTCTCTGGGGGTGGGTCGGCCCAATCCCTGCAGCTGCTCGAGCCGTTCTCTCCTGGCCTTAAGGGCGCGCGCTGGCATGCTGCGCAGTGGGCGCACACGAGGTCGTCCAACAGGGGCGTCTCGGCGTGGGCCAGGCCCATGCAGGCGACGCACAACAAGTGGGTGTTGGGCGCCACAATAGGCCCCGAGCACAAGTTGCAGATGTATGCCATCGGATGCCAAAGACAGTGAGGTATCTTTAGATGCACCTTCGACGATGGCGAGTTTTTGTAGAGTATCTTCCAATTCGAAGCACACGTCGATTTGAGCGTGAAGAAAAGGATTCTGATGCAATTGACGCGCGTATGCAATTTATACTGCCAGCAGGCGTGTCAGTATTTGCATATTTTGCGTCAATTGGCCAGCTGTCTCCAGCTGGCGTTAGCCCATAAGATTTCAGCAGAAGTGAAGAAGGGGAGGAGTTCCCATACTACGTCATCGACGTAAATGTCGAAGTGACCGCCTTGAAAGGGAACTTTAGGTTATCTGAATAATACAGCGCTGTACGTAAAACAGGAATGAGCTGAGAAGAAGAATACAAATTGAAAGCATATTAAACTGGCTCTTTCAGTGACATGGCCTTGTCTCGCCTCATTAATAAACATATCGAATCTACTGTACGCATGTAGGTGTGTGTACACGCGTGTGTGTGATGCTCAAGAGCTCTGCGACATCTTCCAATTGACTTATTGACAGGTTAATCAGAGCTGATTTTTGGAGTTCTATTCACTGAAACTGAAAGTGCAGACACTATATTTCATAAGCAGACGAGTCGTGTGGTGAAGAGTGTCCTGAGCCCCAGCGCCGGACTGCAGTTTAGATGTTACAGCGGACGAGCCACGGCTCCACCCACCCGATGCCACATACATAACCGTTAATGTGTGTGTCTGTGCGTGAGTGTTCTGCATGGAGATGTGATGACTTGATTGGTCCTCAGTGTTACAGGATGTCTCTGTTCAAGGCTCGTGATTGGTTCAGTTCTCCTCTGTGTTACAGCATGTCTCTGTTCAAGGCTCGTGATTGGTTCTGTTCTCCTCTGTGTTACAGGATGTCTCTGTTCAAGGCTCGTGATTGGTGGGCGTCGGCGCTGGGCGAGGGAGAGGAGTTCGATCAGGGCTGTCTGTGTGTCGGGGATGTGGATAACAGTGGAAGTGGATACGGTGAGTTACACCACCTGTTACCGGAGGTGGACAAAGTACACACCTTCCTTACTGGAGTGAAAGTACAGATACTTCTTGTCAAATATTACTATTTATTAAAGACCGATTTTTACTGAAGTAAAAGTACAGAAGCACTTACTTTAAAAAGTAGTTTCAAAAGTGAAAAGTAAACGTTAATGCATTGTTTTATTATTGTTGCACTGTTGTGTGTAATACTTCCAGTATATCTAATGCCTCTGAAGCAGCCTAGTGAACACACCTACAGTCAGTCACCTGTGGAACTAAGAGCTCTTAGAATGTTATAAAACCTATAGAAATTAAACTACTGAATTGACAAAAAAAGACAGCCATAATCATCTTCATTATAGCCGCATCTCATCTGTAATGACTTTAGATGCCGTATTGAATTGGATATGAGAATGAGGCTATGAGGAATAGACGTACAGTCACTGTATAAAGGTTTCAGAACTCACAGCTTCCAAAGCTGTTATATGGAGCCTCGTTCCCATCCCTGAAGACGTGTCAGGTGATGCGCACTGTGACGCTGAGTCCGCCTCTGTCCTCCAGATAAGATAGTGGTGGGCAGCTTCATGGGCATGCTGCGCATCTTCTCCCCGCGCGCGGCTAAAGCGCAGGAGCTGAGCGAGGCTGACGTGCAGCTGCTGGAGGTCCGGCTGCCCGAGCCCATCCTGCAGGTGGAGCTGGGCAAGTTCGTCTCGTGAGTCTCGCATCACCACACCTCTATGACCTCTACTGTGCGACACAGCCGGGTGGATCCTGACACACACCGCCTGCTCAGTTCAATTGCAGTTCATCCCCTTTTTGTAAAGTGTTTGATAGCAATTCTCTGATAAGAAGACATGCACATCAACTATGATGGAAACACATTTACCGAATAAATCTCTCGATGCACAGAAAAACCCTAAGCGTCGGCTGTGATTGGATAACTGGAGTAACTGGTGGACCAATGGCGTCGCAGCGTCTCTAATGTTGGTTTGGTGTTTCTGAAACGCCAGAGTCGGAGTGTGTGATCAGAGTGATTGGGTGCAACTCCCTCCAGAAGCGTCTCACACACACGAGTGTGTTCCCGAACACCAGCCTCCGAACGCCAGAGAACACGACACTCGTTCATGATGACGCTCGACAAACACCCGTTTATGATGACGCTCGACACACACTCGTTCATGATGACGCTCGACAAACACCCGTTTATGATGACGCTCGACACACACTCGTTTATGATGACGCTCGACACACACTCGTTTATGATGACGCTCGACACACACTCGTTCATGATGACGCTCGACACACACTCGTTCATGATGACGCTCGACAAACACCCGTTTATGATGACGCTCGACACACACTCGTTCATGATGACGCTCGACAAACACCCGTTTATGATGACGCTCGACACACACTCGTTCATGATGACGCTCGACACACACTCGTTCATGATGACGCTCGACACACACTCGTTCATGATGACGCTCGACACACACTCGTTCATGATGACGCTCGACACACACTCGTTCATGATGACGCTCGACACACACTCGTTCATGATGACGCTCGACACACACTCGTTCATGATGACGCTCGACACACACTCGTTTATGATGACGCTCGACACACACTCGTTCATGATGACGCTCGACACACACTCGTTCATGATGACGCTCGACAAACACCCGTTTATGATGACGCTCGACACACACTCGTTCATGATGACGCTCGACACACACTCGCTCATGATGACGCTCGACACACACTCGCTCATGATGACGCTCGACACACACTCGTTCATGATGACGCTCGACAAACACCCGTTTATGATGACGCTCGACACACACTCGTTCATGATGACGCTCGACACACACTCGCTCATGATGACGCTCGACACACACTCGTTCATGATGACGCTCGACACACACTCGTTCATGATGACGCTCGACACACACTCGTTCATGATGACGCTCGACACACACTCGCTCATGATGACGCTCGACACACACTCGTTCATGATGACGCTCGACACACACTCGTTCATGATGACGCTCGACACACACCCGTTCATGATGACGCTCGACACACACTCGTTTATGATGACGCTCGACACACACTCGTTTATGATGACGCTCGACACACACTCGTTTATGATGACGCTCGACACACACCCGTTTATGATGACGCTCGACACACACTCGTTTATGATGACGCTCGACAAACACCCGTTTATGATGACGCTCGACACACACTCGTTCATGATGACGCTCGACACACACTCGTTCATGATGACGCTCGACACACACTCGCTCATGATGACGCCCGACACACACTCGTTCATGATGACGCTCGACAAACACCCGTTTATGATGACGCTCGACACACACTCGTTTATGATGACGCCCGACACACACTCGTTCATGATGACGCTCGACAAACACCCGTTTATGATGACGCTCGACACACACTCGTTCATGATGACGCTCGACACACACTCGTTCATGATGACGCTCGACACACACTCGTTCATGATGACGCTCGACACACACTCGTTCATGATGACGCTCGACACACACTCGTTCATGATGACGCTCGACACACACTCGTTCATGATGACGCTCGACACACACTCGCTCATGATGACGCTCGACACACACTCGTTCATGATGACGCTCGACACACACTCGTTCATGATGACGCTCGACACACACTCGTTCATGATGACGCTCGACACACACTCGTTCATGATGACGCTCGACACACACTCGCTCATGATGACGCTCGACACACACTCGTTCATGATGACGCTCGACACACACTCGTTCATGATGACGCTCGACAAACACCCGTTTATGATGACGCTCGACACACACTCGTTCATGATGACGCTCGACACACACTCGCTCATGATGACGCTCGACACACACTCGCTCATGATGACGCTCGACACACACTCGTTCATGATGACGCTCGACAAACACCCGTTTATGATGACGCTCGACACACACTCGTTCATGATGACGCTCGACACACACTCGCTCATGATGACGCTCGACACACACTCGTTCATGATGACGCTCGACACACACTCGTTCATGATGACGCTCGACACACACTCGTTCATGATGACGCTCGACACACACTCGCTCATGATGACGCTCGACACACACTCGCTCATGATGACGCTCGACACACTCGTTTATGATGACGCTCGACACACACTCGTTCATGATGACGCTCGACACACACTCGTTCATGATGACGCTCGACACACACTCGTTCATGATGACGCTCGACACACACTCGTTCATGATGACGCTCGACACACACTCGTTCATGATGACGCTCGACACACACTCGTTCATGATGACGCTCGACACACACTCGTTCATGATGACGCTCGACACACACTCGTTCTTGATGACGCTCGACACACACTCGTTCATGATGACGCTCGACACACACTCGTTCATGATGACGCTCGACACACACTCGTTTATGATGACGCTCGACACACACTCGTTCATGATGACGCTCGACACACACCCGTTTATGATGACGCTCGACACACACTCGTTCATGATGACGCTCGACACACACTCGTTGATGATGACGCTCGACACACACTCGTTTATGATGACGCTCGACACACACTCGTTCATGATGACGCTCGACACACACTCGTTGATGATGACGCTCGACACACACTCGCTTATGATGACGCCCGACACACACTCATTCATGATGACGCTCGACACACACTCGTTCATGATGACGCTCGACACACACTCATTTATGATGACGCTCGACACACACCCGTTCATGATGACGCTCGACACACACTCATTTATGATGACGCTCGACACACACTCGTTCATGATGACGCTCGACACACTCATTCATGATGACGCTCGACACACACTCGTTCATGATGACGCTCGACACACACTCGTTTATGATGACGCTCGACACACACTCGTTCATGATGACGCTCGACACACACCCGTTTATGATGACGCTCGACACACACTCGTTCATGATGACGCTCGACACACACTCGTTGATGATGACGCTCGACACACACTCGTTTATGATGACGCTCGACACACACTCGTTCATGATGACGCTCGACACACACTCGTTGATGATGACGCTCGACACACACTCGCTTATGATGACGCCCGACACACACTCATTCATGATGACGCTCGACACACACTCGTTCATGATGACGCTCGACACACACTCATTTATGATGACGCTCGACACACACCCGTTCATGATGACGCTCGACACACACTCATTTATGATGACGCTCGACACACACTCGTTCATGATGACGCTCGACACACTCATTCATGATGACGCTCGACACACACTCGTTCATGATGACGCTCGACACACACTCATTCATGATGACGCTCGACACACACTCATTTATGATGACGCTCGACACACACTCGTTCATGATGACGCTCGACACACTCATTCATGATGACGCTCGACACACAATCATTTATGATGACATTCGACACACACTCGTTTATAATGACGCTCGACACACACTCGTTTATGATGACGCTCGACACACACTCGTTTATGATGAGGCTCGACACACACCCGTTTATGATGACGCTCGACACACACTCGTTTATGATGACGCTCGACACACACTCGCTTATGATGACGCTCGACACACACCCGTTTATGATGACGCCCGACACACACTCGCTCATGATGACGCTCGACACACACTCGCTCATGATGACGCTCGACACACACTCGTTCATGATGACGCTCGACAAACACCCGTTTATGATGACGCTCGACACACACTCGTTCATGATGATGCTCGACACACACTCGTTCATGATGACGCTCGACACACACTCGCTCATGATGACGCTCGACACACACTCGTTCATGATGACGCTCGACACACACTCGTTTATGATGACGCTCGACACACACTCGCTTATGATGACGCTCGACACACACCCGTTTATGATGACGCCCGACACACACTCGCTTATGATGACGCTCGACACACACTCGCTTATGATGACGCTCGACACACACCCGTTTATGATGACGCCCGACACACACTCGCTTATGATGACGCTCGACACACACTCGTTCATGATGACGCTCGACACACACTCGCTCATGATGACACTCGACACACACCCGTTTATGATGACGCTCGACACACACTCGTTTATGATGACGCTCGACACACACTCGTTCATGATGACGCTCGACACACACTCGTTTATGATGACGCCCGACACACACTCGCTTATGATGACGCCCGACACACACTCGTTTATGATGACGCCCGACACACACTCGCTTATGATGACGCTCGACACACACTCATTCATGATGACGCTCGACACACACTCGCTTATGATGATGCTCGACACACACTCATTTATGATGACATTCGACACACACTCGTTTATAATGACGCTCGACACACACTCGTTTATGATGACGCTCGACACACACCCGTTTATGATGACGCTCGACACACACTCGTTTATGATGAGGCTCGACACACACCCGTTTATGATGACGCTCGACACACACTCGTTTATGATGACGCTCGACACACACTCGCTTATGATGACGTTCGACACACACCCGTTTATGATGACGCCCGACACACACTCGCTCATGATGACGCTCGACACACACTCGCTCATGATGACGCTCGACACACACTCGTTCATGATGACGCTCGACACACACCCGTTTATGATGACGCTCGACACACACTCGTTCATGATGACGCTCGACACACACTCGTTCATGATGACGCTCGACACACACCCGTTTATGATGACGCTCGACACACACTCGTTCATGATGACGCTCGACACACACTCGTTCATGATGACGCTCGACACACACTCGTTCATGATGACACTCGACACACACTCAATCATGATGACGCTCGACACACACTCGTTCATGATGAGGCTCGACACACACTCAATCATGATGACGCTCGACACACACTCGTTCATGATGACGCTCGACACACACTCGTTCATGATGACGCTCGACACACACTCGTTCATGATGAGGCTCGACACACACTCAATCATGATGACGCTCGACACACACTCGTTCATGATGACGCTCGACACACACTCGCTCATGATGACGCTCGACACACACTCGTTCATGATGACGCTCGACACACACTCGCTCATGATGACGCTCGACACACACTCGTTCATGATGAGGCTCGACACACACTCAATCATGATGACGCTCGACACACACTCGTTCATGATGACGCTCGACACACACTCGTTCATGATG
The DNA here is from genome assembly GCA_029959095.1 of Rhinichthys osculus. Taxonomy (NCBI): domain Eukaryota; kingdom Metazoa; phylum Chordata; class Actinopteri; order Cypriniformes; family Leuciscidae; genus Rhinichthys; species Rhinichthys osculus. The sequence goes on along the minus strand of JARWKJ010000016.1, from coordinate 40,919,408 downwards.
ACGCTCGACACACACTCGCTCATGATGACGCTCGACACACACTCGTTCATGATGACGCTCGACACACACTCGTTCATGATGACGCTCGACACACACTCGCTCATGATGACGCTCGACACACACTCGTTCATGATGACGCTCGACACACACTCGCTCATGATGACGCTCGACACACACTCGTTCATGATGACGCTCGACAAACACTCGTTCATGATGACGCTCGACACACACCCGTTCATGATGACGCTCGACACACACTCGTTCATGATGACGCTCGACACACACTCGTTTATGATGACGCTCGACACACACTCGTTCATGATGACGCTCGACACACACTCGTTCATGATGACGCTCGACACACACTCGCTCATGATGACGCTCGACACACACTCGTTCATGATGACGCTCGACACACACTCGTTCATGATGACGCTCGACACACACTCGCTCATGATGACGCTCGACACACACTCGCTCATGATGACGCTCGACACACACTCGTTCATGATGACGCTCGACACACACTCGTTCATGATGACGCTCGACACACACTCGTTCATGATGACGCTCGACACACACTCGTTCATGATGACGCTCGACACACACTCGTTCATGATGACGCTCGACACACACTCGTTCATGATGACGCTCGACACACACTCGTTCATGATGACGCTCGACACACACTCGCTCATGATGACGCTCGACACACACTCGTTCATGATGACGCTCGACAAACACTCGCTCATGATGACACTCGACACACACTCGTTCATGATGACGCTCGACACACACTCGTTCATGATGACGCTCGACACACACTCGTTCATGATGATGCTCGACACACACTCGCTCATGAGGACGCTCGACACACACTCGTTCATGATGACGCTCGACACACACTCGTTCATGATGACACTCGACACACACTCGCTCATGATGACGCTCGACACACACTCGTTCATGATGACGCTCGACACACACTCGTTCATGATGACGCTCGACACACACTCGCTCATGAGGACGCTCGACACACACTCGTTCATGATGACGCTCGACACACACTCGTTCATGATGACGCTCGACACACACTCGTTCATGATGACGCTCGACACACACTCGTTCATGATGACACTCGACACACACTCGCTCATGATGACACTCGACACACACTCGTTCATGATGATGCTCGACACACACTCGCTCATGAGGACGCTCGACACACACTCGTTCATGATGACGCTCGACACACACTCGTTCATGATGACGCTCGACACACACTCGTTCATGATGACGCTCGACACACACTCGTTCATGATGACACTCGACACACACTCGCTCATGATGACACTCGACACACACTCGTTCATGATGACGCTCGACACACACTCGCTCATGATGACGCTCGACACACACTTGCTCATGATGACGCTCGACACACACTCGTTCATGATGGAGGGACAAGAGAAAGATTGCAGAAACTTACAGTTATTACTGATATTTTGCAGCAGTTTCCCAGGAAGTGCAGAAACACAGACTTTAAAGCTGAGTTTTTCTGTTTGCATGTGTCTTCATGACTCTGTTCTCTCGTGGTGTGTTCCAGTTGTTCAGAGTTGCTTCATCTGGCAGTGCTTCACCCCAGAAAGCTGTCGGTCTACGCGGTGTCAGGTCGGTTCTCCACACACTCGGTCCTGTACCGCATGCTCAGCTTACTCTAGGACACTCTTTACACTTGATATCTTACAGTCTGTTCCCTGGTGCCATGCATATCTAAGAACAGAATTTAAAGTCTTGAATGTTACCCAGTTGGTCTGAGCTCATGAAGTCTGCTATATTGTTATACTGCTCTCGCAATTGTCGTATTAATGACTTTTACATGAAACCGGAGGTGACTGGTGCTTCTCACGGTGGGGATTATTATTAGTCTACGGAAAGTCAAAATGCCGCCACACCTCCGATTTGAATGAGTCAACGTCAACATCTACGCTTGCCGTCGCCATGTGTTTGACGGCGCGCGCACACCAGTCTATGGCACACACTGGCGAGCGGAGCAAACCGAGCGTTTTCAGTTCATTCCTATGGAAGTTGAGCTTGGCTCACACAAGATCAAGTTCCATGAATGAAGTGAAAACACTCGCTAGCTTCACGCCAGTGTGTGCTCGCTGATATTGTGCCTGTAAAGCGAGGTTCACAACTTCACAGTAAACGCGCCCTGCTGTTTAAAGTCCCCGTGAACTGGAAGTTGCAAACGACTTTTCTCCAGTGTTGTGACGTATTTCAGAGAGAAACGGAATACTAAGGGTGCTTTCACACCTGGATCGATTTGTTTTGTTCCGAATCAATTTAATACGTCACTCTGTTCACACCACACTGCTGTAAAGCGGTCCAAATCGCGCACCCTTCCAGGGCTTTCCTTACGCCATTACGTCACTACCTCATGCGTGCAGGTCGCGCATTCCTTTGTGGGACATCACCATGACAACAGTAGCCTAACACAAAATGAATCGCGGGTTGACTTGGTGCTACGAAGAGGTGAAATGCCTCATAGCTATTTGGTCGGAAGAACATCTCCCGGATGTTGGACACTACAGATCAGCTATAAAATGAAAGAGAGGGGTTATGAACGGTCCGTCGAGCAGTGCCGCGCAAAGGCGAAAAAACTCCGACGTTGATTTGTTCCGGTTCGTGGGTCGGTTGTGTTCTCACTACAATCGAACCGCTCCAGGGTTCGTATGGAATCGAGCCGAGACCACCTCTTCTAGGCGGTCTCGGCTCGGTTGTTTTGATCCGATTCAGAGTGCGATTGTTGTGTTCACATATGACCAAACGAACCGGGCCAAAAGGGAAACGCCCCTTTGTTTCGGAACAACGTCTCCAATCGATCCAGGTGTGAAAGCACCATAAATGAGGCAAAATAGTGGGCGTGGCTTTTTTTCCAACTAGCACCTGATTGGATCTAGAAAAGTAGGTGTTTTCATTCAGCCTGTCTACTGTCAGCTGGAGGGGCGTGGTTATGGATGTTAAGCAGACACCCAAACCGTAAAGCCTACGTCATCGGGCAAGGTCCTCCAATGCAGGGGGGAGGGGCATTTTCAAAAGTTGATTAAAGATTACGAAGCCAAAATTTTTTTTTTGTGTGGATTGACTTGCATGGATGAATTGTTCACCACAAAACGATCAATTTAGGCAAACAAAGTAAGTATGGTCAATTTTGATTTCATGGGGACTTTAAAGCGTGTATTGCGATTCGTTTAACATTTCAACCCACTTTGAATCGTCACACATTTTTATTAATTTTCAACCGGTTGCGAGTGAATCGTTACATCCCTATAATTCACCCAAAAGTAAAATTAATGTGTGAGGAAAAAATTCTAGTTTTCAGAGTTTTAGTGTCAGTACTACATTAAACTACTATATAATGTTCAATATAATGTATAATAATGCAGTGGGGGAATATGTGTGTCCTGATAAAGCCAGATGCCTTGTTACCAGTATAAAGTGGCCTTTATTATATTAAATATATCCAGTCAGTGACAGAGATCGAGCATATTCATCTACAATAATTCAGTGTTTTCAGCTTCAGAATCATGAATATTGTTATTCTGGAGTCTCTATTGTCCTGCGTTGGGTTTCAGCACCAAGTCCATCCTATTCATTTACACACACATTGCAATATTAAATTTAGCATTTTAATCAACAGGACATTTTTTGTGAACCTTTAATAATATATCTTGGAGTATCACAGTAATATGGTATGGAGAGTTCAGTGTGGTGACGTGAGGGAATGGTTACACCCCTACTGTGATCTGATCTTCAGATGTGTGTGTGTGTGTGTGTGTGTTTGCTGCTGATGGTTTTCTCAGGCACTGCTGGGAATGTTGAACACGGGGACCAGTATCAGCTGCGACTGGTTTATGAACACAACCTGCAGAGGACGGCTTGCAACATGACGTACGGCCCGTTTGGGGGAGTGACAGGTCAGTGATGTCATCTTTAGGAAGCTCGATATAACCGCACCTTATCGGTATCGCCCGATCATATGATCATTTATAATGTTACCGTTATCGGTCTGATGAGAAGATTTGGCCGATATATTAAAGTCGATAGTCCTTCAGCTGAGACTCTTCAGATGCGCACTGTTCAACATGATGGTTATGAATTGCTTGAAATATGATTGAAAATCACTTCAAAAAGGAAAATACGGTTCAGTGCAACATGTGCAGAACAAGCCTGTCATATCAGCTACATAACATTATCATGAGGACATTATAACTGTGTGTTTGGGACGTGGCTTTTAATGGTGAGACTTTAGTTTTTGCAATCAGGCTCTCAAAAATGATAGATTTATCAGCCAATATAACGGTATCGTCATAGTCATCTTTATTACACAAACAATATTAGCCTCTCATTCAGAAATATTCTGGCATATAGAGTTGAGGTTAGCTATTTAATTGTGGCTTTTTGTATGAAACGTTCTCTCGTGAGATATAATTGATCATTAGTGCGATGGACTGGATTCAGGTCATTCTCTCAAACTGTACAATATTAGAAAACATTCTGCTTTTTCAGATTTGACCTTTCATCCTTTCAATTCTGCCTTAAACGAGTCGTCAGTAATTCCAGTCTCACTTCCTGTTGCACATTTGCATAATGCCAGCCTGTGATCTTCATTGGCTGAGCAGCGTCTCTAAGCCCCGCCCCCTCAAACACTGTAGTGTATCTGAGACTGGAAGAGTTTTGTTTTCTGCTGACAAAGCAAATCCACTTTGATGAGATTGAGACGGTGAAACCATCGTTACTGTTCGTATCACTGTGATCAAGAGCTGAGACTCAGATATGATAATGAGCGTTTCCTTTCTGACCAATCACAGCAGAGCAGCTCTCAGAGAGGCGGAGCTTAGAGAGGCTGAGTCTTTCATCGGGGCGTTTAGACACTGAGAGGAAGAGCTGATTGTTATATGTTCATTATTAGTTCATGTCAGCTCAGGTCCATTAAATAATATTAACACATACAGCTTTTGATTTTAATAATGTATTATTAAATGCTGAAATTAACTCTAAGATTAATAAATGCCTAGTTCATTTTAATGAATGTAATTAACAGTGAACTTATTGTAAAGTGTTCCCCACTGCTCTTCTCGTGGATGCATCAATGCTCACGTTAGTCGCTCGTAGCTTCTGTGTCTTGAGATCTCTCCTGTTTGTGTGAAGAAAGCTGATTAAAGTCAACCTTCTATAAATATAATAGTGGCACAGGTTTGTTTAATAGGATTTTGGACTTAGCTGTGTCGTGCAGTTCCCTTCTCAGCCGCCAGAGGGCAGCACAGGCTCTCTGCTGGAGATCATCAGCGTACACACACATGCGCACACACACACACACACACAAGTGTGAACTGATGTGATGATGCCTAATACAGCATCTGTAGATTTTCAGCTTTTCCATTCTAAGTAGATCCAACAATACTTTTATGTTGCCTGCATAAAAAATAACTTCCAAAGTGACCATCTTTATGTATACCGTAAAAGGAAACAAATAGATGAATAAATACTTGGTAATAACTTTTAAACATAATTGGTGTAATTGAGCGAGAGGTTTGACTTCTAACACAGCCAAGAGTGAGATATATCACAGAGCAAGCCAGAGACACATGACACGAGCGCGATGCCCGTGTGAATGCTTACGCCAGCGCTGCTGTTCTGTTGATGCTGTGTTCATTATTATAAACGGTGTCGTTCTGACTGCATGAGCTGACTCAAGGCCTTTGCAAAATGCAGACGAACTCACATCAAATCACTAAGATGCACCAAAAGATATTACTTAGTATTTAGTCTTTAGTGGTGATGTTGTGATTATTATTATTATTTATGTATTTATACATTTTTTACATGTAAATAAAAATGTAATCATGTTTATAAATGTAACTATTTAACATTGATGTGTGTATAATATTGTTAATTGGGGAAATCAGGGCTGATATATATATGTTATTGTGTGTGTGTGTGTGTGTGTGTGTGTGTGTGTGTGTGTGTGTGTGCAGGGCATCACTTCATCTGTATCCAGTCCATGGATGGGATGCTGATGTTTTTTGAGCAGGAGAGTTACGGGTTCGGCCGGTTCCTGCCTGGGTTCCTGTTGCCCGGCCCACTGAGCTACTGTACCCGCACCGACTCCTTCATCACAGTCTCCTCCTCACGACAGGTGGAGTGCTACAGGTCAGACACACACACACACACACACACACACACACACACACACACTTCATACTAACTAGGGCTGGGAGAAAAAATCGATTCACCAAACTATCGCAATTGTTTTTGTTTACGATTTTAAAATCGATTTTTTTTATTCCAGAATCGATATTAATACAAATAAAAGTTGCTTTATTTTTGTCCTTGCTTATAGACGAGGTTGACAGAAGCTGTTCCAACAGAGGATGAAATGTGTCATTATGTATTAAGTGTTGTAATGTGAAAGCGACATGAGACTGGAGCACTGAAAGCGTGATCTCCATTCAAACACACACACGATCTTCTTCCAATTCCTCCGTCTATTAAACCATCGACCAAATCATATCGCAACATTCAGATCTGTGTTGGCGCTGACCCGGAGAGAGTCGCCATGAAACCGCTTCACTAACAGTCTTTTCAACCTCATCGTATCATTATTTCTGTGATACGATAGTTCAAATTATCACAGAAGTACTGGGATGAAAGTTTAAAGTTCAAATATTAACAATGATGTCTAATGTAGCGATCAAAATAGAGTAAATCAGCTTTTGATTTTAAAATAACGCATTTATCAATTACATTGTTTCGCCACTAGGTGGCGACAAGTGGCTGTTAAAAAAAAAAATATTTATTCAAGAGTAGTGCTGTATGATCTTCTGAAATAGAACACAGAAAGATGTGGTGAATTGTTTTTGTAAATATGACTCATCCTATACATCATGTAGAGTCTGTATAAGTGTATGATTTATCTTTTCCCCATGGTCTAGTGTTTAAAAAATTGCAATATCGAATCGCAATACTTGTAGAATCACAATTCTTAAAAATCGCAATACATATCGCATCGGCAGCCGAGTATCGTGATGGTATTGAATCGGGAGAGAGGTGCATCGCCCCAGCCCTAATACTCACATTCATTCTTATTGAGCTAACACGATATCTAGTAGGATATATTTCATCTGCAGTAATGATCCGGTAATAGGCTTTATGCCGATCGTCACATGAACACACAGGTGAACAGGTCTCCTTGCATCCGCCTGTGGGAGGAAGTGTGAACGGCAGGACGACGGGCCGTTATCTGTGGGCTGTTAATGGTTCAGCTCTCCTAGATGCTGCTTTTTATTGTTGGCATCTTGGCATGATAGCATCAGGAGTGAAGCGACTCTATATTTAGTGAAGGACCTGAAGGTGAAGCGATGTCGCCTGTGTTACAGAATACAGGAGTTGGTTTTTTGAACCATCAAAGTTTTGTTGGGACGGACAGAAGAGCGTTTGCTTCTCATAATACACCTCACGACCCGCTGAAAGCTTTGGAGGACCGTCAGGGGTTTCACCACACAGCGTTTGATCTGTTGCAGACACACACACACACACACACACACACACACACACTAAACGCCAGTACTGATCATGCTCTCAGAGCTAAATGTTCACTGCTGTGTCTCGCTGCGATAAGCGTTTGCTCAAACACACCCAACATCACACGAGAGGAATTCAGTATTGCAAATTCAAAGCAGAAATTTCTTGCTCTTTCCAAGAACAAGGCACTAAATCGACATTCAATCTCCATTAAGGACGTCCATCATCCACTAACTTCTGCAACCCTAGCGACAAATCTTGGGACATGTCTGAATATTAAAAAAGAAATAATTCATAATACAATTAACTGAATTGTCATTTCACTAGATGATGACACTCTTGTATAAGGTTAATGTCATGAAAACTGCAGGATGTGTGTATGGTGTCCTCGAGTCAGCTGGTGTTCTTCAGTGCTTCAGTGTTCTGGGTAAAGGGATAGTTCACCCAAAGATGAACATTAGCCCATGATTTACTCTCCCTCAAGTCATCCTAGGTGTACACTCACCTAAAGGATTATTAGGAACACCACACTAATACTGTGTTTGACTCCCTTTCGCCTTCAGAACTGCCTTAATTCTACGTGGCATTGATTCACCAAGGTGCTGAAAGCATTCTTTAGAAATGTTGGCCCATATTGATAGGATAGCATCTTGCAGTTGATGGAGATTTGTGAGATGCACATCCAGGGCACGAAGCTCCTGTTCCACCACATCCCAAAGATGCTCTATTGGGTTGAGATCTGGTGACTGTGGAGGCCATTTTAGTACAGTGAACTCATTGTCATGTTCAAGAAACCAATTTGAAATGATTGGAGCTTTGTGACATGGTGTATTATCCTGCTGGAAGTAGCCATCAGAGGATGGGTACATGGTGGCCATAAAGGGATGGACATGGTCAGAAACAATGCTCAGGTAGGCCGTGGCATTTAAACGATGCCCAATTGGCACTAAGGGGCCTAAAGTGTGCCAAGAAAACATCCCCCACACCATTACACCACCACCACCAGCCTGCACAGTGGTAACAAGGCATGATGGATCCATGTTCTCATTCTGTTTACGCCAAATTCTGACTCTACCATTTGTATGTCTCAACAGAAATCGAGACTCATCAGACCAGGCAACATATTTCCAGTCTTCAACTGTCCAATTTTGGTGAGCTCTTGCAAATTGTAGCCTCTTTTTCCTATTTGTAGTGGAGATGAGTGGTACCCGGTGGGGTCTTCTGCTGTTGTAGCCCATCCGCCTCAAGGTTGTGCATGTTGTGGCTTCACAAATGCTTTGCTGCATACCTCGGTTGTAACGAGTGGTTATTTCAGTCAAAGTTGCTCTTCTATCAGCTTGAATCAGTCGGCCCATTCTCCTCTGACCTCTAGCATTAACAAGGCATTTTCGCCCACAGGACTGCCGCATACTGGATGTTTGTCCCTTTTCACACCATTCTTTATAAACCCTAGAAATGGTTGTGCATGAACATCCCAGTAACTGAGCAGATTGTGAAATACTCAGACCGGCCCGTCTGGCACCAACAACCATGCCACGCTCAAAATTGCTTAAATCACCTTTCTTTCCCATTCTGACATTCAGTTTGGAGTTCAGGAGATTGTCTTGACCAGGACCACACCCCTAAATGCATTGAAGCAACTGCCATGTGATTGGTTGATTAGATAATTACATTAATGAGAAATTGAACAGGTGTTCCTAATAATCCTTTAGGGGAGTGTGTATGACACTCTGCTTTCAGACGAACACAATCAGAGTTATATTAAAAAAAGTCCTGGCTCTTCCAAGCTCTATAATGGCAGTGAATGGCTGTTTCTGTTTTGAAGTCCATAAAAGTGCTTATCATAAATGTGTGTGACGTGTTCTGCTGTGTGTAATGTTGGATCGGTGTGTGTGACGTGTTCTGCTGTGTGTAATGTTGGATCGGTGTGTGTGATGTGTTCTGCTGTGTAATGCAGGTATGAGACTCTGGCTGTGGCCACAGACGCAGACACTCGACCAGACCCGGATCAGCAGAGCAAGAGCT